>OY757273.1:8675063-9041063 GCA_963584085.1 Pyrausta aurata
AAGATTCCCGCCTTTTACGAAAATTCTTTTGTTTCTAATTTTTTTTTATTTAAAATTCGAACAACGTTTGATAAACATTCAGCCTACCTATTTACCTCAAAGAGATCAGTACTTTTTTAAAGAAGATTTTACAAATAAAGTCATATAGTTGGCTTGTTCCCTAGACTTTGTTGAGCAGTGTATATAGTAAGAAAACCGAAATGCACACTACGCTGAATATTTTAAGCTTAGATACATTTGTACATTAAAATCATACAAAATATTATTATACATACAAAATATATTAGAGTAAGTATAGTAGGGCAGAAAAATAACAGGTAGAATAGTTTCATCCATTTATTGAAATTAAATGTGAAAATGTGAACTACGTAATCCTTTAAAAACCATTATTTCCTTTGTAATGAAATCTCTTGATATCATCAACACAGTGAGAGATCAACAAAAGGGTTCCTTTTATGTCCCCAGTCCAACTTCTTTACGTCAAACGTAATCCGAAATACGAGAAAAGTTAAATCAAAAGCGAAGCGCTTTCAAAGTCACATAAAATGGCAAATCTGGAACCCTTTTTGTGAAGACACCTACGCGGTTAAAGGGATTGTGTTTTGTTTTTTAATACTTTTTCATATTGTTATAATAGAACAGGTATAAGACAAGCTGATTACTTTGGGTGAAATAATTAGTAAGTTGACAAGATCGTAACAATCATGTTCTTGTTTATAACTTTAAACAGCGTGTGGCCTGTAATAGGACAACATTTTTTAACCAATGTTTCTATCGAGCATTCGTAGTTTCCTAGACCACCAGGTCATAGTGCTTTGAAAATGCTTTAACTCAGAGACAAAGAAATCCAAAGTTATAATCCATAATAAATGTATATAAAATCGCTAACTCTTTATAGTGAATCAAGTAAATAATGACAATGTCAGGTTCTATGTGTTGCGGAGTAAATACTGTTTATGCAGTTTATTATTTCTTCTTGTCTAAAAGCTTTTTTATGACATTAAGTTCTGTCGTTGCTTTTCTGCCACCTTCGTCTTGGTTTGTATAAAATATTATTTGATTTTGGCTGTTTTAAACTAATACACGCTTTACTTTGTAACATATAAATACAGTCCTTATTATTTCTGCTCCCCTCCTTTATACTATGACTCATTTGTTTGCGATATTGCTGGTTCGATTTATTTTGTAAGAAAATAACAATCAATTTATTTTTCATGACAATATATTTAAATTACAAATTACATTTTGAATTGATTACTAGTTACTTAGGGCCTATTATTGTCATTTTTGCTCCTATTACAGGCCACATCCTGTATATGTAAAAAAAGTCATTTCGATACATGAGAATACTATGTAAACCATGGAGCCTAAAATAAAGGTAGCTACATAGATCCATTTTGATTATTCCACAGTGATACTATAATAATGCAAGCCTGACCGACCCGATACCAGCGAGATGATATTATTGTAAAGGACCTCGCAGACAAAACTGAGCATTCGCTACACAGAGCGAACATTTGAAACGATCTTAGTAAGATTTTTTTATTAATTGGCTCTGTCGCTCATACTAGCATGACAGTGATGACAGTGACGATTCAGGACAAGCACGAATAATTTGCGTCAAAGTTTACGTATCGTTAACGTAAACAATTTGTATGAGAATCGTGGCGAGCGCCTCTATCGGACGTAAAACAAACTAAATTTGGCAGCACGAATGCCTGACGCATGGCAATGTAATCGTCCAGTAACACTAACCTATGATTTGAACCTTTATTTGACGTATAAAATCGTGAAGTTAACTCGCTACGCTTACGTTACGATACTTACCCTACCCTTACCTTACGATTACTTTAAAAGTACGTGCTTGGGCTATTGTACCATGGCAAGTGAACGCCACACACAAATAAACGTTCCCCTGTTGTTGGATAGTAGCAACATCAGTACTGGCAGAAGGCTGAAGATATAAAATTATATCGAAATAGGCTATTGACTGGGCATTAAGATTCCCCTGGTTTTGAAACTTCGGTATGGAAGGCAAGAGGAAAACCACCACACATCATCATCATCATCATTATCAGCCAAAGGATGTCCACTGCTGAACATAGCGACCGATCCGCTGTGGAAAGCCGTGGGTCTAGCGGTCTGCATTCAGTTTGATCCTGCGATCCTTACAAGGCCGTGTGTTCATCTTGTTCGTGGACGTCCTACGCTGCGTCTTCACTACACCACAACCACTGCACCACACTATCTTTAATTATTTGGAAAATACTCGACCGACAAGAGCTAGCTAGTCTTAAATGTGATACCACTAAGTGAGTACTGGGCTTAACACATAGAGCGGCACATTTATCTCGGCCTATTACTGGATATTATGATTATGACCGTTGGCCATTAGAACATGTACTAAGCATGTATTAACTAAAACTAATGTTATGGCGTTAAGTAGTGTTATTATGTCTGTGTTATGGTTATGTTAATAATTATGTTAATAGTTTCAGGATAAGGATATGAAACTGGGCCAAATTTTTTGACTTAGTTTGAAAAAAGCGGGTTAAAACTGGTCTATAAAAAGGGGTGGTTTTTAATGTACAAATGTCAATGTTAACATATTCAAAATAACTCAAACTAGCATCAAACTACGATTTAGCAGTTACTCGTAAATTGAAGTAAAGTCACGTGACTCATCCAGTTATAATCTTAGTTAGAACTTCGTTAAGACTATAAAGTTTTTTAATTTATTGCTAGTATCTTAATGACTCTTTGGGGCCAAATTACTTCCAGATACAATAAATTATTTGCTTTTACTTACTTAGGTATTACATTTATACCACTTACTCAGTATATTGGACCACTTACTTATTAGACCTGATGATCACAATTCTATACTATAACGACTCTTTTGAGACCCTAGTTTTTTTTCAAAACTGAACCTTGTTCTTAGAGACATAATGATCATTGTTCTGCTAAACGTTGCTGACTGTACTCAGGTGGTGAATTTAATTAACAAATTAGGAGGGACCTAAGAAAGTTATCGGGATACGTTTACATTAGGTAAGCCGGCGAAATTTCCTCTACCAGACAACGTACGTTATTCCGCTTTTGGGAGAATGTACAAATTATACTATATGTATTTATACCGACAGCTATAAAACAGAATAACAATAGTTTATTTTTGTTTTTATAGTGTTTTGTCACCATACAAACTTAATAATATAAGTTGCACTTGTAAATTCCTCGTCTGTCCCCACTTCTTTGAACAGAAGTCGGAAGTAACAATACGGTCTACCCGATTCCCAAACCGGCTTGTAAATCCATCCTGTGCTACGACCTGTTACAGGAAGAATAGCTATAATATGACCATAAAGCTGTACAATGCACTGCCGGAGTCTATACAAAGTCTACCCACTGCTATTTTTGGAAGGACAGCATTAAGACTCCTGGTAGAAAATTGTTTTTACAGCACTGAAGAATTTGTCCAGTTTTGTGGCGGTGTTGGCATAAAGCGTTGGTTGGCTTCTGTGAAACTAATAGAATAATTTTATTATATTCTTTAATTTTGACATTTCTGTTATTATTATTATCATTATTAATAGCAAATGTAATGTAATTTATGAAATATGATACAATTTTAATTTGAAAACAAATTATTTATTATATTTATCTAGTTAATAAAGACGACAATCAATTAATTTTCTTATTGGTAAAATTGTCATTAAATTAATTACTTCACTTATTAAAATTGAATTGATTATAAATTAAATTATGGACCTATTTGCCTACCGATGTCTCGGTAAAATACGCTTGTACTAGTTACCTATGTAAGCACATCTTACTCATGTACCTACCGTATTTTATGCAAATAAAATGTTTCATTCATTCATTCATTGTCACAGAGTCACAGTTGCTTTTTACAAGAGCAATTTATATAGAATAACAATAATTACAAAGATACACTCTGGACATCAAAACCAGCGGTTGTGGGTTTGAATTCTGTTTAATTAAGAGCAAAATTACATATTTGTAGGTATATCATCAACATATAAATTGCACTTGTAAAAAGCAACTGTGTCAGATAAAGGTAGGACAATGCTTTAAAAAAAGCACTTACAAAATTCAACAGGCGTTGGTATCAACAACAATGTGTCGGTGTCGGTGGCCGAGTGGTATAGGCATGCGCCCGGATAGCGTAAGATACAAGGTTCGATTCCTTGTCTGACGCAGTTGCTTTCTACAAGTGTAATTTATATTATTAAGTTTGGATAGTGGCAAAACACTATAAAAACAAAATATCATTACAATTATCAACATGATAAGATAGTCAAAGTGTGAATTAAGGAAAGATGTCATGAAGGGTCATGATTGTGTCATTAACAATTATTTTTCACCAGTCTCTTTATAAACTTAGTACCTATAATTATTATAACCAAAAAACAATAGGGGCGTGTCGTGGACAGAAGCAATCAGGAGGAGCAAACATTTTTTTGGCTCCGTAGCCGATGTCCACTGTATTTAAAAGGGGCTTATCGCTGCAAGTGTTTTTTTCCAGACTACGTTTGAGAAGCATTTCTTATTAAATAGGAATGTACGAAGCGTTAATATCGGTATCATCTGTGCGCACCGCCCTAGCAAAGGTAGAGACATAACACTACGGCGAGCTGTACCCCTAGCACGAATAATTTGCGTCAAAGTATTCGTATAGTAACGTAATCATTTGTATGAGAATATGTCATCGGTGATCTGTCATGGCGACAATCGGCGGCGTAACAGGGCTCGTATCGTTCTCTTAAAAAAATAATTTTATATCAAAATATTCAGTTTTATCGGTGAATTCTTTTATCAGTACCTATAGACATACATGTGCGAGGGAGGTCCTTTACAATAAAGTATATGCAGAGGTGACCGACTGTCTAATAAGAAAACAACTGGCCGCAATTACTTGATGGGCTAAGGAACAGGGGGCATAACGTTTGTTTCATAAAATATATGGTGTGTGTTTATGACATTGGTCGCGTGAAATTTTTTTTTGCATTTGAACATCACAAAAGGTTTGCTCGATATTCATCGATGATGAATCAGCATCGATATTTGCTCAGAAAACATATTATGTATATGTATTGACTTCGATATTGATACATCGATGTTATTTATTATTTTTGACTCTATCTAGTATACATTGATTGAATTAGGTTTAACTATTAACAAAACAGACTGTCATCAGCTATAACTCATAAGTTACATTATTTTCCACTAGATAACATAACAATAGAAACCGGAGAAAGCCGTATAATAGATATCTTTACAGTTCTCAAAAACGTCGATTTTCTTTAATCGATATTTATCGAACATCGATACTTTTGCTCCGATGTAGTAGTTCCGAGTAGGAGTCCTTATAGGTTTTGGATTATGTCTTTATGCGCCCTTTCTCAATCTTTTCCCCTTTCACTGGTCGTTACTTTAAGTCTGAAGAGCGTGATCACTTTTCTTCAGCCAGCGTCTCGATAGATTCCTATTATTGCGGTCACACGCACTTCACATTACATTATAGTTGGTTATTATATCAAACTAAACATAGCCCTCCTTTGCCACAATGGAGTAAAGACAAGCAAGTGTTATTTCCAATAAAAACCTTTACAAGAACTTCTACCTCGGCTTAATCTACCGTGCCCGCCGGCATATCTTAACGATCCAACGTGGACTACTCCCGACCGATTACGTATCTAAATCGCTATCGTATTGCAATCGTTAAAGAAGTTATGGCAGTTTTTATAAAGCGTTTAACAGAAGAAATTGTTTAAGGGACATCGTATCCCATTAAGGTTCGAAATTATTAACGTACATTTCTAAATCACATGTTTTGGCTTACAGTTTAGTATATTACTCATATTATGTATAAAATGTGTACCTATCACCTCAACCGTAAACTGTTTTGCTTTAAAATAAAATAAAATACAGGGGTTAATAAACGTTACCGCAACCTTCAAGTGTAATTATAATCGGTACCGCAAACGGTTAAATAATAGCAAGCCTAGAAGCGCTGTTATTAGTCCTTCGCTCGCACATATGATAGATACATAATTTTTGAATCATAGTTACTTACATGAATATTCAGTGAGGAAAATCGCCGAAGTAGGCATTTTCTGGCACTTAACAGTGTTGATAGCAAAGACTCTAGCCATGACAAACGGATTGCAATTGCATTGCTATCGTTTGCATGTTACGTAATAGGTAACCTTCGACTCACTGTACTGTCGTAAAAACTTTTACTTCTTTGACATATATCTTTATTCTTGTACGCGGTGTAATGGCTCTTCAAAAGTCGGGACATAATGTCAGAAACTTGGATTTTTTGCTACTACAATAAATTCGACATTTGCTTATAACGACCATGAGAGAACAAATAGGTCGCTCGATCTTCCTAAGTATGTACATAACCATTAGTTAGAAAAATAAATAAAACTTCTCTTAAACAACTGTAATGTCAGGTACATCTAACTGGAAAACGACTAAGTGGTGCTATACCTATTACAAAATAATGAAAAGAACAATTGGCCATTACTATGTGTTTTGAGTACCACATACAGGCTTACCGTACAAGAGAATGGATATGTGGATGTTCGAGATCGGCAGTGGATTCAACGTGGTAGGCAAAAAATATAAGGGAGGTTTTGTCTGTCAGGACTCACCTATTATCCGCCAGTAGATGGTTTCCAGGTTGCAGGTGATCACCGAGGACACAGGCACAGTCACACAGGTCTTCAGATAGGTTTAAGGGAAAGCACACGCGAAAATTGAGCCCTGGTAGGTCAGTTCAGTGTCATGGGCACAACGTCTCGAAAGCAACTACTTTACGGGGTTCTCATACAAGCAAAAAATAGGTAAGTACTCAAAATGATGTGCGTAGGAGCGCGCGCCGCAAGATTAGGATGGCAACACAGGTTTCAATCAAATTATTGTAATGAACATATCGCCCGCCCTAAACACTTTAAGTGTTTACGAGAGAGAAAGGAAGGGTAAAAGGAAAAGTTATATACTAAACTGGAAGACGAACCAGCTTCGTCACAGATCTCTTAAGGATACCTGTGGGAGTTTTCACATCAACGACGCGAACAACTTTGTCTTGTCCAGGGTATAAATGAGCAATGCGACCACGGCGCCATTGCAAAGGTGGGAGGTTGTCGTCCTTTATTAGAACTACTTCGCCAACTTGGGGAGGATTACAAGGAGATGTCCATTTATTCCTTGCCTGTAAGGTATTTAAGTACTCTAAATGCCAACGAGACCAAAAGTGCTGCGTAAGTTGTTGGATCAGCTGAAACCGTGTGAGGCGATGAAGCTTAACATTCTCATAAGGGTACTCCGGTAAAGCGGTTAAAGGCTGACTTATCAAAAAATGTCCGGGCGTTAATACTTCGACGTCGTTAGGATCTGGAGAAAGTGGACACAGAGGCCGCGAGTTTAAAACTGCTTCTATTTTGGTAAAAACAGTTGTTAATTCCTCAAAGGTAAGAGGGGTTTCTCCTATCACGCGTTTGAGGTGGGATTTTGCCGATTTCACAGCAGCTTCGAAAAGGCCTCCCCAGTGGGGGCAGACAGGGGGGTCGAAAACCCAGTTAATATTGCGCTTGGAAAGCTCGGAACCAATAGTAGCTTGATTTTGAGACAAGAAGGACTCTAACTCCTGTAAGTAATTACGTGCACCGATATAATTTCGGCCACAGTCCGAGCGGATAAGGCGAGGTAAACCACGACGTGAAACGAATCGGGAAAAGGCGGCAACAAAGGCTTCGGTACTTAGGTCCGACACGACCTCAAGGTGGACTGCCTTGGTGGAGAGGCAAACAAATACACAAAGGTAACTCTTAACCAACCTTTTATTTCTATAGGCCTGAACTTTGGTGTAGAAGGGGCCCGCGAAGTCAGTGCCTACACCATCAAATGGCCTAGCCGCGGTGACACGGTCCTTAGGAAGGTCACCCATAGGAGGCTGGGAGACAGCCGTTTTAAGTCAATAACAAGAAAGGCATTTAAAAATCACATGTTGAATAGCGCGGCGGGCAGACAGGATCCAGAATTCTCTGTTTAAAATAGCCAGAAGGGCATTCGCACCTGCGTGTGCATTTTCACGATGGTAATGGGAGATTAAAATATTCACGAAATTACCATTTTTAGGCAGAAGCAGGGGGTGTCGAGCGTCATAAGGAAGGTCAGAGTGCCGTAAACGGCCACCCACTCGTATTAGGCCTCTGTCATCTAAAAACAGGCTTAATTTCCTGAGGGAGTTGGTGATTGTATCACCCCTCTTCAAACGGTCTAGTTCATCACTGAAGCAGGTAAATTGCACAATTTTCACTAAATATATAAGAGATTCTCTACGCTCTTCAGTACTCAGGAATGAGGAGTAAGTTTTAGGGTATAAAAACCGCCTTAGGTAACAAGTTACATTTATCAACTTGTTCAAGGAGCTATACCGCTCTAATAAAAAGGAAGGGTCCGGAGGAGAAACTTCAGCAGACACTACTAAACAACGTAGTCCCGGGAGGTCATTATTCGAGGTAGGTTCCGCAGTCACGGGCCACTGATTAGGAGACTCGGTCAACCACGAAGGAGAAAACCAAAGAGTGTGGTCTACCAATTTAGAGACGGGCATGCCTCTTGATGCACAGTCGCTAGGGTTCATATAGCCAGGAATATGTCTCCAATGACTAGATGTTGGAGAATTAATAATTTGGGAAACACGATTTGCCTCAAAAGTCTGAAGAAGGTGGGGAGGTGTTTTCAACCAACACAAAACAATTTTGCTATCCGTCCAACTATGGATTGAAGTCAACACAGACGTCCTTTGCAGACAAAGAGCGACGTGATGTAATAATTTAGAGAGGAGGGTAGCTCCTAACAATTCCAACTTGGGAATTGTTAAACGGGTCCTAACGGGTGCAACCTTTGATTTGGCCATAACAAGATGGACGGAGCAATTACCAGACGTATGCTCTGCGCGTAAATAAACGGCCGCAGCATAACCTAACTCGGAGGCATCGCAAAAACCATGTAGCGATAAGGAGGAGGAACCGCTAGAAAGTATATGACGAGGAATAGCCACTTCGCTCACTTTAGTCATATCTTGAATAAAGGTAGCCCACTCTAAAGCGAGGGGCTCCGTAAGGGGATCATCCCAGGAAAGGCCAGATAGCCACAAACGTTGGATAAACTCTTTGGCCTTAAACACGACTGGAGATATCCAGCCACAGGGATCATAAATTCGGGCAATCACAGATAATACCTTTCTCTTTGTAATCACTGTATCACAGGCATCATAGGAACATTTATAGGTAAATGAGTCGCTCACAGGGTTGTACTGAACACCTAACACTGCGATAGTCTGCGGATTACCCTGATCTACGATTGAGTGAGGAAGTTGTAAATGGTCTAGGGGCATTAAGGCCATCAGGTAAAACAAACAACTCAGGCTTCAACAGGCGGCCAATGATGTCAGCTCCAAGTAGTACACTTATAGGACCAGGTTTATGGAACAGGGGGTCAGCAAGTGGTAGATGCTTGGTAGGGGTAACAACACTTTTAGGTACATCTACTTCCGGGAGGGACCCAGCAATCACGTCGACAACTATGGCGGTAGTCGATATCACAGGTAGGGTAGAATTGACAGGTTTAAAAGAAAGGGATACAGTTCCATGGGAATGGACTGACTGTATATTACCTATTCCACGAACGGGCACATGTGAAGGAGTGATAGGTAAGTTCATTTGGTCCGTAACAAACTCTGTAGTAAGGAGGCAGCCTTGGGCGCCGGTATCTAATAAGGCACGGGCTTCTGTGTAATATCCAGACGAAGTTTTAACGTGAATTAAGGCCGTAGGTAAAAGAACAAGAGAATTGCGTGATACTGAAGTAAGGGTAGGTACAGGAGGGCTATCTAGTCAAAATTGTGAAGAGTCGTTTGGCTTTGAATGGAAGGCACGTACATCCTGAGATCTTGGAGGAGGAGCGTGATAAACACGATCACTATTGGGTACAGGCGAAAATCGCCCGCCCGAACGCGGGGGTGAAGCTCTGTGGGAATTACGAGGTGAAAAGCTGTTATAGGCTCTAGTGCGTGGGAAAGTACGTTCCGTCAGGTCACGCGGCGGGGACGTCCTCGGCGAGTTTGAAGGTAAGGCTGCGACGTCGCGGTAGGAGCGTTCATGCTGATGCTTCACGGGGGCGTCATCGGCATAACACAGCAACGTATGATGACTAGAACGACGGCAGGTATTGCAGCGATAATCTCGCTTGCATTGAGAGATGGGGTGTTTATCTAGGCATCGATAACACAAACGGGCCTCTTTAACTACATTGACACGTTGACGTGTAGGGAGGCGAACAAACTCGGGGCATTCGCGTACGTAATGCGACGTACTATTACAAACGTGACACTTCGGTGTGGGTGCAAACGTAACAAATGTCTTCGTAGGAGGCGGAGACCGCGCGTTAGATTTCGGGAATCGAGTGGAGCTCGTACTAAGTGAGGCAGTAGTGTCGACGACCGAAGCACTACCTACATTGTCGTGATGCCTACATTCATCCTCTAAGAAGGTAATAAGTTGATCAAAGGTTGGAAGTTTATTAGGGTCATCACCAAAACGACGCTCAAAACGGGATTTTAATTCAGAAGGCAACTTCGCAAGGCATAGGTGTACCAGTAAATATGACCAATGATTAACAGGCAGGTCTAATCGTTCTAAACAACGGTAAGTTGAGAGAAGAGGGTTAAGAAACGATACACGTAAGCCGGACAACTTAGGTGAAATATTAGGTAGCATCATTATCTGCGCGATATGCGTATCTGCCAGGACGCGAAGGTTGTGATACCTACGCTTGAGAAGGTCACGAGCCACAGTATAATTGCCCGCTTCAATCTTAAGGTGCTGAATCAACCTACGGGGCTCATCAGACAAGGCACCGACTAGGTAATGAAGTTTTAAGGTAGGGGTCAAAGTCGGCTGATTGTCGACCACACTATCAAACTGGTCTATAAAACTAATCCATCCGTCAGGACGGCCGTCAAATCTAGGTATAGGTAGGTCAGGTAATTTACTAGCCGTGGTGTCAACAATCATGGAATTATTTTCCTTCAAGGGGGTACTAGTACGGGGAGACTCGAACTGGTGGGGTTTTATTTCCTCCAATCTTATTTTTAGGTCATCTACCTTGTCCCTCACAACGCGCATCTCGGTTTTAATTTGAACATATTCTTGTTCATAAATAGCAGGGTCAAGGTTTCCTAACAACTTAGAACAGGCAGCTCTAAACTTATCACACATAATTGGGAGGTCAGAAAGACGCGCACGCATGCGATTAACGGAGAAGGTCTCAAGGACGCGATGGGAATCATCAACCCAATCACTCACATAACGAATTTCACCTATAGCCTCATGGTATTCAGCCGTGTCCGTGTAAAGTAGGGCCCTCACGGTCTCGTTACTCGATTCAGAATCAGGCATGTTTGAAGTAGGTATATGTACTTACTTACACTAAAATCAATGGTAATTACTCAACACGTAATTTTTTAAAAGGCAAAGGAATGCAGGACGGCTCGGTGAAGGTGTAATGAATAAAATAGGTAAGGAATAATCGTTACTCGTAAATAGCTCGTATAAACACACACGTGGCGGAGGGACGGCGAACGTTATCAATAGCACAACAATAGGCAGGAATGCAAGTAATTAAAATGCGATCGCGCACCCCGTAACAGGGTGTGTAATATATAATCTAACAACAAATCATATAAAGTTCAAAACATATACAATCACATGATATAATTTTGTTTAATATAACACTTTTTTAGTATAATGATGGAATGATATAATATTGAATGATATAATTTTAAAACGTATAACAAACGATTGAGCTAAAATCAATTCATATAACAACATTTAATATAACATTTATATGATATAATAATTAAAACAAATAACGTTTATTTAGTATAATAACATTAAGTATAACATTAATGTACGATAACACTCTTTATAAATAATATTTAAAACATATAATGATAACTTCATATAAACTCCAATTTATATGATATCATATAATATAAAAACAATTACATAAAAAAATGCAGCTGCTAGGTTATTCAAGGCATGCAGGATGCAGGCAATGATGCAAGCAAGCAGGCAAGCAGCATGCAAGCAGGCATACAGCATGCAAGCAGGCATGCAGCATGCAAGCAGGCATGCAGCATGCAAGCAGGCATGCAGCATGCAAGCAAGCACACATGCATCATTATTTCCACGTCTCCGGCGCTGCGGGAAGTGCAGCCTCTCCGCCCTTGCGCAACAAAGCGCAGTCACCCACGCTCACCTCCACAGCTTCGGCTTTTTGGTCGCCTCGGCCTTCGGCCTTCGGCGACCAGCCTCAGCCGCTCCGGCTCGCACGGGTGCCTGCCCCTTGTTACAGCGGGCGGAGGCTGCTCTCCCTCCGCGCCTCCGGCTTCTAAATTACACTCTAGTATCGGGCAGACAAGTACCACGGCGAAGTGACCACGGCGAGTCGGGGTTAACATAATTCAGATTTTGGATAATTAGTTTTAAAAACCGGTTAAGTGCGTGTCGGAACCGCGCACTGAGGGTTCCGTGCCACCCTTAACTAAATTCAGGGTCCACTTACTTTCACTTAACGAAAACATCACAATATATTGCGACTGCAAAAATAACTTTGTTTTTCATAGTGTTTGTATGAAAGACAAAGTTATATTTGCGGTTGATAAAAATGTGCAATATCTCAAAAACTACTGGTTCGATCTCCTTCAAACCAATTTTCGTTGCAAGTTTTTGTTGAGATCTACATTATATATTTTTTTCAAAATTTTCACTTTCTTAGTTCAAAAGTTAGATGGGGGGGGACGCCCATTTTACCACTTTGGAAGCGTCTATATCTCAAACCTTACACTTTAAGAAAAAATAGTCTTAGAAACCTCAACATCATTTTAAAAGACCTATCCATAGACACCCCACACGCATAGGTTTGAGTAAAAAAAAATTTTTAGGTTTTAGTTTCATGTATGGGAGCCCCCCCTTAAATATTATTTTTTCTAACTTTTTGTATCTGAATCGGAAAGCGGTGAACAAAATACACCTACCTACCAAGTTTCAGCTATGTGATGCTTATAGTTTCAGAATAAAGTGGCTGTGACATACGGACGGACAGACAGACAGACAGACAGACAGACAGACAGACAGACAGACAGACAGACAGACAGACTTGACGAAACTATAAGGGTTCCGTTTTTTGCCATTCGGCTACGGAACCCTAAAAAGCAAGTGGAATTATACCAATGGAAGTTATACCAAGTAAAAGTTATATTCATTTGACGGTTATTTCTTTTAATCATTATTTTAATCGTTATTATCTCAAATAATAGTTATATGAAATAATGCGTATGTCAAACAAAATTATGTAAAATGAACAATATATAAAATAAGTTTTATTTCAAATGTTTTTATAAGATATGAACGTTATACTAAATGGTATTATATAAAATGAATATTATGTGAAGTAAACGTTATGATAAACAAAATTATATCATGTGTTTTTATAACAAATGATTCTTATGTAAAGTGATCGTTATTAAAGTTGAATTATATCAAATGATTGTATAACAAATGAGACGCACCCCCCGTGGGTGTGTAATATATAATCTAACAACAAATCATATAAAGTTCAAAACATATACAATCACATGATATAATTTTGTTTAATATAACACTTTTTTAGTATAATGATGGAATGATATAATATTGAATGATATAATTTTAAAACGTATAACAAACGATTGAGCTAAAATCAATTCATATAACAACATTTAATATAACATTTATATGATATAATAATTAAAACAAATAACGTTTATTTAGTATAATAACATTAAGTATAACATTAATGTACGATAAATTTATTCTTAGTTCAAAAGTTAGATGGGGGGGGACGCCCATTTTACCACTTTGGAAGCGTCTATATCTCAAACCTTACACTTTAAGAAAAAATAGTCTTAGAAACCTCAACATCATTTTAAAAGACCTATCCATAGACACCCCACACGCATAGGTTTGAGTAAAAAAAAATTTTTAGGTTTAAGTTTCATGTATGGGAGCCCCCCCTTAAATATTATTTTTTCTAACTTTTTGTATCTGAATCGGAAAGCGGTGAACAAAATACACCTACCTACCAAGTTTCAGCTATGTGATGCTTATAGTTTCAGAATAAAGTGGCTGTGACATACGGACGGACAGACAGACAGACAGACAGACAGACAGACAGACAGACAGACAGACAGACAGACTTGACGAAACTATAAGGGTTCCGTTTTTTGCCATTCGGCTACGGAACCCTAAAAAGCAAGTGGAATTATACCAATGGAAGTTATACCAAGTAAAAGTTATATTCATTTGACGGTTATTTCTTTTAATCATTATTTTAATCGTTATTATCTCAAATAATAGTTATATGAAATAATGCGTATGTCAAACAAAATTATGTAAAATGAACAATATATAAAATAAGTTTTATTTCAAATGTTTTTATAAGATATGAACGTTATACTAAATGGTATTATATAAAATGAATATTATGTGAAGTAAACGTTATGATAAACAAAATTATATCATGTGTTTTTATAACAAATGATTCTTATGTAAAGTGATCGTTATTAAAGTTGAATTATATCAAATGATTGTATAACAAATGAGACGCACCCCCCGTAACACAATGATGAATTTGGATATTTATTTATTTATCGTCATTATGTAACTACTAGAAATGAATGAAACTAAGATGGCTACCGCGTGCAAAGGGGGAATGCAGATTTCGCAATAATTACTAAGATAGAATGAGACGTTTTATGTAAAGGGTGGAAACTAATTAATTACGTTAATTTTAAAATTATTATTAAGGCAAAGGTCCAAAATAAACTACGCTCTGCTACCAAAAGATGTTCGAGATCGGCAGTGGATTCAACGTGGTAGGCAAAAAATATAAGGGAGGTTTTGTCTGTCAGGACTCACTTATTATCCGCCAGTAGATGGTTTCCAGGTTGCAGGTGATCACCGAGGACACAGGCACAGTCACACAGGTCTTCAGATAGGTTTAAGGGAAAGCACACGCGAAAATTGAGCCCTGGTAGGCCAGTTCAGTGTCATGGGCACAACGTCTCGAAAGCAACTACTTTACGGGGTTCTCATACAAGCAAAAAATAGGTAAGTACTCAAAATGATGTGCGTAGGAGCGCGCGCCGCAAGATTAGGATGGCAACACAGTAGGCGTGTGTAATATCTGATTTTTTCGATATCGAATCAAAACTATATATCGATATTCGATATCAGATATTGAAACTATATATTTTCAAAACTATATATTGGCGTATCGATGTGTATTTCGTATCATTGAATCTAAAACGATATTTCGAAAACTATATATTGGCGTATCAATGTGTATTTCGTATCATTGAATCTAAATCGATATTTTGAAAACTATATATTGGCGTATCGATGTGTATTTTTTGTATCATTGTATCAAAAAAATATGTTTTTCTGAAACAGTATACAGTTATATCGTATCATAATATGATATCATTGTTGTTGTTTTTCTTAAATCTGTTCGGATTATGAACTTATTACTTAATTATATCGAAAACTAGCGGACTTTGTTTCGCCCCGGCCCCGTCCCGCACCAGTACCGGCACCGTCGAACGGGATAAATGTATCCTATGTCTTACTGGTTATAAGCTCCTCTTCACCGTTTCGCCCCGGCCCCGTCCCACCCCAGCCCCGGCCCAGTCCCAACCCAGCCCCGGCCCCGTCCCACCCCAGCCCCAGGCCGGTCACACCCCAGCCCTGGCCCCGTCCCACCAAAACCCCGGCCCCGCCCCACCCCAACCTCGGCCCGTCCCACCCCAGCCCCGGCCCCGTCCCACCCCAGCCCGGCCCCGTCCCACCCCGGCCCCGTCCCACCCCAGCCCCGGCCCCGTCTAAGGGGTATGAAAAACCTGTTCTTCGTATTCATATCTGTTCATCGTAGCGCAAGTGCTTAGCTAAGCTAAACCGTATTGCATCGGAATACAGTTTGATATTCCTATATCTTTGAATCATGAATATCGAGGCATATCGTATCACATCGATACGGCGATATAGTGTTTTGAAAATATATAGTTTTGATGCGGGGCGATATCGGATATCACGATATTGATCCAATATACGTTTCAATATCTATATACGATTTGAATCGGCCATGCCTACAACACAGGTTTCAATCAAATTATTGTAATGAACAGTGGATTTGGAGGCTCTAATAAAGTGTAACTCGATAGGTCCTACAATTAGGGCTACATCACATTATCATGGTATTTAATTAGTTGAACTATTACAATAACAAATGATTCTATTATACTCGTAATATGCATATATCTAGATCGAGGAACGCTTAGACTTTAATGTGGTACTCAAAGTAGCGTTTTCTTTTATATCTATTACGTTCTACACAGAGGCATACATGTAATAAAATTATGTTTTGTAATTTATTAGTAAGCCTTTTAAGAAAGGTGCCGTAATAGCTGCCTTTCAATATTATAGAGTTTGGCATATATTTCTACCTATCCGTGGCCGGGTGTTATGCCATAGCCCAGTAGAAAAGAGTTTCATTTCAGTTCCATAAAGAGAACACGTTTTCCACCCCTTAAACGTTGTCCGATTTTGTTTGAAGACCAAATTTTTCTCATTCCATATAGGTAACGGGTAGGAAAACGTGTTCACTCGCAAGCATATTTCAACCGTTGGCGTTCGAAATGTATGAAGAAAACTCGCGCTGCGTTACGCCTGCACACGATCCTATTAAGACAATTTCTTCATTTATACATTCTATTCCTATCGCTACTTGATAATATTTTTGACAAGGTACTGCTAAAGGGGATTTTGCTAACATTTGTAGGTATATTTTCTGCGATAAGAAAACAAATAATATATATATATATTTTTAAGCAAAAAGTTAACACTTTATTTTAGAATTCCTATTATAGCCTCATTAATAAATGGTTATCAAAATTGTTTGCCAAAAAAATATCAACTTTTTTTACTACAATTTATTTTTTAGAAAAGTAAGATATGAAATAGTCCCAAAATCAGATTAAGTAAGTTCTCGTGGATTGGCTGTTCTCCATATACGTCGTACCGGACTCCCGAAATAATATTTTGACAGCAAACAAGGTCTCTTCGGCCCCACATGTTCCCCTTTGAGGAAGACTAACGTCTACTTCACTATATACCGTTAGTTTATGGGTAAGCAAATATTGGGTGACCGTGTTTTCAAGATGGCCGCCTGTCGGGGAAAAGTTTTTCGATATGTACGGTGAAATTTTTGCATGTTTTTTAAGTAACACTCTCTCCTTTCATCTTCATCTTATATTTTACTATTCTAAATAAATAAGAAATGTATTCTGATATTCCTTACGTAATAGGTGTGAATCAAGAAACTCTACAAAGACTTAATGAAAAATTTACGAGCTAGGCTCTTGTCGGATATGGAAATATCTCCACCGACTTAGTAGTCCATAATAATACGTCATAATTTATAGGTAAACAAATTGGTACTTACTCTTTGTACTAAGAATCGTACCCATTCAGTCAAACTTGCAAAACATCAGAATTGGAGACCATAATCATGTATGGTTCTTGTATGTAACCTTTTTAATTTTTGTTATAAAATAATATTTCTTTGCGTAGGTACCTACATAAGAGAAATAATACCTTCATTTACACCTGTGTCACACGTAACGTCCTAAATAGTGATTTAGAACAAACCCCTAGAATTATTGTAGAACCGAACACTGGATCTGAATAAAGCTGCCATATTCTTCGGATCTTGGTAAAAAAGGGTTTACTTTATTATGTGGTTAGGGTTGTATCCAGTTTTGTGTCAGAAAAAAAGTAAGTTGCAGAGAAAAGTACATTTTACTAATGAATATATGACGTAATAACCTAAATATGATGCTTAACCAAAGTCTTTGTTGGTAGTCCAACGGATCCCATTATTCCCACGGTTGTTTTTGCAAAGATTGTGTAATTTAAACATATATTTTTACATTATTTTTAAACTGAACATAGCTCATATCTCAAGTTCTAATTACCTTTTAGTACAAGAAGAACTCATAATTATGATCTTTGTCTTAGTTCTTAGAACGTCCTATTTTATCTTCCACCGACAACATAACACTCTTTTCACTTTACTTGTATATTCAAAGTTGCTGCAAAGCCTAGCGAGTTTAATTTTCTTAAGGACGTATAAAGCTTTTACGTACCGAGAAAATATTTTCTCAAGCCCTCTATTTGGAGAGGGCTAGGGTTAGCACTTGTTGATTTTACTTTTTATTATGTATTTGAAAAGCGAGAAAAACGTTTTTAAAACAACGTTATTTGATTCGTTAATATGATGAACATCAAGGTTGAAGACTTGAGGCTCTGTGATTGTTTTCTTTTCCACATGGCGCTTTAATTTCGGTAATTGCCCGTTGAATTTTTTACCCAACATTTTTTTTCTGTATCCTAAACTTAACTTTGAAAACTGTAAAGGTCTGGGTCCACTACATCGTACTAGGAGCGAATCAGACACGAAAAGTAACACGATATGTTCTACTATGCCCACTAAACGGATCTACAATAATACAAATAATATTTTTGCCAAAGACGTTTCTAGCACGGTTGGCACGGTCTTCACTCGTGAATTTATCGTTGTTTTATTTTTTTTTAATTATAAAAATTATAATTAAAATAGATGAAAACCTCAACCCTACTACAGCTTTTGAGGTACCAGGCGGGTATAACTTAAAAGGAGAGAATCCGATAATACGAGCGCGCATTGTCTACGTATCGACTCCCAGATATTTTCTCCGTTATTATTTTCCGTTGCATTCTCGAGATAAGAGGTAATGAAGGTCTTTGCCAGACTGCGGTTGAGTTTAATTAAAATAATAAAAGAATGAAACAAAGCGACGATAACATTTCGGGGCGATGACCTTTTAAGATGTGATCAAACGTTTTCTTAGGTTATTGAGGTTGGTAATGAGATTTTTATTTGTATTTTAAGGAAAGTTTACATTTTCATTGATTGATAAAGCCTAGCTTAGTCTTGCTTCAATTCCTTGAACATTCAAACTTATTAATCTCCGGATAAATGAAAGAAAAAAGGTTTTGATTACGACTCGTTGGACACTTTACTCTCCTAATAGTACGAGTAACAGTGACAAACAAAAAAAGTTAATTTCTAAAGTAAAAAAATAAATAAAATAAACATGGTGTAGAAAATAGCTTATATTTAAAAACCAAGTCAAACAACAACACAGTTCTTCGTATCTGGTTTAATTCGAATATTTAAAATTAACAGCAAAAGTGTATGATTTACAAACAACTCGATTAAAGTTAAGCACTGTATAATACTGGCTCTTTTATTACACAAAGATTAAAACAATGCGGATGTTTCACGAAATATTTCAGTTATTTTTTCACGTAGAAAACGGGAGGGCAAATAAAGAATGTTACCTGATTATTTGTGCGTCCCATTTCTGATTCTGGATTACGGGAAGAACATCCATTTTTATGACGTTTTTGTTAAAGTATGCTAACATGCTTTGTACGGTTTAAATAATGGTTCATTTACATTTTCTGTTTTCGTATTTTTGGGACTGAAAAAGGCCGTTAGGCTCTACATGATGCAAAAGGTAATGGAATTTTCAAGTTGTTTCAATGTCCAATTATCACATATTATTATTAATCATTTTATTACGTTATGCAGTAAGTAAGTCAAATTTATTTTGTATAATAAATCCAATATTTTTGTATGTGTGCATGTGTGAAAGGCAAGAAGGAAACCCACACTATCTTCCTCTACCGACAAGAGCCTAGTTTTTCAATTTCATAATGTTGATGTTTTTTATAGTGATTTATGGTTCAATCATGAGACGTCTCAAAAATTGATCTTAATTTACATATGTTCTGGAAATTGAATATAAACCATAAACTGTGTGTTACAGTAGCTATCACAATGAAACAAAAGTATCAGCAAAAGACCACCGAAATAGGTAATTAGTTCCAAAGGTTATACTACTTGGCTTACATTTACCTTTAGAGGCCCTTATCGTGTTTCAAAAACCGGCCAAGTGCGAGTCAGACTCGCGCACCAAGGGTTCCGTACTATTGACAGGTAAAAAACATATGTGAATATTTTAAGTGCTTACCATTTGATAACGAACAAAAAAGGGCTAAAAATCGCGATTGTTGTATGGAAGCCTTAAATATTTATTTTATTCTCTTTTTAGTATATTTCGTTGTAGCGGCAACAGAAATACATAATTTGTGAAAATTTCAACTGTCTAGCTATCGTGTTTCTTGTTATCGTTCTTCTTCAGAGAGACAGACGGACAAACAGACCGAAGGACATACAGTCTTAGTAATAGGTCCAGTTTTTACCCTTTGGGTACGAAACCACATAAATGTTCACACATAAAAAAAACAAAATTAAATCTTTTATTACGCTCACGGATCTCAAAAAAAAATATTTCGCAGTGCGGATCCCAGTCTGTATTTACCAAAACTTTCCACATGTCGTAGTTTGGTGGGTTAATATCACACTGTCTGCCCGGGCTCATATAAAAGTTTTACACAAACGTAACATGTTTTATAAGCTAACTTAAAACAGTCGGCATTCAAGGTTTTATTCAATTCTAGCTTTGAATTTACGGCGTATTCGTATTTGTTTTGCGGCTTTTGGTAGAAGTGGTAAGAGCGAAAAATAAGTTGAGTTTATGCTCTATATCTTTTCGTTTCTCTTTTGTGTGGTTTTTAGTTGAGTCGGCTGTATATAAGTTTTGGTTTCTAAAGACCATACGAACATATTTAATTTATCTTAGACAGTGCGTGTGGCCTGTAATAGGACCACAAATTTTCTACAGAGTTTACGTAGTTACCTTGACCTGATATTGCCCAAAAATGATTTTTAACTCAAAGATATATTCAAAATATAACTTTTGGGATTATAACCTCTAATCAATGTTTATCAAAATCGCTAACTCGTGATACGAATTAGTATGCTAGACAGTTCTATGACTGGTCACATTTGTTTGCAAACACTGCTGGTTCGATTTCTTTTGTTAGATAAAAATATCCATAATAAAATACAACTTTTTTTTTTGTTTAAAATAAAAAATCTTTTATTTCGGACAGAAAGCCAATTGTTACTAACACCGATTATGGATTCTGTCCGAAATAAAAGATTTTTTATTTTAAGCAAAAAAAAAATAAAAAAAATTAAAACTATTTTTTTTTTATTTGAAGCTAAGCAGATATTTGACCTCGATCGCACCTGACTGACTGACTGATGTCAGGTGTAGATGATTTCTAGGGTGGTGCATACATGCTTGTAGAAACTTAATTACTTTTGCTTTAAAGAGTTATTATTACTGTTTACATAACTCCGAAACATATGAGCGATGGAAAATGAAAGAGAACGTTTATAAAAATGATTTCTGAGTCCTCGAAATCCTAGCTTCAAATATTGAATCATGTAAAACAAGGACTGGACGTTCCTTTGAATAATATCTCGTAAAAATTCATGGCGAGGCGTCGTGATTGAGAAATTTTTCGGATTCGATTCCGAGGAGGAAATGAAACGCTGCCATTGAAACATTTATGTAGTGCTATGTAGTACTATTATACAGGGTGACTTTGAAAACATTGGTAATATTTTAAACTAAGAAACTACTCATGATTTATAGTCTCTTCCACATATTAAAATGAAAATCAATTGATTTGATCAAACCGAGAAAAATCATAAAGTTTCACTCCGATTTCCGGGATCCGTTTATGCGGAGTTTTTTTTTTGATACTACAATAATATTTGTTAATTTGAGAAAATCTTAAACTTATTTATTAGTTATATTTGAAGCAATCAAATTCTAAAGTGTTTAATATGATTTTGCTCGGTTTCATCAAATGATAGTTTAAAATAATTGATTTTATTTTTAATGTGTGGAAGGGGCTATGAATCATGAGTAGTTTCTTAGTTTAAAATATTGCCAATGTTTTCAAAGTCACCCTGTATATTCTGTGGTGCTTTTGAAGTTTTGATTAAGACCTTATTAAATCTGGAGGGAATTTTTTTCGTCAATAAGATTTAAGGGTCTGATGTTGAATACTACTGATCTCTTGTGTTATCTGAAATAAGTTTAATTATGGCATTGGCATTTAGTGTGGTGGTTAGCGCTCCCGACTACTATTCCGACGGTTGCAGGTTCGAATCCCGCAAGGGGCAAATGTTAATGTGATGAGCACGAACATTTGTACCTAAGTCATGGATGTTTATATATTTAAGTATTTATGGGAGACGCCTCCGTCATTATCGTTGTCTGGTATTCGTAGCACAAGGAAGGAAATTCCTTAGTTCGAAACCAAGACAATTAGTGTATTGTTGGTGCATATTTATATTTTATTTTATTTATTGGTGCTATTTTCAAAGTATTTGTAGCGTAGCGTTGTAAAGGCGTCATCATTTAGAAATGACTAACTGTTTAATGAAAATAAAGATATGAATATTGAAAAAAAAAAACTTTCGAAAAACTTATACTAAATACATTACTTACTTAAAAGATCAACATACTCAAATTTTATCCAATTCTAACTATATCACATATCTACATACAGGTCTAATGATAACTTCCTATTTTGAAGTCGGTTAAAAAATGACGTATTTCGTATGACTCTGTTCTCATTTCATCTCATTCGGTAGTAAATAAATTACCTTTACCATTCACTCACTCATTCCCTCAGTCGTATCTCCTTAATATTCAGCGGTCCATTTCCCTACCGATACGCTCAATTCAGTACCATGTGGCGCTAGTGTTGTTCTAGTATCTACTAGATACTTTTCTATCGATAGTTGGCGGTAAGAATTTTTCTTTAAATAATTTTACATTTAATAGCATTAACATCTACAGAATCGTCTCTTTTCAACCTTACTAACTTACTTATACCTATTATAAATGCTCTATTATATCTGTTGCTTTTATATCTGTTGGGAACTCAATTCTTGAAGTTGTTGACGAGTACCTCTACCTGGGACAAGTAATCCAATTAGGTAGGTCCAACTTTGAGAAAGAGGTCAATCGACGAATCCAACTCGGCTGGGCAGCGTTCGGGAAGCTGCGTAAGAGCGTCTTCTCGTCTCAATTACCTCAGTGTCTGAAGACGAAAGTCTTCAACCAGTGTGTGTTACCAGTGATGACATACGGATCCGAAACGTGGTCTCTAACTATGGGCCTCATAAAGAAGCTCAAAATCACACAACGAGCGATGGAGAGGGCTATGCTCGGTGTTTCTCTACGAGATCGAATCAGAAACAAGGAGATACGTAGAAGAACTAAGGTAACGGACATAGCCCTGCGAATCAGTAAGCTCAAGTGGCAGTGGGCAGGGCACATAGCGCGAAGAACTGATGGCCGTTGGGGCAGAAAAGTCCTAGATTGGAGACCCTTCGACCAAAGGCGCAGCGTAGGACGTCCACCGACAAGATGGACAGACGACCTTGTAAAGATCGCAGGATCGCACTGGATGCAGACCGCTCACTACCGGTCGTCGTGGAAAGCCATGGGGGAGGCCTATGTTCAGCAGTGGACGTCCTTCGGCTGATAATGATGATGATGATGATGATGATGATTATAAATGCTAACGTAACTTTGTCTGTCCGTCGCGCTTTCACGGCAATACTACTGACCCTATTTGGACGAAAGGTATAGATATATAGTCTGAGAAAGGACATAAAATGGGATATAAGAGGGTAAAACGATTGTTGGATTTTTTTATAGAAAATTAAGTGGTTGTGGTAGAATCGTACCGTACCGTACCGTAATGTAATTAATATATTGAAATATCATTTGACTGCGTAGCGTTTAGTGTAGTGGTTAGCGCTCGTAACTACTATGTCGGCGGTCGCAAGTTCGAATCCCGCAATGTGCAAACGTTTATGTGATGAGCACAACATACTGTTCGTACCGTATAAGGAAAGTAAGTATTTATGGAAAACTTTTTCTTTTCATCACCATAAAGAAACATTTTTAGATATGTACGTGTCCTTAAGAAGTAGTTTCTCACTTTTTACCAGACACTGGCATTGACAGGTACAGCGAATCATTTTAGCATACTTTATGAAATCTGAATACCGCCTATTCGACAGTCGATGAAGCCTAGGCGCCATCACTAGTATTGCCTGTAGCATTAAAATTCACATTCACAAATGAAAGCTCGCATTACCCATATTAACGTACAGCCTTTGTGTTGGCTACCCCTATATTGAAATGTGGAAATGCCAACAGGGGTGCATGAAA
This sequence comes from Pyrausta aurata, assembly GCA_963584085.1. NCBI lineage: Eukaryota > Metazoa > Arthropoda > Insecta > Lepidoptera > Crambidae > Pyrausta > Pyrausta aurata. Next base: position 8,699,476 of record OY757273.1, read on the forward strand.
AGAGCGTCTTTAGATGTAAATAAACGACTTTAATTACCGAAATGTTAATTAATTGAAACGTTCTGTAATTACAAAGACTTGTTTGTGAATTCAACAACGACCATTCATTCGTTTTAGTATTTCAGGTTGAAGTTCGATAATTTTATAATGTTTTTTTTTCAAATAGTAATAAAATTTCTTGTGTAGTACCTTTATTGAACAGAATGTTTTTTTTAATTAATTTCAAAGAAATACTATAATTTGGGTGCGTAACTCAACATGACTGATTTCAGAAATCAGTATTTGCAAGGATACGTTCTACATTATAAGGTCTTAAAGTATCTAAAAACAAACTAGTGAAATGTATTCAGTCTGCATGCGGACTTTTATCTCGATTTTGAAAATGCTCATGAAACAATGTTTCAGTTTTACATTCTTTTTTATTTTAAAGAACCAACCAAAACAAATAATCTGGGACCTAACACATTCACACTATTAATATTCAAAGACATATGCTGCTAAGCAGGCTGAGTCGTTAAAATTCACGAATGCACAGCGAAGTAACGTGAACCATATTACCTGTAGGCTGTAATATACTCTTGATAATTCCTTTGTGAGACTTTTCAGCCTGAAACTGGTAGCTCAGTGAGTGAAAATGAGGACGAATTTGTGCTTGTGTGTTATTTTTAACATATTCAAGGCTATTCGGATAATGGTCTCACATGTTATAGGCTATTGGTGAGTTTTATGTGCCTGCTAGCGGGAGAGAACAGGGATTGTTTCTATAAAACGTGTTTCAAAACGAACCGTAAAGAATGAAACTGGAATGACAACATTTTTTTAAAATCGTTTTTGTGACCCGATTCTGGCATATTTCGACCCGTGTTTCTAGAAGAAAGTTGTTAAATTTCTGATTATGTGTAGCTTCTTTCTTTCTTTACGCGTTGATCTGTCTGAAACAGGTTTTATAGACACACCTTCCAAATTGTCAAATGTCGCTTCTCAAAGTAACAATAATTGAAAAGGAGCGAGGTAGAGGTATTAAAAAAGAATATCATTAAATAAACAAGAGCTGGCAGTTGGGCTGGAGCCAAACGTTTTCAGACTGTAACTGTAATGACGTTAATGCTACTGTTTTGTTATTATCAGGTTGCCGCCATCTTGAGGATCTGTCTTTTGTTGTTTCGGTGTAGGCAGTCAACGTGTTTATTTTCAAATCAAATGGTCTCTTAGGCCCAGTTGCGTGATCAATAATTATCAACCAATGGTTGTATGAGTATTTAAGTATATTTTGTGTTTCCAGTGTTTTGTCACTATAAACTTAATAACATAAATTGCTCTTGTAAAAAGCAACAGTGTCAGACGAGGAATCGAATCCCGTGTCTTACGCTATCCGGGCGCATGCCTACACCACTCGGCCACCGACACATTGGCAAGCCTGTTGAATTTTTCAAGTGCTTCCTTTAACGCGTAGGCTGCATGACCTCATAAATGCTGCGAGATTGCTCTCAAAATAATGGCTATTTAAATGACCATTGGTTAAGATATTTTTCTTCAAGACGCGCACATTGTCCCGATGAAAATCAGCGTCGTGATAATAAACATTGCACATGGTTATCACGACTAGTGCTGAGCGGGAGCCTTTTTGAAGCACTATCATGTTTCTTTTATTATTTATTTTATTATGTCTGTATTGTTGTGTGTCAAATAAATGTATCTTTCTATCTTTCTTTATTGTAAATAATCAACAACATTTAACCATTAGTTAAGTTAAAACTATCGAACGCTACATAACTGTCTGACTTTATCAGAAAAAACATCAAAAATCTTCTTTTCATATCTGACAAAAGTGTGTTACAGATTTACAATTCCTTTGACGTTTAGTTACAGTTAACCCTTCACCTGTTAACTTGACGACACGTTTGGTGCAGTGGTTAGAGCTTCTGACTACAGTGGTTCAGTGAACCAGCGGTAGCGGGTTCGAATCCCGCAAGGGGCAAATGTTTGTGTGATGAGCACAAACATTTGTTTATTTATTTATTTATTTATTTATTTATTCTTAGGAAGATTTACAGTTTTAATAATCACTATATCCTAATAACTTTAAGCTTAACATCAATACTAATAATAAATCTCCACATATGAGTAGTCAGATATCAAGATACGGTCCGATTGGGGCAACTACAATCCGATGGAAAGAATAAAAATATCTCACAATACAAAAAATACAAAATACAAAAGAATTATATCTTAGGAACAATGGTGTTAGTCCAATTTATCTAATTTATCACGAAGTTTGAGAATCTCAAAATATGATTTAGTCATGAATCGCTTAATAGAAGCAGTGCTTGTAAAGAACAGGTCAATGTCGATAGATAATTTGGAAAAACTTCTACAACTACGGATCAGAAATGCGTTCTGCCTGTAATTTGCATGGACTAAGGGTACATGTAGTATTGGGCGTGATCGGTACCTTAGCATATTGGTGTTTAGTGATATTTTCGATAGCAGTTCAGGGCTATCTATGACACCGGTGGCAATCTTTGCCAAGAAACAAATGTCACTTATGTTGCGTCTTGTCTCTAGGGGTAGGAAATGGTATCGCTCACACCTATGTTGGTAATCGGTACTATACACATGTGCTTTAAAATCTAAGAACCTACCTAAGTCATGGATGTTAAATGTATTTAAGTATTTATGGGATACGCCCCCGTCATTATCGTTGTCTAGTACTTTGTAACACAAGGAATTATTTTCTTACTTCAAACTAGAGGTAGACTAGAGTGTTGTCTGGCGCATATTTATTTATTTTATTTTTATTTAAAAAAAACCTTAACCGACGGACTCCCAAAAGCGGATAAAGAAAATATACAGCGTTAACATTGCTAAGTACAAAACAGCTCATAATGTATTCTGGGTATTATAGGCTAAATTGAGGGACGTTGATGATGATGCTGCCTGAATATTTCAGAGGCTTAGGGTAAACGGGGCGGTTTGGGTACACACGGCAATTATAAGGAGCCCGCGATGAATGCCGTTGTCGACCGTGTTTTGTTTTTAAATGCTAGTTTATGAAATATAGCAGCAGATATACCTAATATTTATGTTTGCAATCAGACGTAGTATTTTATAAGACGTAGAGATGATATACTTATGAAGTCATGATGTATGATCTGATCTCTATAAAAAAGAAGCTTAAGTTTAGGAGACCTGCGTATTCCTTTAAGTAAAATGTAGCTAGATTTTACGAAAAAAATATTAGAGTTTAATAGAAGATGTGTATTCGATAAGAGAAAGACAGGAAGAGTAATGAGTAAATAAATAATTTAAGTATATAAAAGTATAGTATAAAATAGTCAGTACTATGATTAAGTATATCTTAGAGGTTTTAACACTGTTGTGTCCTATAAGGGACAAAAATACAGTTCTTAAAAGGTGAAATAAGAAACCAGCGCACGTGCGGGACTCGAACGGGTTTCTGGCTAACCGACCAAGAATTTCGCGCGGCCAAAAGCATATTTTTTCCGTACTATATAGGTGTCAACAGCAATTTACCAAACTTGCTGTACCAGCACCTAAAACGATGACCATACCGAGAGTGTCACTTCGCTTGGCAAGCAGTCACACACAATACAAGCCAGTGGCACTTATCGTATAATTCATGTGCATTTCCCTAGCTGGCACTGGTAGTCGGGACCAAGACAATTAGAAATAATGGCACTGTCGTATAATGAAAACACTTTGAATGGACCTGTTTATGTTATGAATACGAGTATTTTCAGCTTATGAGTAAATATTTGTGAGTAATAAGGGCGAAAGTTTTCATGTGAATTAAATTTCACAGACAGTCTTGAATAATTATGAGTTCAAATTAATATTTATCTTCATTAGAAGATCTCAGGACTTCTAAAAGACTACCATCATTGTAATAATTCGAATTAAAGCCCTTGGTAGAAAATTAGGAACAGCAAAAATGGTAAATCTTCGTTAAGTATGTATCCTTTGTGATTTGATGTGTTAAAAATAATGTGTGTTGAAAACTCAAACCAATACTCAGTTGGGACTACTCAATATGCAATTCCGGTACTTCTTAATTGAAAACCTTGAACTAAAAGTAATTATTTATTAAAATCACCATTCTCCGTTCGTGGTATGCTATAACCGAGAACTACACATGCTGTAGCAAAAGGAATAACGAATCCTTGAACCTCGCATTAAGTACATCAATTTAACCGTCAATATCTCAGTAACGCGCCATTTATCATCCCAGGTATTGTGTCTTCGGAAAAAATACAGATGCATAGGGGGAATATGTAGTTTTTGGATGTATTAAGCCTTTTGTTACACCCTGTATAAGAATATCAGTGTCAAAAGCGCCGACCGCAACGAAAGCTAACCTCTCGTGTTGGTTCTTGCGCGTGACATATCTAATTTATGTCACTCCCACTGAGTCCTGCTCTTTTGCTGTTTATTCACAATTTAGTATGTGTGCTTGAAGGGACACCGATCTTATTGTTATGAATGATATATGAATGAATAAAAAATAAGCACTATAGAAAACTGAATAAGGGTTCCATTTTTTGCCATTCGGCTACGGAACCCTAAAAATAGGATGATTGTTGTATTTTCAGATATTTGTATGTGACCGTATTCAAATGTCATTTCATGGAGTCCTAATGGCAGGTCCTGCCAGGATATGAATATGCGAATCAAAATTTCATATTACTAGAATTAGTTACAGTTAGAGTTTATAACTTATATAGAGCTCTTTTCAAGACTGTTTACTATATCTATTATCATTATTTCATTGTATTAATGTCCTATTTATCTCCCACACAACACATGTTTTAAATGACACCCTGTGTCAAGGAAAATATAGTGAGCTTTATTATAGGTAGACTGCGAAGTTGAGACCTCGCCTGCGGGGTACAGGGGTGCGGGGGAGACGAAAGCGCGGTTAGTGAGCGGCGAGGGTGATTTCGCGCCGCCCGCATCCCTCGCACTACCCGCTATCGCCTCCCCCCGCGCCCCTGTGCCCCGCAGGCGAAGTCCCAATGAAACGGTGTACCTATAGTGGTCTGTTTATGATAATAAAGCCGTCTCTACACCCAGGGTCTTGAGCAGGAATCCGCACAAAACAATCGTTAGGCCGCGATTTGTCCGCGGGTCTGTCCGTTACGAATAGACCTTTCGACCTGCTCCATTTATCTTGCCTAGGGCTGCCAGTTAAGAAGTTATTGAACTGATTTGTTTGATAATATAAGTTTTTTTTATCTGATACCTTTACTTTATTGGAACTGTAATAAATAATAATTGGCTTTATATAAAGCAGTTACAAATTACAAGGTAAGTGTACACACATAGACCATAGCGCATGGTGGCCACACTACGCTGTAATGGCATTTTACCAGCCCGCTACAGTAAGATTCTGATAAAAAAGGTTGATGTTAATTTTTAAAGTTGGTAAGAATAGTGAAAGCCTAATCATTACTGAAAAGTTACCTACGGGTTGATGTTAATTTTTAAAGTTGATAAGAATAGTGAAAGCCTAATCAATACTGAAAACGCAACCAAAACGCAGCCGAAACGTCGAGCAGTGAGTAGCATTTACTCATTTTAATATTTCGTGTTTAGACCCGTCATGTCTATATCTCAATACTGAAAAGTTACGTATGCTTTTTATACTCATACTTAGCTATTCGTATCCGTAAATGTGACAACCCTAACCATAACACGGCGCCCCCTACCGGTGACTGTTAAGATGGATCGTTGTGAGATGTACCTACACGTAAAATGTCTCCGTTTAACATTATACGATTCATGCGAAATACCGAAATCTGTCTTTATGACAGTAGAATTGGATTTGAACTGAAATTAACTCGTCAAGTATGTGTGAACGAGACAAAATAGATCCATTACTATGCGACTCCCGGCAGTCGTTTGATACCTGACTGATTACATCTGTTATCTAGAAGCAGGTGGGTATTGGTAAAGTAAGCATCGGTATTCATTGCATATCAATTTCCAAAAAGTATTTCTCAATTAACAATACTGTGGGGCAAGCACGAATAATCTGCGATTGTGAGTGACCATAGCGGGCTATTGTAATCGTGTAAGCTAACGTCAAGAATACTTTAAAAGTTATTGCTTGGGGAACTGCACTGTCAACCTATCCTATAGGTACACATAAATACATACAAAACTACTACTAAATACATACTAACTATTAGATTGACTCTTTCTCGCATTTCGTAGTAGAAGACTGATAATCTCTTCTTTAATAAAGTATTCCTAAAAAAAGAAACCACAGCACATTTCTCTTGCACCTGTTCTAACAGTATTGATGAAACTTCCATCGACTACAGAGTTAGCGGTGCTATTAAAAATAAATCTATCTCGGCCAGCCAGCATCCAAGTTACTAACTCGATTTCTCGGCTAACTAAGTGCATAATGTTCCGCCTGAATGGGGTTCCGTAGTCATTTTATAAAGCCATTGCAGCTGGAACTAAGATTCCCTGTGGGTGTGGATTTGAGTCTTAAGTTATGGGGAGGAGCGAGTAAATTGATATTTCAATTGTTGGTCGCTGAAAGGCTAAGGTAGTTGCTGGATTGTAGTATCTACTAGGAAGAAGAAGAAAGAAAGAAAGAAAGAAACATTTATTTGACACACAACAATACATAGATAATTAAATTTATAATATAAAAAACATGATTGTGTATCAAAAAGGCTCCGCACTAGTCGTGATAACCATGTGTAATGTTTATCACGACGCTGATTTTCAGCGGGAGCCTCGATACTGGGACGCAGCACAGCGGCGGTTATACATAAAAAAAGAAATAACAAAAAACTACACTGATTATATATTCTGTGCTGTCGTGGCGACACGCAATCCGAGGAATCTAAAAACCGCAAAAAAAAGGATACTACTGTGTGATGACATTACTACGTGATACTACGTACAGATATCTCGAATATCTGTCATCATTACAGTACGTCTAGTTTCATCTCTACAATCCTACCTATATTGAAGTCACTTAAGGCATTTCACTCATAAACGATATAGAGAGCAAGGTTAGTGAACTGCAAAGCTAAATATTAACCCCCTTATTCATAACAACTCAAACGGTCTTTTAAAACTATTTTAGCTATTACACTGTATTGTAACTTTCGGTCAAATGATGACAGGGCCAAGAAAGAACGAGACAAAAATAGGTTTAAAAGACCGTTTGAGTTATTATGAATTCATTTGTTTTAAATTAATGTACCAAGTATTTCTGAGTCATTTGGCACTAGATTTTGACTGAATAGCATGTTCTAAAAGAACGATAGTAAACTAAACCAAAAGTTCTTCCTTTAAAAAGTAAAAATTAACATTTAGCAAACTATCGCCATTTTCTCTCGCTTGTATTCTAAAAGCATTTAGCGACACCTGTATTTCCCCCGAGATAGACACATAATCCTGCTAACTTCCCTGTGTAGCAACCTGTGATACACCTACAGGCTTTACCATGGTCCTACTCTTTGAGACAAATGTCCCTACTTACGCCTCCGTGGTCTATTGGGTTTGAGCCATGATGGACCCAATTCTCAACTAAAGTAGGTACAAAAACATAAAAAATAAATTAAATTAAATTAAAAATCTTTTTATTTCGGACAGAATCCACAATATGTGTTAGAAGCTTTAAAAAAATGTTTATACCATGAAAGATTAAAAACAGAAAATACCCATCTATAATGTCGATTTTGATTAATTGTTTATTAAATTTATAATATTATAATTTTATTAATAACAAACAAAAAAAAAACTAAGACATGCAACATAAAAAAATAAGACTACCCTATTCAAAAACGAAACTAATAAACTATTATAATTACTGCTTGATTCGATGAATGTGCAGTGTAGCGTTCAAGATGAAAAGTATTTTAAAACTTTTTTTATATTACTCCGTTCTCGTAGGTCATAGCGTGATACTTTATAGCACATAGCTTTATCCGATAAATAAATCGAACTATTACTTCCTGACATTAGCGCGTTTAAACAAACTCTTCAGTTTTGTAATATTAGAATAGATAAGAACATTTTTGTAATATCTGTGGCCTCACACAGTAGAGGTAAAAAATATCACAAGATAACTTAAAAACCAAACTCAAAAGCTATTTATTGTCTAAATTGTAGTGATAATTAATTATTTTAATTGTAATTATTACATAAGTGCACACTTTCAACAATGATCTCTCAATGTAGATAAAAAAACCTTAAACTCAATTTAAATCCTGCCTGGTTCTTGCCAATAGTATACAATGCATAGTACATTTATGTCATTATTTTTAATTTACTGTATTACCGATCTGCTCATCTCACATTATTCGATTTGTTATTCGCCTACTGTTTCTTTTATTACTGACGTTAACTTATCTCATTAGCATTACGATAAACCTCTGTGGTTTTTAAATGTTAATATTTCCTATACCTTGTAATTTTTGTTAATACGATAAATAAATTTAAAGAAAAAAAGGTAGAGTCCTACTACGAAAAACGAAATCCGTCAATACGATTATCGTTATGCGGATCCTAAATTTTTAGTATGGTATCCTTACCACAAAATGCTTCGGATCGGAAAATCGATTATAGTATTAAAAGATTTTGTTTTTCGTAGTAGGCCTTCTGCGTCTAACAGACTAGTTGTAACAAAGTTGGAAACCACTTTACGACGCGTCGAGGTTTTATCGCTTCACTTAATGAAATCTTGCGACCGCGAACAGTCTTGGACTATCTTGTTCTATTTCTCTAGGTATTTGCTACTTCATTGTCACATAATGTAGATAGCACCATATGGTGATTCAGCATTACATTATAAACTAATTGCTTTATTCGGGTCACGATTTCTATGCATTTTGATTTCTTTTGTGCGGTAGTTTTTTTTACTTGTTTTTTTTTTCGGTAAAACAGTGGTAATTGAATTACCACACAAAATAAGTTCGATCATGCGAGAATCGGCCTCCAGCTTTCGAAATGTTTCCGATTAATTTCAAGGCAGAAAAAAAGTGATAAAACTGGGGACTCGAACCCGGGACCTTTTGGGTAGTGACCAGCAACCTAACTGCTATGCTGACAAGGCAGTCAATCTTCCTCTTAATCTCTCTTTATGAGTACACGTACAATGAATCTGGAATTCTATAATGTGCCACTTGCAAGCGGCCTTTTAAGTCAAATTTGGCTTTTCAAATCACGCTCACGTCCATGCAAGAGCCCAGGCTAACACCAACAAAGGGTTTCGTCTAATACGTCTGGGAGGACATCATCTTCATAAGTATTTATCTATTACACTGTTCATTCCTGGCTAATAGTTGATCCCGGCTTACATCGGTTGACATTAGTCGATAAGCTTAGTCAGAGGCCCTACAGGCGGCTTGATAAAATCTGACAGCGAGGTTGGTCGCTTGCCTTGCAAACACCCCACGGCCAATCCGCACTGAGCCCGCGTGGTGGAGTATGGCTTATACAACCTCATACTTGAGGTAAGACCTTTGCCCAGCAGTGGTATGCTTTCAGGTTAACTTTACTTCACTGTACATGTAGTCAGCCGTACTATTCTACTAATAACAAGTTAACATCCTCCATTTTGCAGCCTGAATCTCATTTCATACGAATAATAACTTGTATACAGCAGTATTCATGAAATTATCCATTTATTACACCTCTGGGCATTTACGGTGTCCAGTTACCTGAAAATTATGCGATATTGTGCTTTAATAAACGAAATTAAAGTCATATTTTGGTTAATACATGCAACGGAAGCCTTTAAGTTGTTGTACATTACCTTATCAAATATGTAGGGAACGTTGTCGCGGGTCTTGCAAACCATGAATTAAAGATGTGTGTGAAGTAGGGCTGTCGATTTAACTGTTATTTTAGATTTTGAAATATTTTGGATTTTCTTTTTTGACAGTTAGGCAACCCTAGCTTGTAGGATTCGAAACCACGAATGAACCATCTCACCATCGACACTTATTTTAATAGAGAGAAATACGTTATGAATAACATCTTTTATTAAAATATTCATTTTCTAACAATGAATTAATACAAATTTACTTGCAGGGAAAACCTTACCAATATAAAATAATCATCAATCAAATCAAAATCAATAAGTAATCAAAAACAACTACAGTTAGGTATTCATAATATGGCAGGTAGGTCGAAGATAGTAGCAGTTCTCAACATGCCAAAAACTTTTGTCAAATGTTTAGATAACAGTTTTAAACAAACGAAGTCAAGAGTTAGTATCTTCAGCTGCTTATAATTTACTAATCATGAAACTATTACAGAAACTATCTAAGATAAAGCCCTTTGAACCCAGAAGCCAACTTTTGCTAACTTTACAACAATTCAAGATGTAATCTAGCCGACTAAGTTTAAATTGGACATGACTATGCTAACTGTTAAGATATTATAATAGTATTTAAACTATATGCAAAATGCCACACTTCAATTGTTAGGACTCTAACTATTTCTCGTGAATTTGTTTACGCATTTTGTCGTTATCGGAAACTAAATTTAGTTCAATAATCAATATTTCACACATTAGCAGTAGCTACAACGCCGCCAGCATCATAGTATCCTTGCCTCAAGGAAATGGTAGTAATAGTAGTAGTGGTAATGGTTTTTGAATAGGTAGGTTTTAATTCAAGACCCTTCGACCAAAGGCGCAGCGTAGGACGTCCACCGGCAAGATGGACAGACGACCTTGTAAAGATCACGGGATCATACTGGATGCTAACCGCTTGCGATCGGTCGCTGTGGAAAACTGAAAAGCCGTGGGGGAGACCTATATTCAGCAGTGGACGTCCTTTAGCTGAAATCATGACGCACAAATATTATTTACTTGTCGTACATCAAGAAACAAATAATAACCCTTTCATTGGTTCAATATCTTCCATTTTTAACTGCCACGCGATCAAAGAGTTCCGCAGTAAACAAGTTTGCAGAGAAGATAATTCCTGTTTCAATATACCAGCCTCCCCAGTCCCCAGCAGGGATATTACTAAACTCTATTGCATATTGCTATCGTTAAAAGTCGTTATGATGACAGTATCTTGGATGTTCTGATATTGTCGCTTATTCGGTACCTACTTACTTGGGCTCAGTTGCGTGATCTATAGATAACTCAACCAACTCAACTAATGGGCAAATGTCGTTACCGGCGGTTGAATATTTACGCTTTTGCGCGTTTGGAATAAAAAATACATTAACCAAAGCCGTTCTGACATTTGGTTAAGGTATTCAAATTCAAATTCAAAATCTTTATTTCAATTTAGGTCATGAAATGACACTTATGAACGTCAAAATATACAGTGAAAAAAATAAAAATAAATGTGCCCTGAAAGGGCCGAAACATGTCTCCTTATCTTTTGGGCCCTACCAGCGCTTCGAGACAGAACACAGACAATTAGGCAAGTGCTGAGAAGAAACGCCGGAACAAACTCAGTCACCACTAGCTGCCGTAAAATCAAAATCATCAAAGGTAAGTACATCAGTCGGTGCAGGCTGGACGGACCACACATTCGTGTCGTTTAGATAGTCTTGAACCTTATAATAGCCTTTAGACATAAGCGTGTTTTTAACGTGTTTCTTAAATTTATCAACTGGCAATTCGACAAGATTGTTTGGTATATTATTAAAGAATTTTATACAATTTCCCATAAACGAATTACTAGTTTTAACTAATCTGAAGTTAGGAACGACAAGCTTGTGTTTATTTCTTGTGTTATATGGGTGAATGTCGCTTTTCTTCATGAAATTATCTAAAGTTTTACGGACGTACATTATATTATCAAAAATGTATTGAGAAGCCACAGTTAATATGTTGATTTTCTTAAAGACCTCTCTCAGGGAGTCACGAGGACTAAGTTTATAAATAGCACGAATGGCTCTTTTCTGCAAAATAAATATGGTTTCAATGTCTGTAGCAGAACCCCACAAGAGAAGACCGTAAGACATAATACTGTGGAAGTAACTAAAATATACAAGCCTCGCCGTTTCAACATCAGTCAGGTACCTAATTTTTCTAACTGCAAAGGCAGCTAAACTTAGCCTCCCAGCTAGGGTTTCAATATGAGGTCCCCACTGTAATTTTGAGTCAAGTGTAATGCCCAAAAATACAGTGGAGTCCATTAAGACTAGATTATTACCATTAAGTACAAAATTTGGTGTAAGTTGCTTTACATTAGGCAAAGTGAATTTTATACATTTAGTTTTACTAGCATTCAGTAACAAGTTATTGGTGGTGAACCAATTCAATACTTTGGAGAGAGTATTGTTTACTTCGTCAAAATTTTCTTCATGTCTTTTCATTTTAAAAATCAAAGAAGTATCATCAGCAAACAAAACTATCTCACAAAGATTTGTGGAATGAAATGGTAGGTCGTTTACATATATTAGGAAGAGTAAGGGCCCCATTATTGAGCCCTGGGGCACCCCCATTTGAAGGGGGGCACCGGAAGAGTAGGTACCATTTATGTTAACTGATTGTATTCTACCTGATAGGTATGAACTTAACAACCTTGTTTAGTTTTCCGAGACACCATAGTGTTCCAACTTAATGAGCAGTGTTTGATGGTCTACACAATCAAACGCCTTTGATAAATCACAGAATACACCTACAGCATCATGTTTGTCTTCAAAAGCATCAAGAATGTGTCTGATGAGTGCTACCCCAGCATCAGTTGTATTTCTACCTTTAGAGAACCCAAACTGTTTTTCGTGTAGTAAATTATTAAGTTTAAAATGGGAAAGTAATTGATTAAAAATGAGTTTTTCAAAAATTTTACTTATTGTGGGTAATATTGAGATTGGCCTAAAATTGCTGGGGTCACTTTTGTCTCCTGATTTAAATAAAGGTACTACCTTACTATGTTTCAATAAATTTGGAAACTGATTTCGATCAATACATTCATTAAAGATATAAGATAAGTAAGGAGTTATTAGAGGTATAATGGGTTTTATTGTGTCTATTGATATACCCGATTTATCCTCTGTTTTCTTTTGTTTTAGTTCTTTGAATGTTTTTATGATTTCTAAAGGACCAATATGTCTGAATTTAAAAGAGGATTCGTACCTATCAACACTTGAAACTAGTAATGATTTCGCCTGAAGTGAGCAAGAACTCAACTGTTTAGTCGTCTCTATAGGAATATTACAGAAATAATCCTCAAAAGCGTTTGCTACCTCATCATCAGATTTAATAAGTTTGTTATTTATTTCTAGACTAAATTTGTTATCATGAGATTTAGTTTTACATGTTTCTTTATTTATAATATTCCACGTTTCTTTGATCTTATTACTAGACTTTTTAATTTTGTCGCGTATGTAATTCGACTTTGCTACATAGCAAACTCTTTTGAAAATTTTTGAGAACCTCTTAACGTACTCATGAAACGATGGATCCTTCCTTTACGCTTTTTTGTTATACAATTCAAACATTTTTTTCCTACTTGTATAAATTCCTCGAGTAGCCCAGTCACTGAATTTCGGTTTACAGTTATTAATAACTATTTTCTTTTGAGGGAAAATAATATCAAATTGTTTTTTAATTACCTGAAATAATTGATCATACAAGTCACTAGCATTTTGTTTATCAAAAGGTATAAACGGTAGTTTATCACTTATAAGGTTTTTAAATTTGTCCTTACGAGATGCAGTGACCGGCCTGCATTTTATTTCAAGACTGGGTGAAATTAAACGGTTCTGTAGTGTAACTATCTGCCCGCAATGATCGGATTTTACAAAATTAATAATAGATTGTTTGATGATTTTACAGTTACAAAAAATATTATCTAAGCAAGTAGCTGTTGTAGGAGTTACTCTAGTGGGCTCAGCAAATTATTAGTACTGTTGCATAAACAGACGGGTAGATGGCGCCAACGTCACGCAATGACGTATTCCAAAGAGACCAAGAATTTCGCGAAGTCGGACCAACAGCACGGTAGCTCAATTGGAAGAGCAGTTGGCCCGGTTAGCCAGAAAGATGCTGGTTCGAGTCCCGCCCGTGCGCAATTTTTGGTTTCTTATTTCATCTTTAAGCATTCAAATATGACACTGTGAGTGTTAAGAAAAATTCTAAAACCATTATTAGTAGGTCCCAAGTAAGCGCCAATTTCAGAGCTGCTTAACATAATGCTTGACATAATGGTACCAACCAATTTGTTACATCACAGGATTGATATAGGTAGCCTTCGCGTTGTAATTTCCATATCCATTGAGTATTCTCGCGAAATAACAGTTTTCCACATTTTTCGAAAGCTTGACGGTGCGGGGAGCGCTTTTGCTAACGCAATAGTATGGCGATCGTTTACAAGATAACTTCATGTAAAGCAATTACGTAGTACCTACCCCTGCCGGCCTCTTCCTAGTCGCGTATTGTCTAAACCCCGAGGGAGCATCGCGAATATGGAGGCACATATCGCATTCGAGATCTGTTTTATTCAAATATGTGATAGCGAGGCAATCGGTTTGTCAATTAAGATGGTTAAGAGATTTCAGACAAGATATTGTTACATATAATTATGTAAAATAGCCCGATTTCAAATTACAGTTGGGCTACATTAGGAAGTACGTAACAATCCATAATTCAACGGTTGTAACTAAAATGCTAGTAGAGTTTTACTTGCTGTATTCCCTAGATACTACTTCCCTTAAAATTAATAGGGTTTAATTACTTAAGAATCGGATGACAGACAAAAAAAAAAACAAATGTCAGAATGGCTATTTTAATTACAATTGGTTTATGTATTCTTTTTCTTTAAAACACAAACAAACGTAAATATTCAACCGCTGATGACATTTTACCATTACTATCGATGAGAAAATAGGGCCTTAATAATAATATGTATTTCGAGTAGGTTGCATATCTCCTAAGTGACATTTTGTATCGATTTTAACAGAATTTTGTCTCTACATTTTCCTGAAAAAACCGGTTAAGTGCGTGTCGGACCCGCGCACTGAGGGTTCCGTGCCACCCTTAACTGAATTCAGGGTTCACTTACTTTCACTTAACGAAAACATCACAATATATTGCGACAGCAAAAATAACTTTGTTTTTCATAGTGTTTGTATGAAAGACAAAGTTATATTTGCGGTTGATAAAAATGTGCAATATCTCAAAAACTACTGGTTTCGATCTCCTTCAAACCAATTTTCGTTGCAAGTTTTTGTTGAGATCTACATTATATATTTTTTTCAAAATTTTCACTTTCTTAGTTCAAAAGTTGGAGGGGGGGGGGACGCCCATTTTACCACTTTGGAAGCGTCTATATCTCAAACCTTACACTTTTAGAAAAAATGGTTTTAGAAACCTCAACATCATTTTAAAAGACCTATCCATAGACACCCCACACGCATAGGTTTGAGTAAAAAAAAAAATTAGTTTTAGTTTTATTTATGGGAGCCCCCTCTTAAATATTATTTTTTCTTACTTTTTGTATCTGAATCGGAAAGCGGTGAACAAAATACACCTACCTACCAAGTTTCATCTATGTGATGCTTATAGTTTCTGAATAAAGTGGCTGTGACATACGGACGGACAGACAGACAGACAGACAGACAGACAGACAGACAGACAGACAGACAGACAGACAGACTTGACGAAACTATAAGGGTTCCGTTTTTTGCCATTCGGCTACGGAACCCTAAAAATCCTGCTTTCCAGTATTATTATTGTGAAAGCATCTGGCTACAAAACTTTATTCAAGAAGTTGTGACTTGACAACAAAATAACAGTCTTCCATAGTAACCTTTCGAAGTTTAAGCGAGGTTTAGAATTGATCGAGAGATCTCAACCTCAAACTTGCGGTTAACTTTAAAAGAACGTATTGTTCGGAACAGACAGTTTGTACTAAGAAAGATTTTAAATTGTGATATTCCGTTCATAATCTTTTTTAAGACTGACTTTAGCCCGCTATACTTTTTAGCTGGAGGAAGGAAGCAAAAATTAATCAATAATAGTACTTGCGACATGGACGGTAATCTAATAATTACGAAGCCTGATGTAATTATTATTATTAGCTTAATATCCAAGCAGCCTATAATAATTATCAATTATTCTACAGAGTATACGTTTACCTTGATAGTATCTAAGGTCATAGTGCTCTAAAATGCTTTAAATCAGACTTATAGCAATCTAAAGTTATAATTTATTAAAATCACTAACTTGTTGTAAGTAGTAAATGACAATGTCAAGTTCTATGACTGGACACATTTGTTTAACTGCTTTGCCGGCGGCCTGTGTCGAAACTTGTCAGATACTATGGAAAATGCCCCTGCAACATAACAGCTATGCCGGTGGCTATGCCAGCAGCCTGGCCGGTGTGGATGGATACACCCACCATAATAATGCGAGTGATAGAATGCAAGTCATTTCCATAGAGTTAGTCAAATAGTTAAACATGCGTGCAGTAAGCGTTATGAATGCACAGGCATTATCGCTGCAACTGTGCCGCATATCTCTGATCTGTTGGCAGATAAATCGCAGCCGAGAGGGTTGCAAGTACCAGGGCTGTCACTATTTACTTATTGCTTCTGATGGGTAAAAAAATTACAGATTAGTATTTAAAATTCAAAACCGCTACCAACTAGTAAATTGCTATGGAAAACCATAGGGCCTATGCAGGAGTGATCAGCAGATTTCCTGCAGCTTATAATGATGATGATGGTGATGACAAACTAGAAAAAAATGGCCTAATAGAAACTAAACTAATGTGTCTTGCGTAGCTAAAAAAAAGATAATTATGAAAACTTATACATTATGATAATACTTATATGTATTTTTTATGCTATAGGTAAACCGCGAAACTGAGACGTCTCTGACGTCACTTTTGTTGTATTTTTCTCCCAAATAATGTACTCAATATTTTTTATTATGAATGAAATGTTTTTCTTCAAGGTAAAAGAAATATCGTTTAGTTTATAGCAATGATAAGGAGTACATTAATTGGGAGGGAAATGAAAATAAAACCGTCAAAAGTGACGTCAGAAACGTCTCAGTTTTGCGGTCGACCTATAGACACGTTGTTCGAAACACATTTTGTGTAATGTCCGACCGAACTTTCGGCTGCAGTTTCGTTTTCGGCCAAAATCGGCCGAAACTTTTGCCGAAACCGAAACTTATCTCGCAAGGTCACGCACGTTCGCCTAACTTCGTTTTCCGCGGCAAAGCTGTGTCGTAAGCCGTCGGCTCTGTTCGGAAATCGTCGTGTGCCGTTCGGATAGCTCTGGCAATAAAACTTAGTCAGTGCGTGTGCGTCCGACGGAAACATTATTTGGAGGTTATGTTTTGATGGAACTGATAACATTAATTGTAAAAAACACCAAATTTCAGTATTTTAAGAAATTTTATACTTGACCATGTGAGTTTCGGTTTCGGTTTCGGTTTCGGCCGAAACTGAAGCCACGGCCGAACATTCGGTTTCGGTTTCGGCCGGAAAACCAGTTTCGGTCGGACACTAATTTTGTGCCATGTTTTCTAAAATGACAAAGTATGCACAAACACGGCAATTACCATGGCAACGGTATGAAAGATACTCCATTTGGGCATAATTTTGTGCACAACTAAATTTGTTCTCAACAGCCTGTCTAGTGTAACATAGTAGTAGCAGCAGGTCTACTACGAAAAATGAAATCCGTCAAATACGAACATCGTTTTTCGAATACGAAACATTTTTATTATGGAAACTACGAAATGCTTCGGATACGAAAAACGATAATCGATTTTCATAAAAGGCTTTCAGAAACTAAAAGTAAAAAGTAAAGTTAGCCTGTAAGCATCCCACTGCTGGGCAAAGGCCTTACCTCAAATGTGAGGTAGTATGAGGCATACTCCACCACGCGGGCTCAGTGCGGATTGGCGGAGGGGTGTTTGCAAGGCAAGCGACCAACCTTGCTGTCAGATTTTTATCAAACCGCCCATAGGGCCTCTGACTAGGCTGAACGACTAATACCGATCGATATTAGCCGGGACCAACGGCTTAACGTGCCTTCCGAAGCACGGAGATGCTCGTGATGTACGTCACTTATATGGTCGGAATGGTCACCCATCCAAACACCGACCGCGCCGAAAGTTGCTGAACTTCGGTATTACTACCAAAGCGCTGCCACCACTGCGCTACGAGCACCTCAGAAACTATGATGATTATACATTATTAAGATTTATTTTCAACGACTGTCGTCAGCCCTACTCCACCCTCTTCAAGTGCTATACCTACCTCCCCATATAGAATGCCTAGAGCTTTACTAAGTCTGTCTGAGTCACGGTTGAGTCACCCTGAACGGTGTTTAAGATCTAGACAAAGACTGCCCCTAACGAGGTACCTTATGTAAAGCTTATTAGGTTGCCATAGCCGAATGGTAAAAACGGGACCTAAGTACTTGTACTTATAACAATTCGTTGTTCAAATATAGGACAGGCCTTTTATAATCAGCTCAAAGCGTTCGTTTTCGCTGTAAATGAATAAAAAGCGATCAAAATACGTAACAAAGAGAGCCTATCTAAATGATACAATATGCTCATATGATTTTCATCTTTACATCAAAAGAAACAGAGCTACATTTAATTTGACAAGATTTTACAGTTTGTGTATTTTTGATCTGCAGATATGCACACAGTTATACATTCCTTTTACTATCATAAGGCGATTAAACGAAACTTAAAACGGAACAAGGATGTTACCATGAATATTGCACGAACGGGGTAAGGAATAAGGAAGGTTGACTTTTTACCGTTATCAAACCATACATACATACAACTATGGTCTATGTATAAGCTTAGTTATTTTCCTCGGCTATTGTGTTATCACAGTGAATCGTTTTTACAATTCTTATTTTTTTCCCGGAGATGCGATATATGCATACCCATTGCCAGTCAGGGGTCATTGTGGATTGAGTGACCCTTTGAATCCTACAAGTCATAAAAATATTTGTAAAGATTCATATGTTTTTACGAAACTCTTTAATCACGGATATCGGCGAAACTTCCTAAACATAACAATTTCATTTTTAAACATGAGAGAAAATAAATAATTAGAAAAGATGCTTTAGAAAAAACAATCTTGATTTAGGTTAGACTCAATCTAAATGTTGATTGTGTGACAAACCTATACACTACTAGCGGACCCAGCAAACTTTGTTTCGCCCCGGCCCCGTCCCGCCCTAGCCCCGGCCCCATCGAACGGGATAAAAAGTATCCTACGTCCTTCTCCTGGTACTTAGCTTCCTCCCCACCGTTTTGCCCCGGCCCCGTCCCACCCCAGCCCCGGCCCCGACTAAGGGGTATGAAAAATAGATGTTGACCGATTCTCAGACCTACTCATTATGCTTACAAAATTTCATGAGACTCGGTCAAGCCGTTTCGGAGGAGTATGGCAACGAAAACTGTGACACGAGAATTTTATATATTAGATTTGTACACTTGCGGACATGCGGACACGACACACACAACACTTGTAAAGATATTTCAAGCCTTTGTATGGATACGTAAGCACCTTTGAAAGCTCCAATGACAAGGATTACCGACAATACGACTGCTTCAAAGTTATCAGGAGAGATTGACAGTCTTTGGGGTAAACTTCAATTTTTACCTTTTTGGCGTGGGTACAAAGATCGAGCATGTCCATAGCTTCTTAACTTAAGAGACATCAAACGTAATTTAAAGGAAGTTACTTATGTCACAGAATTTAAAGTAATTATGTTACCGTTATAGTAGCTATGGATGATATGATGCCAATGATAGCCTGCAAATACGTACAAAACATTATACCATAATAAATTAATTTTAATTTGCTTCGTTACCTCCATACTTTTTCGTCACATTTTAATATTTTCTACCGTGAAAAACTGCCTTTTGTTGCTTTATAGGATGTCGAATATCCGGATTTCCCGGATAGAGGCAGTTTGTCCGGCTAAAAAAATATTTCACATTTTTCCTCCACTAGTCACTGGATCGCAGGCATAAAAATGTTATGCGAAACATGGCGTCATTTCGCAAACGCTGTACGTAAGCAAACTACAACAGACAATGTTTGACAAAGCATTTAAAAAATGCGTTTGGTACTCAGCCATCCTACAATTGGGTAGTAAAGCCGTTTTTCTTTACTAGTCAAATATTGTATACAATATTTTCATAACTTCTAAGATAATTTTAGTAAATAAAATTTATGAACTACGTAAATTGGAAGTTTTATGTTTAACTTATTTTAATATTAATTATTTCGTTAAAAAAGAATGTCAAGATTGTATACAATATTCGACAAATAAGGAAAAATGGGCTTAAGTTTACCTTTTTTTTTTCGCGGAGGAAATGCTTTATGCATACCCTGCTGGGTTATGTGGGACTCCCTTTGTTCGTCCAGGTTTACCCACTAAAACCTCCGCGGTTCCCCTCAATCCGCCTTAAGTGAGACGACGGAGGTTCGCTCAACGCATGCACTCCGTCGCCCCAGCGAGCGGTAGCCTGTAGGCTTTCGTCACGGGCGTGACTCGGAGAACTTAAGGCTGCCCCTTCGTCCGTTCTACGGGGGTCCCCACCCCGGTTGTCACCGGATACGACGTTCAGTGCCGTTGCTAGGTGACTGTAGCGCTATCCAATGACATGAATAATAACAGCAATCTGCAGCTGCCTTCAACATGCGTGCCGTCAAAAGGTGTTCCGTTGACGTCATTTCGCCAGTCACCGCATATATCAAAGGCTTGCTGTCAATGGTCAAGTGAATATACAATTAATTATTTATTTGTTTGGTACCTTATTAATAACATTTTCATTTCGAGATGAAATGACAGTTCACCTATTCCTAAGTCAATTTTATCTTTTTAAAATTGTATGTCACAATAATATTACACTGGTTTCTTTTATTTTACAAGTCTATAAAGGGCACATAGAAAATTCAATTTATCATAACTCGCAATATTTTTTTATTAATTCAGATCCCTTAGGTCGTAGATAGTCGGTGCTTGTTGAGCTATGTAAAATTTTTGACTACGCTGTTAGTTTTTTATCCCTTTTGGCAAAGTTAATGGGATTACGGCGAAAAATGTTACAACGAACTCTCTCGGTCGGTTATGGACAGGGCCAACTGCATTGCTATAGTTTTAACTATTGACTTTTTAAATGGTGAATATTTACCACGGGTAAATTTAATACAAATTTCAAGAGTTAAAATTTATTCAGTCATTATACAGGGTGTTTTGGTCAGCAACGCCCGTCTCAGGGGTGGTTGTTCAAACGATACTGATGCCAAAAAAATATTAACATATTTTTACGGAAATATCTCACAAAATTAATTTATTATTGCGATACTAGCGAGTGAGTCAAAACTATCAACGCCAGGTCGGTTTTTCGTAGCTTACTAGCTACGGCGTAGCATTTCGTAGATAAACGCGAGCTACGCGCGTAAGTGTGAGTTTTCCCATCCGTTTTGCCATTTTTTTAATATTGTGACGAGGTTTTCTTTTGTTAAACTTGCATATAATTTAAAGAAAATATTTTTTTTAGAATGACCCACCAAAATGGGGATTGCAATGTTAGTAGACTATGGAATTCTCTTGTATCAGAATAGTATTGAAAAACTCCAGCTTGTGAGCTTGTAAACACGCCCTTATCTAAACACACAAACACGTGGTCATGTTCCCGCACAATTGCCACTTTTATCGCGCGAAACGGAACGCAAATACAATTAATCTAACGCCACGCATGCTGACGCGCTGGATTAAGCACGCTTTGGGAGGAAATTGATAACGGTATTTACATTTTAAATTAAATTTGTTATTTTTTGGGCTGACTTTAAAGTTTTGCAAATATTTTTTTTACCCTACCAAAAACAGTAATCAAATCTAAGTATAATAATTAGAGCGAAAGATTTTATTATTTTGATTTTTGTACGCGACTCTTATGAACTCCTGGCTCGAATCGAATCAAGAAAGGTAAAAACTGTATTCATTTACTTTTGGCAATGTTGAAATTAGTTGCTATTGTTACATAAGAGACAGAGCGTACCTCAATGAAATTTACTATCGTTTTGACGTATCAGAATCTCTACCATTGAGCAGTTTTATTCTAGGTCTTGTCATTAAATGCTTTTTATGATCAAGAGATAGCGCTATCGTACCTTTGGGAATACAAAAGCGGATAACTTGTTTTCCGCCAATATAATTAACAAAAATGTTCTTAGATACTCGCCAACGCCACCTAGTGACAGATATAAAATGCTTTGAATAATTCAAATTATAGATAAACAAAACTGCTCATACCAACATTCACACAGTTACCTATATGCGGTGGACTGAACATAAACGAACCGTTGCATAATTCATCGCATAATCCGTACATTGCAAATTAATCCGCTTCATCGCAGCTTTGTTTGATAGATGACCGTAAGCCATGGCCTGAGGTGTATGATTGTGTTTATTAGCCATTTAAAATAAAAATACCTTTTTAAATAATACGACATAATCAAGACAGACTAACGTCTACTGTAGGGATGAGATCCGCGAGTTAGGTAGTTGTTATTAGAGGTATAATTACAATGTAACGTAAACACAAGTCATATATTTTATCATGTAGTATGAGAAGTTTTAGCTCAAATAAATACTAAAAAATACTCAGATCAAACTTTTGTAACAAGGAGACTTGAAGTTAAACAACGCAGTTACGGGTTTTATTTCAGAACTTTCACATGATTTACATACAACCGATGGGTGAGCGAGCTATTATTGATAGAGCGTTCCAATAGCTTGAATGCCACTCCTAGGTCACAGGGTCGATGTATTAGTCGAGTTTATAAGGATTCGGCAACAGCAGTAATTGCCGAGAGTCAATGTACTTCCAACGCCATCTAGCATGAGTAGTGGTACCAAATAATTGTGCGTCTTACACTTTCAATATTCTTGTACTTGACTGCCTCGATGGTGAAGCGGTGTTCGCTGGTCACTACCCAAGAGGTCCCGGGTTGGTTCGAAATTTGTTTCTGGGTTTTTCTATCTTAAAAATACTCGGAAATAGCTCGGAGTCAGGAAGTTGGTGGTGTGCCGTCAAAGCACGTCAAGCCGTTGGCCCTACGCCTGATCTCTCATCGGTCACGTCGGCCTGCCGTCTCACCGAATTAATGAGAGTGAAAGAACAGAAAGTGCATTTGTTTATTACGCACAGATCGGGCACTGTATTATCTCTTGCGTCTGGTCTATCTCTCTTGAGAGGGGTCGCCATTTCCGAAAATCGGTAGAAGAATAAAAAATAAATACATCAACCGTTCCTTACTAAACAGGCAATGGTTTATTATATTAATGTAAAGGCCATTGATGTTAAGAAAAATATATTCACCTTAACTTTTTATTACATAGATTAGTCTGCAAATGTAATTGTCAACTTGCATAGAAAGTAAACTTGAAAGAGTCGTAATTGTTAATTATTACTTATGGTCATTTGGACACTATTAATGCGGTTGACAATTATTGTAATTTTTTATAAGAAAATTGGTCTGCTCATAATCAATGTTTTCTTTCCCACAGGTGACGGCTACTTATCTCCAAAATCAAGAGCTCTTCTGGTAAGTTCCTCTTATACTTTTACTAAAACACGACAAAAAAGGGGAAAAATTTGCTTCCTTGAAACATATTTTCTCACCTCTTACACAACAAAAGCGACGAAAACGCTCGCAAAATTAATTTTGAACGGTGATTTAAAATGAGATGCTTTACATTCCTTTCAGGGAGATTTTAAATAAATTTTCAGTTACAAGTCATTGTGTAATGTGAATTATTTGATACTACAGGAACTTGGAATAAATAATATCTTTAAAGTTTTACAGTGTGATGCTATTACAAGAGTTATGGGTTTTAATTACTGTCTGAAAAGTGTTCTTACTTGAAACAAAGTTACTAACAAATTGCAACTGGTTAAAATTGTCTGTGGAGACTTTAGATAAGTATAAGCTATTTATGTACTATAAAAATAGTGGCGGGGGTGGTCGATGGAAATTGAAAAATGACTTCAATACGATTCAGTAGACGTTTATAAGATAATCCGGACGATTACAGAGTGGTATCTGAGCACCGTAGCGAGCGTTCCATTCAGTCAACCTTCGAGAAGATGCATCAAAATTTGCAGCTGGCTACAAGTGTTACCGCCAATCGCTTCAACTAACTGTCTCAGCTGATGTGGGAGCAGTAGTTTGCACCGGTAGACGGAGTCTATGATGGACATAGGACAACAAATAATTATTAGATGAAAGGTCTTATGTGTAAACGAAGGGATGAGAACATAGTGCGAGTCTTGTTACTACCAGCGCCATCTAGTAGTGCGCGTCGACAACTCCTCCGAGTATAGGCCGCCGAAGTCATCCTTTTGCCTTCCTATGGTGGGTTCCCTCTATCTGGTAGAATCTTTTTGCTCCGAAAGTCACTTGGCATAACACACTTGGCATAATTTTCTTTAGTCGAATATTATTCAGGCAGAATTTTCTATTAGCATAATTATTGTTTGGTCGAATATTTATATTCCCGAATTTACAATGGCATACTTTTAAGATAGCAGAAATTTATAAGGCATAATTACCTTTGGCAAAATTTTACTTTGCATACTTTCGCTAAGCATAATGTTTATTTGGCATAATTTGACTAAGCATACTATGAAGAAAGCAGAATTTCGTTTAGAATAATTTCACTTCGCATATTGCTATTTCTTTTGAATAGTATTTTACCCTAAAATTGAATTAAAAAGTAATTAAGTTGTGGTACAAAAGTTAGTGACAGAAACGAATCGGTGCAAAACCGACTCCACGCAGTCTTGTTTGCCCCACCCCTAGAGTGTAATTCAAAATCGCGTAGGCGCGGAGGGGCGAGGCAGCCCGCGAGCTGAGGAGCAGGTGGTTTGAAAGCTCGCCGACGCGGCTGATTCGCCGGCCAGCAAGCCGAAGCTGCGGTGGGGAGCGAAAACCATCTGCGACGATAAGCTCGCGTGGGACTGCCGGAGCCCCGCAGCGCCGGAGCCGTGACAGAAACCATGCATGTTGCATGCTTGCTCGCTCGCTTGCTGCATGCTTGCTTGCTGCATGCTTGCCTGCATGCTGCATGCTTGCTTGCTTGCTGCATGCTTTGCTTGCTTGATTGCATGCTGCATATTTGCTTGCATGCTGAATGCTTGCTTGCATGCTGCATGTTTGATTTGCCATGCATGTTGTATGTTAGTATTGCTGTGATATAACTACTTGGGATACACAGAGAAATAAAAAATGATAGTTCTGCCTTGTAATGATTTTAAATATGAAAAATATGCCAAAAGACGATTCGGACTGTGAACTTTCTGCGATAGGATGATTCTGCCTATTAATGACTATATATACGAATTGTATGCCACAAGACGATTCTATCTGTGAACTTTCTGCATTAGGATGATTCTGCTTTAAGACTATTATGAATATTAAATTTCTGCCTAAAGATGATTCTAGCTTACACGATTATGCGTTTTGAACGTTTGATAAATGAGTGAATGCTAATTGATGTTCTGCGAAAGGAAGGTTATGCTATTTGATGATATGCCAAATAAAATTATGACAATAAAAATTCTGCGAAACAAGGTAGACCCTCCTATGATATGGTGTTACAGTACGTAGAACACTTTGCTTCGTCTAGCAATTCACAAAAATCCTACCAATAATATTTTCTTATAAATAGCCATAATCGTGGCTACACATTACCCTCAATATGTGAACCTTAAGCTTAGTGCACACTGTTCGAGCCATGTTTTAGAAAAGGGTGTAAAAATATAAAAAAACCATATGTATCTGTTGTGTACGAATCTATTTCCTGTTCTTAAAACAGGGTGTCCTCTTTACTTGCGTAAGGAGGTGATTGAGATCATCAGTAGCTACAACTTTCACTATGGGGTTATGGTTGAAATCTTAAAGGATTTGACACACTAGATGCGTTTTGCGGTCAGTTTCATACAAAATTGACGGGAATCGGACTGCGTTTTTATTGAATTCCGATTGCGTTCTGACCGCAGAACGCATCCAGTGTGTCAAAGCTATAAACATTTCAGATGCCTCATACAAATACTCGTAAGTCAATTACATTAACAATAATGTACGTAGAGTATTTTTTTATTAGGATTTGATGAGTAGACTCAAAGTAAAAGTTGTAGGTATTGATCGTATCTTTAAGCTTCTAAAATTAGGCAACACCTTGCAATGTCAATATACATATGCACCTTTTGTTTAATTAATAGCAACAAAACCCAATTAATACCGATTGTTTTGGTACCATGTGAAATATTCATATTTTTTTTGTGTTTGTAAGAGAATTTGATCCAGCCACTCACTCGTGTTTAAAAGTATGATCCTACATACTTGGGGCCCATTGAACTACTATTACAGAAGTAGTAACAGCTTACTGTTGGGGCTATACGTTTTTTCTCCTTTTCAAACCGTAAATATTTCCAAGTCTACTAAGCCATCCCGTTCAAAAATAAGACGTATCCCGAATCTAACTTGGCTTTTAGCACGTATCCACGAGTGTATACTCTACCTTAGTGTTGCCACTCGCACGGAATGATGACAAATGTTGCCAGCCGGGAAATTACCCACCTACGGGGAAAATGCACTTTTAAGATGGCGGCTCGTTGAGATTTATAGCGCATGACGGAATATTTACCGTTATGGACGACGTGTGGAAACGTTTCTTTTGACGGGAAAAAGGTTGAAAAAAGAATGGCATGACACTTTATTTTTTACTGGCGTCTTGGCTTTGCAAAGAGCACATTTTTTTATTACTGTTTCTGTAGATTTTTAGTAGCACATTTACCTTTAACAGACAAAATCACTAACTGCAATGTCTTTTCAAATTATAAGACCTTTTCACGTCATGATATGATTTATAACCAAAGGTATGGTATCTATATTCAAACACTGTTTCATATAAGCCTTGTCCTTTAGATACACAGTAACGGGAAGCTATTATTCAC
The DNA here is from genome assembly GCA_963584085.1 of Pyrausta aurata. Lineage (NCBI taxonomy): Eukaryota > Metazoa > Arthropoda > Insecta > Lepidoptera > Crambidae > Pyrausta > Pyrausta aurata. The sequence goes on from OY757273.1 coordinate 8,726,456, forward strand.
TTCTTAACGTAATACCACATTATGAAATTATTATTAAGTTATTATAATTAGTTTGAACATGATAAGAGAAGTTCCAACTCATCCTTAATTTGTATCCTTATGAAGGATATTTACTTAAAGTTCCACTGCACCTTTCGGTTACATCCTGTATACCTACGTGACAATTTGGGCAGCATATTACGCGCTTGTCAAATTTTCATACGTCAAACCACGTCAGCAATGTTTGAGATACAGACCACATAGATCGTAGACACCGGAAATAAAACATGCATTGATAAATTAAAATATCATCGTAATCTAATTTCAGAACTAAGCTCTTAGCAAGAGCTTACGTATAAACAAAAAGCCGGAAAACCAGTTGAGCATGTTTTCGTAACGTATTAATCGGGGCGAACATTTTACATACGAGTACGATGTTACTTGAATAAGCTGTTCCGCACGTTGTACTGGCCAGTAAAATACCGTAACCGTTACCGTGACAGAACGATACGTAACAGTGAAATGTTGAAGGTCAGTCTCCAGCCAGAAAAAATGCTGCTATTCCTGAAATAAGCTTGTGCAAGTAAACGAGCTCTACGTTTAGCTTTATAATAATATTGGTAACTGCCTCGGTGGCACAACGGTTAGAGGGTCGCATTTTAAAGCGACGGCTGCGCCAGAGGTCCCGAGTTCGATTCCCGGGTCGGGCCAAAAATATGTACCTGGGTTTTCTGTTCAGAAATTCTCAGGGAAGTTCGGAGTATGGAAGTTGGCGGTGTTTCACCCCCGTGCGTCGGGAAGCACGTAAAGCCGTTGATCTAATACTTTCCGTAATGGCAGCCAGCCATGTGTCATTTCAACGTCATTCAATAATTTGTGTCGCTAACTTCGCGCACTGTCACAATGGTAATGTAGAAAATAAACTACTATAATAATTATTGCATAGTCTGTAGATCTAAGTAGTCTATGGTCCGGAAACAATAGCAGTCCATCGGCTATTAAGTAGCCAGACGGTCGACAAACGCTAAATGGACGCCATTTTGAAAATTTTATACGCGCAGCAAATGAACGGGAACTGTTTTCCATATTTGTACTGCAGTCAGTACAGTGCCGTATTTGTAAATAAATACTTTATGTCGCGATTTTCAATTTTTTAATTGACTCTATAAGACGTTCTAGCAGTAAGAAACTGAATGTTGAACATGAAATTAAAATCTCAGGGTGCGTAATGCGATGCAGTTTTGACAGTTAAAACGCTCTGCTTTACTGTCAAATCATCAATTCTTATTGCATTTTCGCATTACTATATAGTAATACTACAATGGTATGAATATTAATATTTATATTGATAATATTATATATAATATATGTTATAATGATAATTATATGATAATATTGATAATATTCATTTACACTGAGTGGGAATTTGCCTCGGAATTGAACGTATTAAGTTGGATAGCAATACGCCCCCAAGAATTGATACCGGCCACCGGCGGAGGCGTAAACAAAAGACTGACAAAATAATTTTGATTAGTGGGTTTAAACCACATACGGGCACATACTTTGAAAGATCAACCAAAACTCTCTGAGAGAGTCAGTGGTCTATTTGTCATTAAACCTTTTTTTAATCATTTGTTTTTTGATACAACGTTATTGAGGTTGTCAAAATAAGATATTATCTAAGCAAATAAGATATCGTGTAAATTCTGTACCTATAATTGTTGAAATAATTAATGTACCTACTCTTTTTCAAAACGTTAATTATAATATTGTGTCTCTAATTTCATTCCGACGTAATAAGTTTTATTAATTTAAATAATACAACTTATGAAGAAAAGAATAAGAAGATTTTAAATATGCACCTTTGTTTAAAAAAGAGAAGATTTATTTAAATGTTATTTACCAAGTTCATAACTCAGTCTTAGTCTCCGCGCTGCGGTGCACAAAGCGACCAACTGAAGCATTTCCGCGCCATTACCTACAGAGAACTATTAGGCAGCACGACTTGCACTATTGTTGGGTCTGGGTTTGAGTATCAAATGCATTTTGCCAACTGTTCATTGCGGTTTGGTGTCAATTAGTTGAGTCCCGCGACTTCGTTCACTGTAAGTTGGTGTTTAGGGTTCCCTCCCTATGGGTATAGGGTAAAAACGGGACCCTATTATTAACACTTTGCTGTTTGTCCCTCCGTCCGTCTCCTGTCACCAGACTGAACCGTGATAGCTAGACAGTTAAACTTTTGATAAAATAAAAATCGTTTTTTTTTTTCAATGTTTTCAATAAAATTAACCTGATTTTTATGCCCTTTTGCCGTTATATTTTTAAATATTTTTGACTACTCGTGGCTACATCTCTGTATGAACGCTCCATTGAACGCGAAAAATCTACAAGTCCTAGATATTATATGGTTGCCAACGTAAAATGGAGGCCAGAGTTTATTTGTATTATAGAAGAAATCGTTTTCACCTTTGCTATTGTCATAAGTGGTAATTTTATAAAGTAGAGCTTAGGTAACAGGTACAATTTCTGGCATAAAATAGATAATTTCTTTCAGCATAAGAATGTTTGTTACAATAAAGGATACTGAGGTAAACTAACGAGTTTACCTGGTCTACCTTAAAAAAAGAATTTTCTTTTAATATCGTGGCTCATTTTGACAACAATATAAGAAAATTACTCAGAAATGTATGTAATAAATAATGTTAATTTCCTATATAAATAAATTATTGTTCCTTGCATGTTACATTAACTAAAAAACAATTGCTAGTTAACCTGAAAATTATGAGAACGATAAAATGAAAACAAGATGGCGGCGTAGGATTGTTACAAACAGGTCATATTTAAATAAATTTGCCAAGTACCAGGGGAGCAGAGCGAAAGAATAGATTACTTTGGACTCCACTCGGTGTTGTACATTTGGGACTCGGACACACAGTTAAAGACAAAACAATTATTTACTGAGCGTAAGTCAGAGTCTTTTAATAGTAGTTCTTTTTTTTTCAATGAACAATAGTATTAATATTACATTGTAGTCATTACCAATAAGTGGTTTAAAAATTGTATAACTTGTAGCTTACTAATTATTTGTAAACCTTGGTTATCCTTACAAATAAAAATAAAATAAATAAAATAAAATAGTAGTAGGGTCTAATAATAGAAATAACTAGCTTTATGAACATTTACAATTACAAATATGGAAAATTGTGACTAAAGCACACAATTCATAATAATTGATATATTTAATATATCAATTATTATATATTATTCATTACAATAATTTGATTGAAACCTGTGTTGCCATCCTAATCTTGCAGCGCGCGCCCCTACGCACATCATTTTGAGTACTTACCTATTTTTTGCTTGTATGAGAACCCCGTAAAGTAGTTGCTTTCGAGACGTTGTTCCCATGACACCAAACTGACCTACCAGGGCTCAATTTTCGCGTGTGCTTTCACTTAAACTTATCTGAAGACCTGTGTGACTGTGCCTGTGTCCTCGGTGATCACCTGCAACCTGGAAACCATCTACTGGCGGATAATTGGTGAGTCCTGACAGACAAAACCTCCCTTATATTTTTTGCCTACCACGTTGAATCCACTGCCGATCTCGAACATCTTTTGGTAGCAGAGCGTAGTTTATTTTGGACCTTTGCCTAAATAATTATTTTAAAATTAACGTACTTAATTAGCTTCCACCCTTTACATAAAACGTCTCATTCTATCTTAGTAATTATTGTGAAATCTGCATTCCCCCTTTGCACGCGGTAGCCATCTTAGTTCCATTCATTTCTAGTAGTTACATAATGACGATAAATAAATAAATATCCAAATTCATCATTGTGTTACGGGGTGCGTACTTACCTTCAAACTCGCCGAGGACGTCCCCGCCGCGTGACCTGACGGAACGTACTTTCCCACGCACTAGAGCCTATAACAGCTTTTCACCTCGTAATTCCCACAGAGCTTACCCCCGCGTTCGGGCGGGCGATTTTCGCCTGTACCCAATAGTGATCGTGTTTATCACGCTCCTCCTCCAAGATCTCAGGATGAACGTGCCTTCCATTCAAAGCCAAACGACTCTTCACAATTCTGACTAGATAGCCCTCCTGTACCTACCCTTACTTCAGTATCACGCAATTCTCTTGTTCTTTTACCTACGGCCTTAATTCACGTTAAAACTTCGTCTGGATATTACGCAGAAGCCCGTGCCTTATTAGATACCGGCGCCCAAGGTTGCCTCCTTACTACAGAGTTTGTTACGGACCAAATGAACTTACCTATCACTCCTTCACATGTGCCCGTTCGTGGAATAGGTAATATACAGTCAGTCCATTCCCATGGAACTGTATCCCTTTCTTTTAAACCTGTCAATTCTACCCTACCTGTGATATCGACTACCGCCATAGTTGTCGACGTGATTGCTGGGTCCCTCCCGGAAGTAGATGTACCTAAAAGTGTTGTTACCCCTACCAAGCATCTACCACTTGCTGACCCCCTGTTCCATAAACCTGGTCCTATAAGTGTACTACTTGGAGCTGACATCATTGGCCGCCTGTTGAAGCCTGAGTTGTTTGTTTTACCTGATGGCCTTACTGCCCCTAGACCATTTACAACTTCCTCACTCAATCGTAGATCAGGGTAATCCGCCGACTATAGCAGTGTTAGGTGTTCAGTACAACCCTGTGAGCGACTCATCTATACTAATATTATAAAGCTGAAGAGTTTGTTTGTTTGTTTGTTTGAACGCGCTAATCTCCGAAACTACTGGTTCGAATTGAATAATTCTTTTTGTGTTGGATAGTCCAGTTATCAAGGAAGGCTATAGGCTATATAACATCACGCTACGACCAATAGGAGCAAAGATATAGTGGTAAATGTGTAAAAAACGGGAGAAAGAAGTCACTATTCCACGCGGACGAAGTCGCGGGCAAAAGCTAGTTTACCTATAAATGTTCCTATGATGCCTGTGATACAGTGATTACAAAGAGAAAGGTATTATCTGTGATTGCCCGAATTTATGATCCCTGTGGCTGGATATCTCCAGTCGTGTTTAAGGCCAAAGAGTTTATCCAACGTTTGTGGCTATCTGGCCTTTCCTGGGATGATCCCCTTACGGAGCCCTTCGCTTTAGAGTGGGCTACCTTTATTCAAGATATGACTAAAGTGAGCGAAGTGGCTATTCCTCGTCATATACTTTCTAGCGGTTCCTCCTCCTTATCGCTACATGGTTTTTGCGATGCCTCCGAGTTAGGTTATGCTGCGGCCGTTTATTTACGCGCAGAGCATACGTCTGGTAATTGCTCCGTCCATCTTGTTATGGCCAAGTCAAAGGTTGCACCCGTTAGGACCCGTTTAACAATTCCCAAGTTGGAATTGTTAGGAGCTACCCTCCTCTCTAAATTATTACATCACGTCGCTCTTTGTCTGCAAAGGACGTCTGTGTTGACTTCAATCCATAGTTGGACGGATAGCAAAATTGTTTTGTGTTGGTTGAAAACACCCCTCCACCTTCTTCAGACTTTTGAGGCAAATCGTGTTTCCCAAATTATTAATTCTCCAACATCTAGTCATTGGAGACATATTCCTGGCTATATGAACCCTAGCGACTGTGCATCAAGAGGCATGTCCGTCTCTAAATTGGTAGACCACACTCTTTGGTTTTCTCCTTCGTGGTTGACCGAGTCTCCTAATCAGTGGCCCGTGACTGCGGAACCTACCTCGAATAGTGACCTCCCGGGACTACGTTGTTTAGTAGTGTCTGCTGAAGTTTCTCCTCCGGACCCTTCCTTTTTATTAGAGCGGTATAGCTCCTTGAACAAGTTGATAAATGTAACTTGTTACCTAAGGCGGTTTTTATACCCTAAAACTTACTCCTCATTCCTGAGTACTGAAGAGCGTAGAGAATCTCTTATATATTTAGTGAAAATTGTTCAATTTACCTGCTTCAGTGATGAACTAGACCGTTTGAAGAGGGGTGATACAATCACCAACTCCCTCAGGAAATTAAGCCTGTTTTTAGATGACAGAGGCCTAATACGAGTGGGTGGCCGTTTACGGCACTCTGACCTTCCTTATGACGCTCGACACCCCCTGCTTCTGCCTAGAAATGGTAATTTCGTGAATATTTTAATCTCCCATTACCATCGTGAAAATGCTCACGCAGGTGCGAATGCCCTTCTGGCTATTCTAAACAGAGAATTCTGGATCCTGTCTGCCTCCACTGGGGGGGCCTCTTCGAAGCTGCTGTGAAATCGGCAAAATCCCACCTCAAACGCGTGATAGGAGAAACCCCTCTTACCTTTGAGGAATTAACAACTGTTTTTACCAAAATAGAAGCAGTTTTAAACTCGCGGCCTCTGTGTCCACTTTCTCCAGATCCTAACGACGTCGAAGTATTAACGCCCGGACATTTTTTGATAAGTCAGCCTTTAACCGCTTTACCTGAGTACTCTTATGAGAATGTTAAGCTTCATCGCCTCACACGGTTTCAGCTGATCCAACAACTTACGCAGCACTTTTGGTCTCGTTGGCATTTAGAGTACTTAAATACCTTACAGGCAAGGAATAAATGGACATCTCCTTGTAATCCTCCCCAAGTTGGCGAACTAGTTCTAATAAAGGACGACAACCTCCCACCTTTGCAATGGCGCCGTGGTCGCATTGCTCATTTATACCCTGGACAAGACAAAGTTGTTCGCGTCGTTGATGTGAAAACTCCCACAGGTATCCTTAAGAGATCTGTGACGAAGCTGGTTCGTCTTCCAGTTTAGTTTATAACTTTTCCTTTTACCCTTCCTTTCTCTCTCGTAAACACTTAACGTGTTTAGGGCGGGCGATATGTTCATTACAATAATTTGATTGAAACCTGTGTTGCCATCCTAATCTTGCAGCGCGCGCCCCTACGCACATCATTTTGAGTACTTACCTATTTTTTGCTTGTATGAGAACCCCGTAAAGTAGTTGCTTTCGAGACGTTGTTCCCATGACACCAAACTGACCTACCAGGGCTCAATTTTCGCGTGTGCTTTCCCTTAAACTTATCTGAAGACCTGTGTGACTGTGCCTGTGTCCTCGGTGATCACCTGCAACCTGGAAACCATCTACTGGCGGATAATTGGTGAGTCCTGACAGACAAAACCTCCCTTATATTTTTTGCCTACCACGTTGAATCCACTGCCGATCTCGAACATATATATATATATATATATATATATACATAATTTTAATATTCTTAATAATTGTTGTTTTAATTATATTAAGTTCAATTATATAATAAAATGAATACCTGAGTAATATAATACCTTACGTGTATAATTAAGTTATTTGCTTATGAAATCTCTTTTGCAGATTTACCAAAAGCATTAAAAGTATGATTCGTTTAACCTTTGTTTCGTGTGTATCAGCCTTTATTTTGCGGCGATGCTAATGAGTTGATTCGAGCTCTTGCGAGCTATGAACCCCTGGTACACCTAGCTAATTGTGTACTAAGTTTTCTCTTTAGAACTTTTATTTCTCGTGGGGATTACAGCTTTTGAAATATGAATATCTCTGCAGATGAATATGATATCATTAATTTTAAAAGATCTTAGTCACATGGGATATAGCTTGATTTTAATAAAATACATGCAGCGTGGTAATTGTGCGACTCCAGCATTCTTTAAAAGTAGAAGAGAGTCCATATTATCAGTTACTATCTGCATAACTTATTTATGTATAATATCGCAATTACCATGTCTACGACGTAGTTATTTCCGTAGCGTCGTAGCATTCGTAGCAATAGCAGCGTAGATTGTAGTATAACGCCACCACTCTGGAGTGTAGAATTTGTAAAATTTTCGTTATCGATACAAAAAATGTCTTCAAACAAAAAGGCAGTACACTGAAATAAATAGCGAAAAACATTGCATGAATGAGAAAAATCCTTACTGTTTTTATATAATAATTGAATGTTGAGATTTTAATGTTTATTCTTTGCCAAAGTTGTTAAAATTGTGCAGTGAACACCTTCAACGAAAGTTTGTGTAATTTTGATGACACGTTTGAGATAAGCCACACAGCTTCTATATAATATTGGACTTGTATAAAGCAACCGTGATAGACAAGAAATCGTACCCTGTGTCTTACGCTATCCGGGCGCATATACCTATGTTTCTCCCTGGTTTTAGGCTTAGAGGTAACTATATTTTAACTTTTTGACAGTAATCGGGGTAAAACGAACAAACTTTATCGATATCGAAAATAGCCGTTTATTTTTGTTTACACAATGCACGAGCCGCGAACGACGCAGCTGCAATTGACGGGTAGTCTGCTCAAAATATGGCTTCCATAATATTTTGTTGTGTGAAACGGAACGCCATAACTTATGTCTATTGCGATGAGAAAGCTATTAGTGTTAACACAGCTGGTTCTGTTTTGATTACTTGTTTTTGTCAGAGTTTTTAATATAAATAACACTTTACATAGTTACTAAGCTTACAAAGTTAACGTTTACAAAGCAATTGTGTCTTACACAGTTGCTTTTTACAAATGCAATTTATATTATTAATCAGTCTGGTATCAAACGACACCCGGGAGTCGCATAACAATGGAATTTATATTGTGTCTCGTTTACACATACTTGACGAGTTAAGTTTGTATAATGACAAAACACTATAATAACAAACAAGAAATTAGAGTTTTTTAAAGTTTGATTAGAGGTTTGTGTACTCACCAACTGTGGGTGAAGGTAGCTGGGGATTATAAATTTTAGGCGCAATATGATTGTAATGTAAGTTTGTTTCAAGGGAAAATTAAATGGACTCTATAAACTTTGCAGTTTCATAAAAAATCCCCACGAAATCTGTAGCTGAATTTTGATTGCTCTTGCCAAACACCAGTCCACTATTTAGAAGCTCAGAAATATTCCACTAATTACGACTTCCTTTCCCAATTTGCCTGAAACATTTCCAGTTCCATTCACTGCCAACGTCAAAACAAAACCCCGAGGCTGGCCAATGATTTTTGTTTACTTGCGAACGACTGCTAGTGACAGCTGGTTCTCAAGGCAAATTGCTTGCCGACTCACCGCTGAAACTGCTGAAAGAGCCCATTATTCGATGGGGTTATTAGGAAATAGACAAGCAATAGCGATTCCATGTTTCGATCAGTAGAACCTTTTCTTCTACGTAAGTAATTTTATTTTACGAATATGTTCTTATGAGTTTTATAACAGACAGGCCGTCGATGTTTTTACGAGCCTTTCGTCGTGCGTAGGTACAGTCGTACTAATCTTGCCTCATGTCATGGAATCCTTCTAAACATCCATTTATTTATCTATAGCAAACGTTTGCGTCGAACTGTGTTCGTGTAGTGACCGTTTGTTTTTGGAACGATTCCGACAATGATGTAAATAATGTTGCCGTACAATTTACAGATTTCCGATGCCGCATGAGTTTCGTTTGCCGCATGCGAATGCACTTGGTGGACTAAGGCCGTAGGTGCCTAAGATACGCATTCTGAAGCAGATAAGCTGCTTAATAAAGTCATGATATACAGCGTGTGGCCTGTAATAGGAGCAAAAATTTTAATCAACGATTCTACAGAGTATACGCAGTTACCTTGACCTGATCATTGTGCTGTAAATTGCTTTAACTCAGAAATAATAGTAATCCAAAGTTATAATCCCTAATTGTATATCAAAATGGCTAACTTTGTTGTAGTAAATGACAATGTCAATATAAATTGCACTTGTAAAAAGACAACTGTGAACCTGTGACAGACGAGGAATTGAACCCCGTGTCTTACGTGTCTTAAATTGGCTTTCATCATCTTAACTGATTGTTAAAATATTTGTAAAAATATTTTCCTTCAGATATTGTGAGAGCAATCTCACAACATTGATGATGTCACGCAGCCTACGCGTTAAGAAGCGCTTGCAAAATTCAACAGGCCAGCGCTAGACAAATGGCAATCGATTAGCGAAAACGCTCAAAGATTTGTATGGAAAATAGTCGTCGATTGACATATCACGTGATCTAGTCGTAACGAATTGGAGATTGGTAGACAAGTGTACTTTAAACTTTCGATTCAATAGAACGCAACATTAGTCGTTCGCTTACTAGAGCCAAGTGCCCCTTTTTGACAATTGATTACGCTCAGTGAGCGTATCATCGCTACGTTAGGTAGCGATCGCCGACCCCTTGACGCTCACGAAATAAAATGGCGATTCTTAAATCAGCTGATGGTGTCTTTGTTTGAGTATTGTGTATTTAGAAGTGAATTTTAAGAAATAAAGTACAATGCATTGTTTAAAATTATTGTGGGCTGCAAATAATGAAGAAGTATGTACGAATAAATAATTCTCGGCAGTGTGTTGGGAGCAAATAGCCAAAATTTCACACTTACTTTTTAGTCAAAGATTCAGGTTGAACAAAAAGTGTTTTTCAATCCTTTGCTCCGATCTTCGTAGCCATACAGCATTAAAAGGAACTCGAATGGGATAATTCGAAATAAAAGTAAGTAGAGTGTACTTAATTCATGACAAAATGAAGTGACAATAAGAGGTTATGTTTACTTAATAGCAAAATACAAGAGCTGATTGAATGGTAATGATAGAGCGATGATCACTAATGGTTATAATAAATTTGTTTATTACAGGTACTTTGAGTTTCTTGGCTATGGGGTCATATGAACGGATTGTGGGTGTTACACAACATCTGCCACAACGAACCGCAAGCCGTTGTGTTAGGGAAGTTGTGGCATCTCTTAACTATCCCAACATTATTAATAAATGGATTGTTTTCCCACAAACCATTCAACAAAGATTGCACAACATTGCCCTGGCCAACAACTTGCAACACTCAGGTGATTTATAGCAACAAGATGGTGATAATGATGATTTTTATGCAGAAGTGGGTCCTGCTACTTTAAGCAACCAAGACGACTTGATGCGTGGCAAAACGATGCTCAGCGGATTGATAAAAAGAGAAGAATGATACTTTACTTTATAAACTTGTATATTTAATTTTAATTAAATTACAACACATTTTAAACATAGTGGAAAACGTTATTTAATATCAATACATTCACTGACATGTAAGAAAACCGCTAGTGTTCTAAGACTAACAACAAACATGTACTGAATGAATAATACAATAATTATATTTAAAAAGGCAGATATGATTATGATCCGAAAACTAAATATCCTAAGTAGAACATGCTATACTTAAATTAAAACCAATCAAAACTTTATAGCTACAGGTAATTAAAAATAAGACAACCTACCTTATATAATAACACTAACATTTTATGTATGAAATTAAAATTACACAATACAATAAATACTAAAACGCATAGGTCACAAATCGTACTACATAACCGATAACACCAAAATCAATTCTAAAAGCCAATTTAGTCTGCATCAAATGCGCCGGGTAGACTTTACAATTAGTAAAGATAGCAATGACTGGCGGTCAGCACTTGTTGTAGTGGATTCCGGACTCAATAGTAGTGGTGGCATGGTGGTAATGGTGATACAAATTCTGTAAAGTAATAAGAAATATGCTATGTAGGTACACAATTATCATAATTCAAATTTAAAATCTTTATTTCAATTTGGGTCATGAAACGACACATAAGAACGTGAAATATACAGTGACATACATAAACATGTAAAGGCCCATTTACATCAGACGAGCGAATGCTCATTCTAATCCCACTTCATTTAATTCTACTTTAAACAGACTCAGAGCATTCGTTCGTTTGTTCTATTCATTCATTTTAAAAAAAGATCAAGAAAGAATGTTCTTATTCTAGCTCTAGTTCTTTGTTCGTATGGTCTAAACCCACCTTAATATATAAACATGTCATGCAAGTAGAATCTAATATCCGCTAAACTACAATTAGTTACTTAAATACTACCTTACTCACACATATACTTTTGGATTGAACATTAGACTTTTTAAAATAATATAAAAATAAACTTACAGTTAATGTCATAAATCTCTACTTCATTCCTTTCATCTCAAGTGACAGTAATTGTGTGGATCCTCATTTATCTGGTATTGTATCTGAAAATATTAGTAAACATGTTTGAAATTGTCTTTCAGAACTCATAACAACAATTATCAAATGTAAAATGCACAAAATGTAATATGACATGTAGAAGGAGATACTTGAAAAAGGTCAACATTAAACCCTGCTCCTGAATTCCGGCCTGACCAATAACAACAGTCTTTAATGAATATTTTATTTGATTTCTTTATAGTTTTGGTTTTCCAATCAGCCCATACCTAAATGAGAATAGTATTTCTAATAGTAGCATGATTTGACTTACTTTTTTCCTTTTATCTTGAGCTTTTCAACATCACTGCCAATATTTAAAAATGAAGTAAGTTCTATGCTCTTGCCATATTTTATTAGCTCACAATCGTGCTTGAGATCCCGTCTGGGGCCTCGCATAGTCACTGTGCCTATAACATAAACAAAAACAAGCCACTTAACATTCTTCCTGTTATGGTTCCAAAGTTGAGAGCGTGAATGTTTATCGTATGGAGATTCAAGTGCTATGCACAAAAACTAAGTGATTAGTTGACCTACCTTTCCGTTTATTCCATTAGTAATTGTTTCAGGCTAGCTCGTAATCTCACGGGTTCCATAGCTAAAATATAATGATAATACTTTATATAAATAAACAACAACACGTATCACTGAAAAAAAAAAACACAATTTAAAAATAAAGTTGATATGTAATGGTATGTTTTTTTTGTTATACTCACTGCTTCCACATAGGGATAATAACACAAAATATCACCTTTACAAATATAAAATTAGTTTAAAACGACTTTTATAAAATTTTTAAAGGTACGACGAGTGTTGCGTCCTTGGCTGTCCGCCGCGCGAGCTACAGCATATTTGAACGTACGTCACTTCAACACTTGACTCTGACATTTGCATATGGCGTCGAACGCAACCATAGACAATGGTCGTATTTTTAGCGAATGGTTGGAGAGAACAAGCGTTCGCCACGTTCCGTTCATCTTGGCTACCAATCTACTAGCGATTACGATTCAGCGTTAGCGTGAGCGATGATGTGATACGATATCGAGTGTTTGCCATTTGGCTCAAGGTGCTGTTAATGTGACGGTGGCCGAGTGGTATAGGCATGCGCCCGGATTGCGTAAGACACGGGGTTCAATTCCTCGTCTGTCACAGGTTCACAGTTGTCTTTTTACAAGTGCAATTTATATTATTAAGTTTGTATGGTGACAGAACACTATAAAAACAAAAATAAAAACTATGACAATGTCAAGTTATAAGGCTGGCCTGGCATTTGTGTGCGATACATTGCTGGTTCGATTTATTTTGATAGAAAATAACAATAAATTTATTTTTAATTATTTTAAATTGAATCCATTTATAATTAATTACTGGTTGCTTATAGGGCATATATTTAAAATTTTTGCTCCTATTACAGGCCACAGCCTGTATAGTAGCGCTTACTTCGGGACTTTAAATATGCTGTCATGGCATAGCGATAGCATAACTTTCGTATTGCTATCCAGTTAGGTTATAACCCTGAGGGTAACCCTTTAGTAAGTTATAGCTTATTAGGTGACTGGAGGTTTCTTAGTTATTTAGTGAAAATACGGGACCGTTGCGAAAGTTTTCGAATTGGGAATAACACGAAAACCGTGAATAAAAGAGTCTGGTATTACAACATTTGTGTAAAAGCTGAAAGCTATTAAATTTTTATCATCTTCATCTTAATTAAAGGTTTAGATGAGTATTTTGAGTTCATGCCTACTTATACAGGGTGTGGCCTGTACTAGGAGCAAAAAATTAAAATAAAAGCTCTTTAGGTAACCAGTAATCAATTCTATATGGTTTTAATGTATTATAATGAAAAATCAATTTATTGATATTTTCTAAAAAAACAAATCGAACCAGCAATGTATTGCAAACAAATGTGTCCAGTCATAGAACTTGAAATTTGGCATTTACTACAACGATTTAGCGATTTTGATATACATTGACTAGGGATTATAACTTTGGATTACTATATCCCTAAGTTAAAGCATTTTAGAGCACTATGACCAGGTCAGGGTAACTACGTATACTCTGTGGAATCATTGATTAAATTATTGCACCTATTACAGGCCACACGCTGTATATGTGTTAAGATGGGCACTGACCAGCATCTGAGCTGCATCTTTGGTGCGCAGAGTCCGGGCCAGCTCCAACACCGTCTTGGCGATGTTAGCCGCAAGACCGGGTTCGTGCCACATTCGGCATTGTTGTGAGAGGCATGGCACTGTCCCGATGCCAAAAAGGATGTACTGACTGGTATTTTAGGTTAAAATGACGTTTACGTACTGTTCTAAATTATAATTTCAATGTTATTTATTTAATTTTGCCAATTTATTATAGTGACATTTGTATTTAAATTTGAATTTAATTAATATTAAAAAGTGACATTCCATTGTATTTAATTTAATTTAATTGTAATTTTAGTACAGTGATTTATAACTTTATGGGTGTAATTTGCCTGAAATAAATAAATGATTGATTGATTGATTGATTGTTACGAGGTGTAATGTAACATTCGCATCGAGCGTGTTAAGCATCGAGCATGTTATTATACGCTGTGTTCTAAAATCGGCGTAACATGCTCGTCAAAAGTACAAAACCGCGTAACAGTCAAAGGATTCGCCAAAAAACCGACAAGCAACGAGTGGCTCGTCGCTCGCTGGTTTCTTCGTAACACGACGTACTGACTGCACGAATGCTCGCTTATTCTTAACTAGCGGTCGCCCGCGGCTCCGCCCGCGTGGATGTCGGTTACCGCTGCAAAAAGTCTATCCAGGAAAGACACGGTCAGCAAACAAAATGATTCCCAGGTCAAATCACAGACACCGACACCAACATCGATTTCTATTCTAGTTTACTCTCCAAGTGATGCTGAGTCAAATAAAAAAAGCCCCATCAAAATCGGTCCAGTAGATTCTGAGATTAGCTCGAACAAACAGACAGAAAGACAGACAGACAGACAGACAAAAAATTCAAAAAAAATATTTTTGGTATCTATTACGTGTAAGAAGCCCCCTCAATGCAATTTTTTTTTAAAATATGCAATGTACAGAATTCACCTACTTTACAGTTTTATTAATCCAATTTTCTGCCTACCCCCTAAGTCAATTAGCGTGATTATTTATATCTCAGTTTACTTTCCAGGTGACACTGAGTCAAATGAAAAAAGTCCCATCAAAATCGGTCCAGTAGTTGCTGAGATTCAAATTTCTGCCTACCTCCTAAGTCTATTGGCGTGATTATTTCTATCCTAGTTTACTCTCCAAGTGATGTTGAGTCAAATAAAAAAAGCCCTATCAAAATCGGTCCAGTAGATTCTGAGATTAACTCGAACAAACAGTCAGAAAGACAGACAGACAGACAAAAAATTCAAAAAAAAAAGTTTTGGTATCTATTACGTGTAAGAAGCCCCCTCAATGCATTTTTTTTTAAATATGCAATGTATAGAATTCACCTACTTTACAGTTTTATTATATTTGCTGCCTACCCCCTAAGTCTATTGGCGTGATTATTTCTATCCTAGTTTACTCTCCAAGTGATGCTGAGTCAAATAAAAAAAGCCCCATCAAAATCGGTCCAGTAGATTCTGAGATTAGCTCGAACAAACAGACAGAAAGACAGACAGACAGACAGACAAAAAATTCAAAAAAAATATTTTTGGTATCTATTACGTGTAAGAAGCCCCCTCAATGCATTTTTTTTTTTAAATATGCAATGTACAGAATTCACCTACTTTACAGTTTTATTATATGTATATATATAGATATTACCCCTCAATGTGTTTATACAACATTCTTTTCTCATTATTTTGTTTACACGACCGCTCAGGCGTCCTATCGATCCGTAAGGCTTTCAATAAAAATAAAAGTAGTAAAGATGTTTATTATAATACCTAAACATTTGAGCGAGCCAATTTTCATAAATATTGCGTGTTTTTTATTGTCGCATCGTACGCATCGTACAAGTGTTAAAAATAGATTGTTATATTATAAGAATTTTGAAACCTATCTAATTAAAACATATGAAAATAGACAGCTCTATTCTTGCAGTGTTATTTTTCACTCGAGTATCGTTTTAATTAATAAGTGCAGATTTCCGGAGTGAAATCAATATTGATTGGCAATATCACTGGATGGTGTTATGCAATCATTTGCAGTAACACGTAGCTATTATTACTTTTTTATCTCAATTTTCGTTTCATTTCACTTGAATAAAGTTACTAAAATCAATAAGGTAGGCTATTCTGTTGATGAGAGGTCAAAATGCAATTTTTTTAGTAAGATAAAATATATTTCGGTAGACACAATAATTAGAAATCACACGACCTCATAAAACGTCCATAGCACAACAGTTTTCTTAATTGACAACCATAGACAGATGTCTGTCATAAACACATCATAGGCTTCTAGTCTATGATCTCTACTAAGAAGGAACATTGAATTTTATAACTCTAACATCTTCCACTTTTAAAACCGTTTGGCTTAAGTTTCATGAAATAGGTTTTTGGTCACGTTATGTATGTGCCGCTATAACAACAAATACTTAAAACAAAATAAAATAAATATTTAGTGATTTTTTGTAATTTTTTGCTCGATATTGACAATTGTTTTACCTGGTCCGGAATCCTTCGTGCGCGAAGGTGCTTGGCTGGTTTTATATTATGGAATACGCAAGTGGACATAAAAGTATTAATTATTTTTTTATCTTGACGGTATTAGTATTATATTATCTGTGACGGTATGGAGGTATTATTAATAATTATTATTAATCAGTGCTAATATATAAATAGCTGTGTATGTGCAATATCTACACAAACACCGGCACCAGCGATCCAATATCGATGCAGCGGCGTGTGCTGATTGGCTGCTCGTATTAATTAATTATTGGAGCAATATGAGCCGGTTCGCTTTGATGAGTTTTTACGAGATTGCTGCTTTAGCGCACAACGCGGTCCTTTGGAAAATTACATGAATAATTCGCTATAATAAAAGTTTTTTTTTTGTAATGAATGAATCATCAATTTATAAAGTATTTTAAATTATAGTCTGTTTAAATTTTTGTACAATTCCCAGTGGTACGTACCGGGGTACCTATTTTTTTTCTGTAGAGCGTAGAATTAGGTTATGATACGAGAAGTTCCTTATTTTTTACTTTTTTAATAATTTCTTATTTTTAGACCCTCTATGTATTTACTGATATCCATTTAATAGTCTCAAGTCACATGAAAGCAGATATAAAAACTTATGAAAAAAAAAATTAGACATTAGACTTTTCTCTTCGAGATTCCTTGAAAAGTCTGAGCAATAATAAAAGGAAGTTTCCTCCCTCGGGTCGTTTAGCAGAAGTCGTGATATTTATTCAGCATTTAGAGAACATGGAACATTTGCAACTGCAGCCGAGCACTTTTGGTGCCAGTTAACGTTTAGGCTGAGGACACACAAATGTTGTTTCATTTTATTTTTATGTCAAAAAATGATTTGCTGTTGATTTAAAGTTCTCTGGACATAGCTTTATTACTGCTGTCGCTCTAATGTCGCACCGTAAAGATATTACTCGTAAGACAATACACACAGATCGTCTTTGTGATTCCGTGATATGAAATCCTTGGACGAGCTAGTTTAGGGTGTTGTGACCTCCCCCTTATGACACTGTAGCCAAACTGTTTTGTGTTCGTACAATTGTAGTAGATAAACAATAAGATTTCAACATAAGATACTTCTAAACATTGTAAGAGTAATATCAAAATTTAATTTCTCTTTGACTGTGAAAAACTTTTTGACATTATCATTTTAGTATATTTTTTTTTATTCAAGGCTCACAGAACAAGTTACAGTAACATGATTCACAGAAATAAAGTATCTCAAACATAGAACTAGATCGTAACTCATTTAGAGTCACAAATATGTTTTTTTTTGTTACAATTGTTAAAGTTCTAGTAGTTTTAGTAGTTTTATGTTCATTTTGCCGCTATTGACTAAATAGATTTTTATATTAATACAAAATTATAATGAACTAGATTACTGTAATATTTATATAAAGTCACACAGTTTTAGGTAATGATATTTAAAGGGCTGATTCAGCACAATAAATTAATATTTTTATCCGCTAGTTTTTGAGAAAATTGGAGACTAAGGTAATATTTTTTCAGTTTTATTTTTATTTTTTATTAATAAAGGTTAAGCTTAGAGAAAAAGAAGGTTTGTGCATTGAATTTAAAGAGGCGAAGCCGATGAAGTAGGTAACTTTTTAAATTGTCAGGGTGCTGTTTTAAAAAAATGATAGATATTGTGTATGCTAAAGAAAATAATAAAAATGAAATCTCGATTTTTAAAAAAAGTATGAAAGTGTTTTGTTTCTATGAATATTATTACTTAAAACGATTTGACCTTACATAAACAACAAGTACAACTGTTGAAAATTAATTGAATCATTTTGTATTTGTCATCAAAGTCGAATACACATAAGCACAGTGGTTAAGCTTAATTAAATTCTATGAATAACTTTGACTATTTCCAGGGATCTATTCCACATATGACTAGTTCCACAGTAAACTGTTAATTGGCAAGTCTGTGCCGTGTCATGGTACATAGGGATCGATAGGGAGTGAAAGGAGACAAATAATATACCTGTATTAAGTGTGGTTCACACAGCCACAGACGCACACCCGCCCCGCTCGGCGGTAAGCCGATAACTAACTCGTGACGTGCGCCCGCGCTGGGTCATTTATTGAATCAACACATCACATCTCTTCCTTTTTGAAAATAAAACATTGCCCTTATGGGGCCTGTACATGTCTCAGGTTATCTTTGGCCATACCAGCGCTTCGAGACAGAACACAAACAATTAGGCAAGTGCTGAGAAGAAACGCCGGAACAAACTCAGTCACCACTAGCTGCCACAAAAGCAAATCAAGTACATCATACACAGGTCATCATCATCGGACTGTCCATACAACCGTCTTAGTGAGGTCTTCTTTAACTTCATTGCGTGTACTAACATTTCTGTACTTAGTATAGATAATATTTAATTATTTTGGACCCACCTCAAGATCTCACTTTAAGAGTTGTCGTTATTACATATTTTTACTATGCAGTGTTAATACATTTTAATATTATATTACTAGTTTTTACAAGAACTGAGGGCGTATTGCGATCTAGCTTAATCCGTTCAATTCCCACTCAGTGTAACGAATATTATCAATATAACAATATTAAATCAATATCACAATGCCATGACTATGGATATTTATGTTATTACATCATAATAATACTATCGATACAATGTAAAACTGCGATACCAATTGCAAATTTGTCAATTAAATCAGAGCTGCGTATAAGTCAAAACAACATCGCAATACGCACGCTCTGTAATCATAGTATAAGTAGTAAGCAGGTACGGATTTGAGTATACAATTCTAATGATAAACAATATTTATGAAATGTGATACAATTACATGATCATGGTTCAGATTGGAATAAGTTTTATTTGAACAGTCATACTCCTTCCCTTCTTTAATAAATTAAGAAGTAGTGAACAATGTTTTGCTAGACTTTACATTTTCAAGTTGCTAACCTGTAGATACCGAGATAATGATGATTGATACTATCATATTACAGTTTCATAATCTTAAATGATCATCGTTGGACAGATTTCTAGCATTTACAGTTTTAGAATATATTAACACAACTTTTTTACTTTCTCTATTTACTGAATCCTGGATAACAATAATAGAAACCGTAATAGCTTTTAAGCGGAATGCCAAATAGAAACACTTAATAAATACTAATAAACACTTAATAAATACCAATATGCACTTTTGACAAATTCACAAGTTTACAACAAGACAAACACATCTTACACATTACTGTCCAATGTGCAATTTTACAAAATATAAGTACTGCGTTTTGTCCAAAAAGGCAAAATTTAATTCTGTGCTTACTCAGTTTGATACAAATTTTAATTTTTTAATACGTTAACTTCTTCTGGCAACTTGTGCCCTTACATAATATGCGAATATATTTCTTAAAAATTAATTGATCTGGCTAGAAACTTTTCAATTGTTTTATGTATAAATAATTATGGTATGCCATAATACACAATTTTAATTAAGACATGTGAAATAATATATGAATTTAGTTTTAACTGTAACCAATGAATATTTGCATGATATTTTTGTGGCTGAATGCACTGAACGAATATTTTACCACCTTGACATGTACTGTATTCATTCTTGCAAATAAATGATGATTTATGATTATGATTATTCTCACACAAGGTTAAGATTTAATTTAATTTTCTTAAAGAGAGTTGTACTTTACTAAGGCAAGCTGACAGAAATAGTAATCTTAAATCGAACGAATACCCTTGCTTCTGGTACAGTTCGCCTCTAGCAATATACATAATATTACTGTTAGTGATCAATCCTCCAGCATTCGTTTCTGAGCCTGGTATGATCATTCCTTATAATTTATGTAAATTTTCATTGACATAATACCTATAATAATTATTATCATTTATTTGTACGAAACAGTGATAACATGGAATTCCTTAAGCTATAAATTTATATTACCAGTCAATGAGTACCGAATATTGCTTTCTAAAAGTATCTAATAGATTTTCAAATAATGATTGAAAGTGCCATAAAGACTAAATTAATTATTAAATATTTTGTAACGTGCAAGTTACATTTGCGTTACATTGTTAACTGCATCAGCATTATTATGCGTGTAATTATTATTGGTAATATTCCAACTTAAGTTCCTACCTAAAACTTGTCTGTTGAACCAGCAAAATGTAATGAAAATAATAAAAGCAACTTTATTATTCGATTATCTTAATTACTCGACAAATTGAACATTGTGATTAAATGCATGTAAAGGTTGGAATCTGTATCAATATTAAGTGTTTACAACCACAAGATATTTTTTGAGTTATGCTAAATAAGTGTAGACTTATTTAGCATAACTCAAAAAATATTATTCTGAGGACTAATGTAGATTAGTCCTCAGAATAATCAATAAATAATTGGAGCTTGACAATATTATTACCTCGATATTTTTATCGTGATTTAAGTTGGGTTAGAAAATCCTTTTCAATACATCATTTAATATATCATATTAATTACCAATAACTTACACAATTAATACTCTTACGTTAACTTACATGTTAAATTTCATCAGCATGTATTTCTATGAATTAAATCATTCATAATGGTTGTCATCAAATGTGTCCGTCAACAATGCACCTACGATAGATTCTTTGCTTACACTTTGTTATACCCTTTTGTTGCAAAGTAGCCTTTATTACAACTACATAATATACCGCAGTGTTTACCTCGACGTGCTGTTGTCCGTACTTATTATCTATCTGAATCGTATTAATCAGATTTACTGTGGCCGGTTTGCGGTAACTAAATATCTTCAAACATTTACCATTGAGTTTCTCTTTTTGTTTTCAGTAACTTATACTTGGTGGCAATACCAGAGTGGTGCAAATAGCGGGAGCCCCGTCATGTACCTACTCGATAAGGTCTTATTATATATTAGCTAAATATCAGTCAAATTGGGCCGCGTACACAAAATAATGTTGATAATAACCGCGCAAAAATTAAATTAAGATATCTATGACAATTAATCAAAGGAACAACTTTATCTGTGCAAAATAAAAATGAAATTGGGATCTTCACAATAACATTAAACATTATTAGATCAGGCTGTGCCAAACCACACTCATAGTGTTCAACTTAGTAAATACATACATACACACGAATGTTAGTTAATTTGGTATATTTACATTAATTAATAGGTAAAAGTTCTACATATCTGCTATAATTACTACTTTATATTAGTAATTATTCATATTATACACATAATAGCTGGTCGTTTTGCTAGCTTCTTTGTAACACTACTAATTACAATACGCCAATTTGTTTTTAACATCAACCATGCATTGATCCGCGGGCATAAACTAGTCATCAATAAACGGTATCATAACTTTAACATGTAAATTGCACTTGTAAAAAGCAACCGTGACTCTGTGACAGACGAGGAATCGAACCCCGTATCTTATAACTGACTACAATATGTCTAGTTAGTGTAAAGATAAAACTAGACTTTGATGTTGTTTAAATAAGTGTCAATTTTTAGAGATTATGACTATTACTAAGCAATTGTGCATAATATTATTATTAAATAGCCGATGTTTGAAAGCCTCATTGGTACACAAATCGTCCAAATTACAAAATGATTCAAGCAGTCTATTACCAACACTTAAACTTACATATAGCTTAATATTTATTGTATCGTAAGAATCAACTGACAATGTAAGTTACTAATTGTTTAGTACCGACGACTGACTAACTATGTTAATCTACTACATGATTTTGTTTATTACACGGACATTGTCAGAGTACTATTCGATAACGAGCCTTAGTAATTAATAACTGGCAAATATCAGACTGCATTTTCGTTATTAAGATTTTTATTTAGCACCGGCTGTATTTTTTTTTCAGCCTACTTCTTTTATTTAGCACCGGCTGTCAATTTTTAATGCAGCCTACTTCTTTTTTTTTATGTACCAGCTGTACTTTTTTTTTCATCTTACTTTTTTTTTTTTTAACACCGGCTGTTAATTGTTCAGCCTACATCTTATTTTATTAAGCACCGGCTGTGAATTTTTTCAGCCTACTTCTTTTGTTAATTACTAACTGTAATTTTGCTCAGTTTACTTTTTTTTCTGTTAACGTACCAGCTGTAATTTTTCTAATTTTACTTTTTTTTATTTTGCACCGGCTGTTAACTTTTCAGCCTAATATTTTTTATCAAGCACCGGCTGTCAATTTTTTCAGCCTACTTTTTTTTTATCAGCTACCTTATACCATAGCCATTACTTTAGTACGAACTGACAATTCCAGTATACATAAACATATTTTAACCATTAAGATATTTTTATTTTAATCTGCGCGTTGGTTAGTATTATCTTTCCCAATTTCGCATTGAGTACTACTGGTATTGTCAGTTTATTACTAACTGTTGTTGTTGTTTTAAATTAGCAAATAAATAATAATAGGTTGGTAACTATCTGTAAACTTCTCATTAATACTTTTCAAACTACTGTATAATTTATTGCAAGCTACGGTACGTAAATATTTTATGGAAAAATATCTTAATACGACTACCTCCTTACTAGTTTGATCATTTTTTAAGTTATAATACAATAACTAGTTGATTATTAAGTAGTATTACTGTCGGCAACTCAATGCAATGAAGTGGGTTAAAATCTCACGGTCCAATAGGCCGCCGGCGGCCGCGTAAACAAAAGACTGACAAAAGAATGCTGATAACCACATCCGTTGTGAATTGCCGAATATTATTCAATTTCAAAATAATACGAATCATTACCATACGTAGGTACTATGGTTAGTTTTACGTTTTGTTACAAGGCAGAAAGTAGCTTATTTACAACTATTTTAAATGTTATCAATTTCACGAGCAATATACGCCGTCGCTTATTAATTATTGTACCCGAATTTTCTTTTATTATCACCAATCTTGTATCTGTATAAAATATGCGCCAGACAACACACCAATTATCTTGCTTCGAAGCAAGGAATTATTTAATTCTCCGTGTACCGTGTGACCTAAATACTAGTACTAATACTCGTACCCATCACGCAAACATTTGCCTATTGCAGGATTCGAACCTGCTTCGCTGGTTCAGTTGTCAGCGCCAATCACTACTTCACAAAACATGTCGCTGTCGTCCAACTACAGATTTACTACTCAAATCAATAGAAAGGAATGAGTGAACAAAATATTTCAATGCAACTATGAAAATGTAAAGAAATTTATTTTAAAGATACAGTCCGAATCATTCACATTGTTATGACGTGATAAAGTACAAAGCGGAGCGAACACTAATTGTACGTCCCAATTATTGAGTTTATTTAAATGGTAATGCTAATGTACATAACTAAAATCGGCACCACATTGAACTGAATGATAATAAAATTTTGTCTGTTCACTTACCCTCAGATTCCCATCCTCGTCGCCACTTGTGCCGTGTCATGGTACATAGGGATCGATAGGGAGTGAAAGGAGACAAATAATATACCTGTATTAGATGTGCTTCACACAGCCACAGACGCACACCCGCCCCGCTCGGCGGTAAGCCGATAACTAACTCGTGACGTGCGCCCGCGCTGGGTTATTTATTGAATCAACACATCACAAAGTCCTAACTCCGAGTTAAAATAACTGCTAATCCCATTCAATGTTGGGCTTAAGAAGTTTCGAGGGTAACTACGAAGGCTCCCTTTGAAAACATCTATTTTTGGGATAACCTTAAAATAAGGTGGGTCGGGCTTTCACAAAATTGATGCCTCTATCGATATGGTTTCCGGTAAAATTAACTAAACAGCTTTTTGAGAAACGACATAAGCACATATCTATTTACCAACTTCAAAAAAAGAGGTCATGAATAGACCTGAAATGTTTGTGATATCGTTGGAATTGCATAATATTTAGATATAATGCTCTGTTTAGGCTTCGAAGCACATGTGCAAAATATCAGAATTGTATGGACTATTATGACGTACTTGACTTTAAAAAATAATACCTAATCAATAACAATGGTGAGTTATATTAAAATTAAGTAGTGAGTAAAGTTAAATGGTGGTTAGTTTACAATCGAATTTGGAAACTAGAGATATACTGCTAGATTTAAATAATACTAGCATACTGGCTAGATTTAACAAACCCCAAAGCATTCATATTTTGTACACATGATAACACTGGATTTAAACATTAAAACCAACCGCAGCAACAGAAGTAATATGAATCTGGCCAAAAATGACGTTGAGATAAAAGGCACAGCGCTGAATGTTGAATGCAATCACATACTCTACTATATAAGACTTTGACGTTTTTTCAAACAAAGGCATTACATTGTCTAATTGGATTTCCTCTTCTCAATTTTACTACCTAAGTATTGCGCAATTTTATTTACACCTACCATTTATTTAATAAATAACAGAAAAAATGAAATAAATAAATATCTTCTAAATTTCCGCCGCTTGACGGCAGGGTGCCCAGGAGGCTGGCAGCATTGCCTCTTCATATGGCCAGACTGATTCGCTGGCCGAGGTAGCTGCCAGCCCTCTGGTCACCCGAGGACTCGATTAGGCGCGCCGATAATATATTATTATTATTTTACTACCCACATAGTATTTAAGTTCATGATCCAATAAACAAAACCAAAACTTTTATATTTTAAAATATATCAAAATCGGTGCGGCAGTTTTTGGCTCATAAGTCCTTTTTAAATTAACAATATTGGAATGGAAATTACAATATGATAATAGTAACGCCTCGAAACAACACGGAAACACTTGTTTTTCAGTAACGCCCGCATTCACGAACCACTGTATTGTGTAACTAGCCTAATTGGGTGGCTGAAAAATTTGGACAGAGTTTTCCACAGGCTGAAAACTACGGTTGAATTTTTCAGCACATCTGAAGATCTTTTTACGGTGTGGAATTGTAGGTAGTAGGTATCAAAAACTAGAAGCAAAGTCATTATAAACAGAGTGCTTTCATCAAAACATTAAAAACGATCTCTATTCTATTTAGGTATCGTAGCTCCCAAACGGATAAACAGATTTTCGTTTTTTTTTTTGTTTTTGTGTCAAAGATAATTTTATCCCGAATGTTCTTAGCCATGTTTCATGAAAATAATTTATTCGTTCTAACAACGTTACAGAACGTCCAAAACTGATCTTTGTGATGACGCACATAGTCTAACCACGTCCTTAGAAAAATTTAATTTCGAGGCACAATGGCAGGCATCTGTATAATCTTCAGGTAGCTATGTCAATGCGCCGCATCGTGTCAAATTTTTAAAGTTCTACCGCTATAATACATTTGTTTTTTAGTTACTTGAACATAAGTCACACTCACACTGACAAGTACCCTCACAAACAATTGAACAACGTCGTCAGACGTCGTTTTCGGTTAGAGCTGCCACGTTTAGTAAACGTTTACTGACGTCAGCGACAAGTCATTATGAAATATTTTATTTGCTATAAGGCGATACGTGTATGGACGTCCTCAAACTTTGTATGTAGTACTCATGCGCCACGACCTATAAGTTGACTAATGTGGTATGTGTACATGAACGTGTTAAGGCTTTCAGGTAATGTGATAACGTTTTAATGCAACAGGCACTTCGAAATCCTTTTTTTATATATAACATTTCAACAATCCGTTCTTTGATTACAAAAAATAGGATAAAAATGTTAAGGTTCTTAAAGGTGTCGATACATCAATTATGTGCACAACACTGTTTAACCCTTTTCAGGCCAACTGGGTGCAGGTGTGGTCGATACATTGTCGCTAGAAACACCTGATGCCTACGAAAAATGTTATCAGTAACCTCCGTTGAAACAGATTTGTTGAATACCTAAGAGCGAAGCCACACTCTTTAAATAAATAAATAAAATAATGCGCCAGACAACACACCAATTGTCTAGTTTCGTGGTAAGGAAGCTTCCTTGTGTTACGAAGTACCAAACAACGATTATGACGGGGGCGACTCCCTTAGATACTTAAATACATAACATCCATGACTTAGGTACAAATGTTCGTGCTCAGCACACAAACATTTGCCTCTTCCGGGATTCGAACCCGCGACGGCCGGCGTAATAGTCAGGAGCCTACCTAACCACAACACTAAACGCGTCGTCAATAAGTAAATGAATCGTTTATTTGCTCAAAACATTGGTATAAAATTGATATTACATACACAAAATGGTGCTTATGTTTCGCTAATTAAATAGCATGCAAATCATTTACAGTGCATGGAATCAACATTTTTTAGGTTAATAACGTAAAAACTGATCAAATGTATAACTTAAGTATACAGTTACTCAAAACAGTGTGAAGCCACCTCAAATTAAACAAACTGTCATACTGAAATTCTTAAATGAAACTTAATTTAGAAACAGAAATATTGTTGAGTCATACTTATGTCATGCCTAAAGTCGTTCTCAACGAAAATACTCAAATCAATTTGGTTTACAGGAGGCGTAGAGACTATGCTACTATAGGTAGACCGCAAAATAAGGACCTCGCCTGCGGGGTGGCGCTGGGGCGCGGGGGGTGGCGTGAGCGGTTTGCCTGAGGGGTGCGGGCGGCGCAGATACACCCGCCCGATGAAGCGGTTTATAAATCGTGTAAAATATGAATAGAACCAATTGTGATATCACATCAATTTAAAACCTACTGATCCTGCTTCCCTTGTACGCGATCCTGTTACTCTGAGCTGGCACCTTTGATTTATTTGAAAGGCCCTTACATTGAAGCGAACTTTGGGTGTTAGTTTACTAAACATAGGTGTATTAATTTACTAAACTATAATAAACGAACGCATTTCAGCCAACTGACGATAGTATTAAATTGTTGGCGCCAAACTTAATACATCAAACAATAACCTAATATTACCATTATACGTTTAGGGAAAAATTTTAAAGGATTGATTGTTAGTTTGAGTTGTAAGGGTTTGTGTGACAAATAACCATTATTATACCCTGTTGCACCCGTGCAAGTCGAAGGGAGTAAAGTTATGATAAATGGTAGATAAGACTGAAGTATTTTTGGTGAAGTAGGTACTACGTGAAATTAGTCCGTATACTGTAGGTCACCCAGAGGGCCATGGAACGGATTATGCTCGGAATATCCCTCAGAGACAGACGCCATAAGAGAAAGCACAAAAGAAGACATTTTTTTTGGGCCCAGTAGCAACTTGTAGCGTCTAATAATGACATTGCACCCTAAATTAATAACTTATTTTTTTAGACAATTAGACGAAAGATAACGTTAAGACAAAACCGGAATAATAAAATCGAACTAAAAGATGCGTTGTATTGACTATTTTTCATCACGCCATTCCTCCTTTACAAATACGTGTAAAGGAACGACGGGCTGGTCAATATAAAAACAATATCAATTATTTGAAGTACGTGATTTTGTTTAGATCACGTTTTTCTACTTTTATCTATTTTAAGCAATTGGAATCTCCGAATAAAATATTTTAATGGCTTTTTTAAGATTTTTGCATAATATAACCGTTATCTAGTAAAGCCGTGGAACGGATAGCAACTCTGACAGTTATCACTGACATTGACAGGAATGGCTGAAGTGTCATTTGTCACACTTTCCGTTTGGCGTTTGGTTTTCCGTCACCGTCCGTTTGTTTTGAATTGAGTGTTTGTTTTCTCCGGATTTTTAACGAAAAATAGAAGCAAAAAGCATCAAGTACGGCCCCCATTCTACTAAACCGTTGTTGTGTAACTGTGCAGTGAGATTTCAACGACTGTGATTATCAGAAACGACTGAAAATGTGCGTCAACTGGTAAGTGTGTGGATTTGAGTTATGATGAATTTTGAAATATTCCCGTTAGATAAAGATATACTAATATTGTTAATGTTTATAAGACATTATAAGGAACAAATTAATATATGTTTCATTACTAGACGTCACAATTTATGGTGGGCCCATCCTCCATACAAGAAAAAAATGTCTCCTTTGTTGACGTGGGTTACCGTATAGCCAAACTGAAGTAGGCGTGGGCGGCACATCTCAGTTGAAGAGGTGACAACAGATGGAGCAAATCAGTGTTCGAGTGGAGACCCAGAATCGGGAAGAGGAGTGTTGGGAGACCTCCAGCCAGATGGTCTAACGACATAAAGAACCAAGCCGGCACAACCTGGTTTCGAAAAACACAAAACAGAACGGCGTGGAAAAAGTTTAGAGGGGCATATGCCCTGCAGTATGCAAACACGTGCTGAAGAAGAAAAAAGAAGAAGGTACACTTAACTTCTATAAACTGGATTGCGGTTAACCCCTCATATATTGATACACCAACTTTTTCTCTTCTAACCCCAAAAAATGTCACTGGCCATTTGCAAAAAATCAGCTACATATATCGATAAATATTTAAATATAGAACATCATAAAGGTGCGCGCCCACTGCACGCATGAGCGCGGATCAAACGGCATTATCTACCGGAGCGTGTAAGCAGCTGCCTTGCGCCGTCGTGTGTACCTGCTTTATTTTTTTTAATGCCGCTCTAGAGCCTAGGCAAAGGAATTCTGCGGCGTCGGGCTAATTTTGTCGTTGAAAAGGTGGAAATTCTGTGGATGTATATATATGGATGGATGTATATATATACAATGCGAATAATAGACCTGTTAAAACTGATTTATTAAGCCTTGGCCCGCTTAGACTTACTTGAGGGCTATGTAATTGAAATTAATATAACTATTTCAAAAATGTTGGAGCTTAGTGCATTTAATTTAAATCTTTTAGCGCAGCCTCCGTTTTTAAATATAATGTCGAAACATCAAGTTTTTTATTATACACATAACAAATTGCTTGACATTACAGAAAATTGCTTTACAGTTAGTAATAATACTTTGTCAGATACAAAAATAGTACTTCTCACCATAGTTAAACAATTTCTTAATATTTGCTAACCAAATTAAAGAGAAATTCAAGTATCTGTAGTCCATTTCAAATTCCATAGTTAGTTAAATAAGTCTTACATTACACCTAGTCCAGCTTTTTCCAACAGTAATTCCACATTTTACACTTTACTTTCTACATTTTCCTTCTCATTATTCACACTGCATCTCGTTCAATCCAATCCGTCCTGGGAATAAATAAAGCAAGTGAAACTCGACCGCCGTGTTGTGTGCCGCGGCATTATCATGCAAACTCCGTGTGCGCGCGGCTTTAAGGTTTGTGTACTTGTAGCTTTAGATTTGTGTTGGAATATAGAGAAATGTTAAAATATAATGGGCGGTTAATTCAATTCAGAAAGCTCTGAATAGAAGATGAGTCTCATAAAGATTGTCCTGGGTCTGAGATGTACATTTTTATTCAATCAATCAAACAATTATTTGCGTCAAATATGGTATACAAGTTGTCAAATTACAGTAGGGTAATAAAATAATCACATATTTGGGCTACATAAATTAGCATGCAAATGTCAGGATACTATTAAATATAATTATAATATGTAGTTGAAATGTCTTATTGAGTCAATTAGGTAATTACTGTCGAGGTCTATGCTGCCTCACCCTTAAAACAACTTGCGCACACTACATAAAAATGGGCGTCACTTCAAACAAAAGATGATGCGATATAGAAGCGATCTTGTAATACTTGTTACGGGTATAAGACGTAGCAAACCTAGCTTTACCTGGGTTTACTTAGTATTACCCAGGTAAAGCGTTACTTTAAAAATACGTTTTGGGTAAAGTTCGAAATAATAAGTGAAATACATTTAAATTCGCAGTTTACCCATACTCACCTAGGGTCCAGCTGAATATTTAGGATTGTGCGCGTTTTGAAGAAAAAAATACCTTAACCAATGGTCAATAACCGCGATTCTGACATTTGGATAAATATTCTACCGCTGATAACGACATTTAACTATTGGTTAATAAGTTATATATCGATCACGCAACTGGGTCTTAGCCACTGGCTGGGTAATGTGTTAGGTGTTGCCCGTTTGTTAAACCTGAAAATTCTTTAACACGGTTACCTAGGTAAACATGTATTTAGTAAGAGTTTTATCTCTTTTTGATATGAAATAAATAAGCTGTCGTCAAAATAAACCTCAGAAATCGAACATCACAGGTCCGTTGCACAATCACATGAATTCAACATTCAATTCGATTGTCACCGAACCGCGAATGTAGCTATCGCTTCCGACCCGATGGGTGTGAACGAGATAACTACATTTCGATGTGATGTATCGGCGTTTTTCGCATCTCCACATGATCAGTCGTTTATGGGAAACAAGGTAGGAAATCTACTGAAATATACAGCGTGTGACCTGAATAGGAGCAAAAAATTTAATCAATGATTTTACAGAGTATACATAGTTACCTTGACCTCGTCTTAGTGCTCCAAAATGCTTTAACTCAGAGATTTTGTAATCCAAAGTTATAATCCCTAGTCAATGTAAATAAAAATCACTTAATCGTTGTAGTAAATGACAATGTCAAGTTCTATGACTAGACTCATTTGTTTGCGATACATTGCTGGTTCGAATTATTTTGTTAGAAAATAACAAAATATTTAATGAAAAATAAATAACAATTTATTTTTCAATTAAAGGGTCTATATTTAAATTTTTTGCTCCTTACAGGCCACACCCTATATACGGTCTATTTCACAATGTCTTAATAAATTCTGGTTAGCGTTAGCTGCCAAATATTTCATACCCACAAAAAAATATTGTACATATAGCCGACTTAATGCCAAAAGATTTCTAACCATAGTCAATTATTCGTTGGTTTGTGCTTATTTCGATGGTGAAACAGGTTTTTACAGACATTATCTCGGAAGAAAAAAGGTTAGTAAAAAAATACGATAAACAACAACGAAAAATGCCAGCGTTTTACGTATTTACAACTTTTACTTTGCGTATTAATACTTTATAGTTATTAAAACTTCGATTTTACGTTTGGGCTCTCAATACTCAGACAAGTCAAATATTAGGCATATTTGTGCCTCGGTAAGCATCCTTATAAAAGATATTGAAGTTTATTTGTTGCACCTTTACTTAAATATTAGGTGGGTCGATTCGATATGCTCCGAAATAAACAAAGAAGGCTTTAAAAACTAAAATGTTCGAAAATTTAATGAATTCAAAATTCAGAAACTTCGACCTTTCAACCCAGTTTCCTAAACTTTAAATAAACAAACACTATAATATAATAATACTAGCTTTTGCCCGCGACTTCGTCCGCGTGGAATAGTGACTTTTTTCTCCCGTTTTTCACACATTTACCACCATATCTTTGCTCCTATTGGTCGTAGCGTGATGTTATATAGCCTATAGCCTTCCTCGATAACTGGACTATCCAACACAAAAAGAATTATTCAAATCGAACCAGTAGTTTCGGAGATTAGCGCGTTCAAACAAACAAACAAACAAACAAACAAACAAACAAACTCTTCAGCTTTATAATAGTAAAATATAGTATAAATTACGTCACTTCTTAAAGCAAGCCATCTGTGTACCAAGTGCTCCTTCAACACAAAGCATCGCCATATCTCTCCGTGATCGCAGTACTGTGTCGTGTAGTTTTTACTTCAGCACATTAATCAGAGTGCACAGTGGGCCAGGAACAGTCTTACTCAGACTAATTGAGACTTAATGGCGGACGGTGGGGGTTGGCGCAATTTGTCTGTTGTGGACCATTGTGCACTGTGGACATCTCTACATTTGCCCACCGTATTGTTAATGTTGACTGATCTCTACAACGTTTAAATATATTTTTTAATAATGGTTAATTTTTAATACCTACCACAGGCACTAGTCATCCACAGCTACTTAAAGAATATTAGCTTAGAATTTAAATCTACCTACCAACTTTTGTAATATTGTTGCTGGGGTGAAAAAATAAACGTTTTTATTTACTTAATTTGACGTCACGTAAGTGACGGTATTTTAATTTAATTTTTCATAACTACTTATGTTATTACAAATAACATCTTAGTCTACCTGTGACCACGGATGCTGTAAAGCTTTCGAAACGTCAGGCATTAATAATAAAAATAAACGTTTGCGAAATCGATCCGTAAAAGTGTATTTTAATTAGTCAAAATGAAGTTATGGGAATCAACTTGCAACCCTAGTCATTCCAAACTGTTTCCACATTTCCAATTTCCACTCAACTAAGTAGTTGAGTCGCCAAATTGGCATTGCGATGCAACTTTTTTTAAATAAAAGTATTTTTATTTCACTCACTACCGTAACATATTTTCAACCAACACGTCGAACCTATAGCAAAGATTTGACCTTTATTTTTTTATTTATTATATTTGATTTATATTTTACAAAACACCATTGAAATTTTTTGTACCCATTAGTAGCTAAGAGGTATACCTACGGATAAGACACACGTGAGATCCGTGCTTCTCGCTAACTATGCCAATGAACGAACCAACCGTGTTCCTGTCTTAGTAGTACGAGAGCCCACGACCAAAACCATGTCTCATAGCAATACGGCAAAAACCCTATAAAATTGTTAGATTGTATGATTCTGAACGCGACTACGCGTGTAGTAACGGTCGAAAGTGTAGCAACTGCGTGGGAGGCCATTTCTGCTGTGTCAATAAAAAAAGACAGTCGGTATTATAGCAATACGTCTGATAGTGAAAATGTACATAGATTTTATAATTGTATTACGAAAAAGTTTGTTTTCAGACATTTTGCGCGTAGCATATAGCCTGAGCGCATTTTTGAAAATGTCAACAAATTTAGCCGACCTGTATCATAGCAATACGGATAATTTTTTTTTTCAACTTTTCGTATTGCTGCCATGATTACCAAAAACCTGTTTTCAGACATTTTGCGCGTAGCATATAGCCTGAGCGCATTTTTGAAAATACACTTAATTTGTCTGATATAAATTTTTTGCACATGTGGACAACTTATTTTATCATGTCCAACAATTTTCAGACATATTGCTATGATACCGATCGGTAAAATTTGTTAACATTTTCAAAACGGTCTCAAAATTTAATGCGTTCACATTTCCGTCTGAAAATTGTTTTGTTCGCATCAAATAACCAAAATTTACTAATAAAAAAGATTTTCAGACGTATTGCTATGAGACATTTTTTTTGTCTCATTTTTTATTTTTGTAAGTGATTTTACGGGTTTGCGCTACACCACTAACGTCTGAAAAATATGTTTCTGGTATCTCAGATCTATCATTTAACTACAGTCTGCAAATCAGACATATTGCTATGATGCAGTTCGGTAAAATTCTTTGACAATTTTGAAAATTCGGTCAGATCAAACGCTACGCGGAAAATTTCTGATATTGGTATTTTTGAGTTCAAGATAATCGTATCTATCGATTTGATGCGGTTTTGGTCATATTGCTATGAGACAAAAATTTTGGTCGTGGGCTCTCGTACTATAGGTGTCTGCTATGAAGAAAAAACAGAACAGCCCCAATTCAGTTTTTTTTACGTTATTTATTACATTTACATGAGTGTGTACATGTACTCATGATCGTGAAGTATTAACAGCCAGCTGACTTGATTGTTTGTTGTGCCATTTAGTAACTAGGCAATTGGCAGACTATACCATGAATATAATATGTAGAGAACTTAAATTAAAATCGGGAGTGTGAGTCGGACTCGCACACAAAGGGTTCCATTACCATTGACTAGGTTAAAGGGCAAAAAAAATGCGTTTTGATGAGATAAATATTTATTTTATTCTGTCTTTTTAGGGTTCCGTAGCCGAATGGCAAAAACGGAACCCTTATAGTTTCGTCAAGTCTGTCTGTCTGTCTATCCGTCCGTCCGTATGTCACAGCCACTTTATTCTGAAACTATTAGCATCACACCGTGAAACTTGGTAGGTAGGTGTATCCTGTTTACCGCTTTCCGATTATATACAAAAAAATAAAAAAATGATATTAAAGGGAGGGCCCATACATAAAACTAAAACCAAAAAAAACGTTTCGTTCATCCGTGTGTTGAGGTTTCTAAAACCATTTTTTCTAAAAGTCTACCCTTTGAGAGATGGACGCTTCCAAAGTGGTAAAATGGGCGTCCCCCCCCCCCCCCCCCCTCCCATCTAACTTTTGAACTAAGAAAGTAAAATTTAGAAAAAACTATATGATGTAGATCTCAACAACGGTTTGAGCGAAATCGAACTAGTAGTTTTTGAGATATAGCACATTTTTATTGACCGCAAATATTACTTTGTCTTTCATACAAACACTATGAAAAACAAAGTTATATTTACGGTCAATATAATATTGTGGTATTTTAGCTTAGTGGAAGTAAGAAAGAATCCCTAATTCAGTTAAAGTTGGCACGGAACCCTCAGTGCGCGACTCGCACTTGGCCGGTTTTAAATTATATCTGAAGTCGTGTCTTCTCTCGTCTCAATCCAGTTTTAGTGACGGCTATACAACCAAAATATTAAATACTCGCGCATGAAAATATACAAGCACAATATTGTATACCCTCTCACATACATAACTCACAAATTTATAATGAAAGCATGCGAATGTTCTCTTGATCTCTCCTCTTTCATGTTGTAAGTGAATTTTTTCGTGTCTAGAACACTCGCTCGCTATTTTGCCTTTGTTCGGTATTGTACTCGTATCTACCCTCGGATGCATTAATATCATCGTATTTCTTACGGAAACTTTTGTGGGGGATATCCTTTGAAAGTTGCGAGAATATTGCCCGTGTATATGAAACATGGGAAGGATCAGGTTGTGGTTTATGATAGGTATGAGTACGCTGAGGGATTCTTAACTGGAGATCAGTGGACCCCTGGGGATCCGCTGTTTCAATTATGGCCCATTTAACAAAAAAATGGCTTTTTAAATGAGGGGGACCTTGAAATTGTGCCTGATTTCTTAGGACGACTTCGCACGGCAGTGCAGTTTTGCGGAATCACTGCATAACGCTGAAAACTTTGGTGTTCACGCAGTTATTTACAGGTACGTTTTGTCCGTCAACTGAGTCCTGTCAATGGGCTATCTTGCTTGCATTTTACCAATAAAGCGACGCACTGTATATTCCTATCTTTCACAGCGTCATTTTAGAAGTGGAACTGGTCCAGTTTAATCACAAAACAGGATCAGTAAAAACAGGAATCGGGTTTTTGCGGGTCACTGTAAACGTGATTTCTGTGTGAATATTAGCATTCAAACGCCGCGCCGCGTATGTTCTGAAACGGTATGCTGCAGAAAACCGTACCAGCAAAATACGACGCCGTGAGAAACAGCTTTTAGGGGTTAATGAACTGGAAAAGCTTTAATCTAAATCTTAGTATTTCTACTATATGAAGTACAAACTTACTGTTTGCTGAGAGTGCGTTTTCATCTTGCTCGCGTATATTTGCGAGAAATTCACATTAAGTTTTTTGTTGCTATCTTTTAAGGGGTCTTTGCCCTTTCAATGATATGCCATTGCTCTGATGGTATATTTTGAGGGCCTAATGGCAAACATAAAATCGTTCTCTAATGATCGTCAATTAGATCGCCATCAAAGTTTCTGATAAAACGGTTTCATTCAGTCTGTAAATAGCACACTTGCGATGTTTGATGTGTTATAACTGTTTGCATTTATGTGCTATCTTTGAATAACATTTAAAAAGTACTTTAATGATAAATGTAAGGGATTTGTTGTGTCACAAAAATCTAATTTAGTAGCAGTACTGAATTCATGGAATTTAGAGTACTCTACATTAAAAGAATAAAAGTATAGTAAATGTGTGATAAGCACGAACATTTGTCATGGATCATATTGTATGTAGGAATGCCTCCATAATAATCGTTGTCTGGTATTCGTAACACAAGAAAAATTCCTTACATGGCAACCAAGGCAATGTGTGTCTTTTGTGCCGTTATTTTATTTATTTGTTTAAAAAAGATATTAGATGTCTTTAATGAAAGCAAAGTAGAGAAATTTTAAATACTTACAGTCTACCATTCCACCAGTCCACCATTGACGCGCTTTGATGGGCTTATTGCGATCCAACTTAATCCGTTCAATTCCCACTCAGTGAAAACGAATATTATCAACATAATAATATTATAATAGTACCACGATGGTATGAATAATTATATTTATGTTGTTATACTATAACAATAATATCAAAACAATGCAAAATCGCAATACGAATTGCTACTTTGACAGTAAAACAGAGCTCCTTAACTGTCATTTAACGTTGCATCGCAATACGCACCCTGAACTGAAGAGGTAACGAAAACCTTTTAAGCACCTACAGCAACCGCGGTTCGCTAAGCGCTGTAGTGCAGCTATGTGTGTGCACAATACATAAATTACAAACGCAGCGGGTGCATTGCATCCGTAACATTTCTCTCCAATAACGACGGGCTACTACTGAAACTCGATACGATAGAAAAACCACTGAAGTTTATTGATGCTCGGTCACTCCATTGTCGAATCTGTTTCTGCCAAAGTCTGCAATATAATATGCTATTAATTGATAGCTGAAAAAGCTGAGCTAACCATAGATTTAACATTCAAATGTACCCTTTTTTATGAGCAAATAAATTCATTCATTATAAATATGACAGACAGCATACTAAATTGACTTTTTTCTTTCTAAGTTACGAATATCAAACAACGATTATGACGGGGGCGTCTCACATATATATTTTTACTCTAGTATTCGCTATTAAAATATTTTAAATTAATTACAAGTCACCTTATATACAATAGTTATAAACATTCATGAATTATGAATAAATGTTTGTGCTCATCACATAAACGTAGCCCATAAGTCAAGAGCAAGCCCATATACTAGGTAAGTCTTGTGGATTGACAATTACCTATATTGCCGAATGACATGAGGAGAAAAGTTATTACAGAATTTCTAGCAAGTGTCTATTGGGTCATGCAAAAGCTTTTATGTGCTTACGCAAAAGCCAAAATACTTATTGAAATTACTTTTCGTTAACAAGCAAGCAGCTCTAAGTTTAATTTACTTACGCACCAACCAAAGTCTAATCTTAACCTCACAGCTTTCTCGCCCCAAACTCGCTCCAAAACCAATCGAGTTCCATTGATAGTTGAACCTGGATCTATGTCGAGTACTCTCGGGGTTGCGTTCTCGCCGCGATACGAATCCAATGGCCCTCTCTTTGTTCCCGTTTTTATGCCCCGCTTTATTTTATGGACTGCTCTGAGTAATTTATGCGGCATTATGAATAAACCGTTGGTTTTGAAGACACAGCTGCGAAATTTTATAGTTTAAAAGAGAGCATAACCTATAGATTGAGCTTGAGCTACGGTTGAAATGCAAAAATATAAATCCAGTCATTTCATTTCATCTAACTATTATGTTCATTTGTAAAGACTTATTAGTCGTTCATTTCAGTTCATTTGTAAAGATTTTTATTAGTGGTTTCAATAGGTAGTATCAAAGGCTCACTGAAAATTTCTACGTAAATTTCTTGCACACGCAACACAAATAAAGGCGTCACTTCAAACAAAATAACACGCGAGGTACAAGCGATTTTGGTTCCTAAAGTGGTTAGGCAGCGGTGACCTCGATAGTACCTATATGCGTCGTTTATGATACTTCGATTGTTCCAAACCCTTGACGTTCAGCTCTTACAAAAATGATGTCACTGAATAAAATGTTTTTGAAAGAAAGAAAGAAAGAAAATACATTTATTCGACTCACAAACACATACACAATACTCGTAAAAACAAATACAATAAACAGACACACACATAATTACATTTACATTAAGAATGAGCCGAAAAGGCACCCTCTCAGCATTCATCGTGGCAGCAAGATGCGCATGCCACGACACTGATTTTCAGAGGGTGCCTTGTGGGTATAGAAGAAACACAAACAAGAAAAACGTAAAATGAAAGAAAGGAACAAAAACAAAAATAAACACAACAACAAACAATATAAAATACAGAAATATATAAAATAATAATAAAAAACATATTTATAATAATTTATAAAGCGCTTAAAAAAAAGTTGCAAGCGCTTGCAAGCGCTTTTTGAGTTTGTTTCATACCTTTTGCTCAGACCGTAATCCTTTGGACTTGTAACGATGCAAAGGTTATAAAATAACTTGAAATCGCTATAAATTCATAGCCAGCTTTTTACGGGATTAGTTTTTCATAATATTTTTATGTCTTAAACGGTACGACACTTATAAAAGTTGGACCAGCTCAGTAGAGACTCTTTATTGCTCTACATAAATTAATTCGCAAAACAGAAAGCGATTGCTCTTTAATAAATGCTAGTTTTATGTGGAATTTGTTTAAATATATTGCCTTGTTGATAAATTCTTTATTTATTTCAAATCAGGCTACAGATTATAACAATACAAGCCCACATCTATACTAATATTATAAAGCTGAAGAGTTTGTTTGTTTGTTTGTTTG
Organism: Pyrausta aurata; assembly: GCA_963584085.1. NCBI lineage: Eukaryota > Metazoa > Arthropoda > Insecta > Lepidoptera > Crambidae > Pyrausta > Pyrausta aurata. The sequence continues at coordinate 8,765,489 of OY757273.1, forward strand.
TTTGAACGCGCTAATCTCCGAAACTACTGGTTCGAATTGAATAATTCTTTTTGTGTTGGATAGTCCAGTTATCGAGGAAGGCTATAGGCCATATTACATCACGCTACGACCAATAGTAAAAAACGGGAGAAAGAAGTCACTATTCCACGCGGACGAAGTCGCGGGCAAAAGCTATGGTTAGATAAATGTTAATGATACGGAATTGAATGTTTTAATTAATTTATAGAGAGAGCTACATGGTTAGAAATATTACCATAATAGTATACTTTAAATTATGAAAGTTTTAACCAGTAGGCATGGTCCTCATCTGACTAGCTATATTGCCTTGTATCTTATAGAATACTAAGTAACAAAAAAATCCAGTATATTTCCCGTTTTGTTGACCAACAAGGTGTATGAAAATGATGTCAGAAGTACACGTATCATATAATATTAGGATGTGCGTAGCTTAATACAAAAGCAAAGACCACTACCCCGTTACGTTTCAAGCATTGCAATCCCATTAGTTTCAGTAGCTAAGTGAAACATCGCACTAAATAGTCCTACTCTAAAAGACAGTCTAAATATTAATTCAAATATGTAACGTCATGTCATGCGACGATATCGGTAGGTGACGAAACGATCTAGTCTGTACCCCAATCACGAACGTTTGACGTAATCGTAGCGAGCCGTACGTCAGTCGGCACCAACAAGCACTCCCATGTCGTGTAGTAAGCTCGAAAGGATTACCGCAGATGACGTCATACTAACGTAAATATGGCACGTCCAGATTCCAGAAACAAGTTAAACGAGCTTTTAAATTAAAATTATCGAAATGTATTGTGTTATTAGAGTGTCAAATTTTTGGTTTGTTTTTCGTCCGATAGAGGTGCTATCAAATTCTCATACAAATGATAACGTTACCATACGAATACTTTAACGCAATGGATGTTTATATTGGGAGACGCCCCCGTTATTATCGTTGTCTGGTATTCGTAGCACAAGGAAGAAAATTCATTAGTTCGAAACCAAGACAATTGGTGTGTTGTCTGGCGCATATTTATTTATTTAAAGAATGGAAAAGAATTGGCTAAAGTAAGCTAACATTAGCTAGATGGCTATAGAATATCGTTCTACAGTAGGACCTCGGCTGTCTAAGGTAACAAAGGGGCAGGAGTTATTGCAGAAGTGCAATATCCTGTCGGCCGCAGTAGGCACCGAAGGCAATGTCCGGTTCGAGCGAGCAGTAAATTTTATAGAACCAGGTCAGTTTTTAGGATTCAAGGGAATTCTGAGTGCTTCCTTTGTGTTTTGAAATGGAATGGGAACAGTTTAAAACGTTTTGATGTTCGTATCGGCAGTTAGGTACCGAAACTAGGGACTTTTCAGTTAGAGAAAAGTTATATGTCTCGGGTATTCTCGCTGGTAATATCATTAATTTTGTTGCTGGTGCTCAGATTCTGATTTTGAAATTTTTGGTTATAAGTAATCTACGTAGAAAGTTGCTTACACAAATAGTTATGTTTAGAGATTAGATGAACGATGCTTTCTAGTACTACTCAGCTACAACTCTATGCACGAGCGACAAAAGCATTGCAATGGTTCTTAAAGTATGTCATGGTGTGGGATATACAGGGTGTCCCGTGGGTAGTGGTTAAACCGAAAACCGTAGATGGATGAGATGATGATCTATCAGAATAGGACAATATGGGTTAAGAAAAGTATCATGGTTTAAGTTATTCAATAATTTATATTTTTTCAAAAATATTCACTTTCGGTGTCACCATTATTATTTTAATATAGCGGAACTTAATGTTTTACTGAATTATTAAAATTTTTGCATAATTAATCTACGTAGCCAAAATATTTTTTCATCAATAACTTCAATAGTTAAGTCAGAAAATTACAATATTTTCATCATGACCTCATCCATGTACGGCTTTCGGTTGAACCACTACTTACGGGACACCCTGTATAAATAATGTTTTAGCACCATTAAAGCAAAGCCTCACCTGATCACCTCAAGTATGAGGTGGTATGAGCCACACTCTACTGCGCGAGCTCAGAGCAGATTGGTGGAGGGGTTGCGAGGAAAGCGATCAACTTTGCTGTCAGTTTTTTTTAATCAAGCCGCCCATAAAGCCTCTTACTGACTAGGCTTGACGACAAATTTCATCCGATATTAACCGGGACCTTACCTTATTTTACTTAACGTGCCTTCCGAGGCACTGAGATACTCGTGATATATGTCACTTACATGGAACTTATCGGAATGGTCACCCATCCAAACACGACCGCTCCAAACGTTGCTTAACTTCGGTATCACTACCAAAGCGCTGCCGTACTACGAGCACCTTGTGAGACATAAACTGACAACAAAACCGCTTTTAACAAAAGGTTTAGCATGCATTCTTCTCGTCACCAAAGGACAGAAATAACGTCCACCCAGCCAGCATCAATGTTTAACTTTTACAAAACTTTTACTGCTCTCAACTTCCGCCCTCCATAATCCAGATTAAAAACTTTAAAAATTCTCTAACCGGAAATTCAAACTAGCTGACCCACATCCGGGACGAGCGCTCGTTATTTCCAAACCGCTCGACCCGGACAAAGAACCCTTCAATCATTGCGGCTGGCTGCTGACAACGATGCCGCGATGCTACGCTCAAAAGAACAGATCGACAATACAAAGTTTTGTGCTATGCTATATCATAAACATACAGGTTGTGGCCTGTAAACGAGCAAAAATTTAAAATAAAAACCCAATAAGTAACCAACTATTGCGTTCAAACTTAATCCGTTATATTTCTAGGCAGTTCTATTCCCACTCAGTGTACACAAATACTTATTATCACTAAAATGATATTATAATAATACTACTATGGTATGAATATTCATATTTATGGTATATTATAATAATATTATCAATATTAATACGAAATTGCACATGTTTACGTTAATAATTATATCTTATCTTATTTACCTTTGTTCTTATTAAATATTCAAAGTTACGAAATCTATACTAATATTATAACGCTGAAGAGTTTATTTTTAAGATCGCTCTAATCTCAGGAACTACTGGACCGATTTAAAAAAAATGTGTTGGATAGCTTATTTATCAGGGAAGGCTTTAGGCTATGAAACATCGCGCTGCTACGTTAGGGGAGGGACAGACATTTTTTTGAGTGGGTAATACTGATTTCTGTGCTATTTTTAATATGACGACTATTAATCAATAGCTAAAACAATCTACCGATTACAGAATTCAACGGGACTAAGTAGTAGGTACACCATTGAATTCTGAATAAGTAAAATAGCTATAATAGTCCGCTTAGCCGATTTCGATAACTGTGGCCAGTCACAACGACTAACCGACGGCGCGGTACATATTATAGTGCACAAGTGTGTGCGCAAACTCAGGCGCACTCTCTATTCCTTTCATTCTCATAGCCCGAAGGGACAGCAATCTGACACGACCGAAAAGAGATCAGGCGCAAGACAAAAGGCTTTACGTGCTTTCCGAGGCACGGGGGTGAAACACCGCCAACTTTCAAACTCCGGGCTTCCCTAAGAATTTCTAAACAGAAAAACCCAGGTACCTATTTTTGTCCCGACCCGGGAATTGAACCCGGGACCTCTAGCGCAGCCGTCGCTTTAAAATGCGACCCTCTAACCGCTGCGTTACCTAGGCAGTTATTAATTTTAGGTATTAGGTACCTAGGTTTATTATAAATAGCTATAGCTATTGTATAATCAAAGTTCTCAATAACTCCATAGAAATAATGCACAACACCACACATTAGGGAAAACCCGTCTTTATATGAGACTGTCGCTACGAAACCTAACGACCCGTCAAACATTTTGGGTAATTCTCCAACTCGTCCCAACAATTTTCAGCCCATTTGGCACGAATTGCAAAAATGAAAATAATTTTCCTCTTGCGTCTCGTCTCATTTGCTTTATGTGTGGAGTGTGGAGCTTGAAACTTTAAACTTATTGATCTTCAGAAACCTTGTTCAAAGAAAGTGGTATCCTAGTTTCGAAAAATATTCGTCTCAAAAAATATGCTCTCATAATAATAAAAATAATGATATGCTCACGTTTTATTTAATATTTCGATAAGTGTTTGATATTTATTGAGTGGATCTTGTTGGTTGGTCAATGTATAATTAAATAATTAATTAATCTTTGTTTGGGACAAAAATGTCCATAACGTAATTATGTGCACACCAAAACCTAAACTTATTTTTGTCCAACCGTACATAAAATATTTTTTATTGTACATCGTAGAGGTCAGTTATTTTGTTATTATGTTTCTATAGACACGTGAGTCTGGGGAAATGGTACGAGATAGTGACTCCCTCACGTTTTGACAGTACACTTACAAGAATATCTCCACATCTGTGTTTCCATCGGTCTATAACCCTGTTATTTTCAAAAAAAGAGTGAACAGGCTTCTGGGTGAGCTCGCTTCATCTTCGTCCCTGTCTATGCCGTCGGTATAGTCTAGAGACAAGAACAAACCCATATCATACAAAATAAAAATAAAATATTTTTAACTCGTCCCAAATGGGATGTAAAACTTGGGACGAGTTGATAAATTCCTCAGTGCAGCTAGCACAAACATGAGTTAAATCTACCGTCACGGCCGCAGACGAGACAGGCAACTAATCCGCAAATAATTAATTAATGTAGTGCGTCGAATAAGGGACATATTTGAGAAAGATAGGGATGGCACTTGTGACATGATAATTGAAAGGATATGAGATAAAAATAAAACGGAAAATACAAAAACCTTTGTGAATATCTCAGACATTGATTGATTAGTTCAAAACCAAGACAATTGGTGTGTTGTCTGGGGCATATTTATGTGTTTATTAATACTGTTAATAAATAATACTGTTATTGAAATGTACCTTTTAGCGAGTTCTGCCATACAATCGCAATATTTGAGAGGAAAAAAACTGAGTTTTTGAAAATATCAACACAATAATTTTAATTTATCTGCCAGCCCTAGTAACCGCAGCACACCTCCTCCACCTGCAGAGAAGTAACGCCATCGGAATATCATTTAGTACATTAGTTTTAGTTCATTTCATCTCACGCAATCTGTGAAATAGTTCAGTTTTATTACATTTGCTGCAAAAAAAATCTCTGTGGGTCATCTGTGGTCGACCCACTTGAATATGGCTCGTACTTTTTTTTACGCCCTATATATACCTCAACGGCTAATGGTCAGTAGGTACCTACTTGGTTTTATGTCCAAAAGGTCGTTGATAGAAAAAAAAAATGTTTTTCTCAGAGAAGCAGCCTGTAGACTGTGATGGTAGAGGTCGTCCAGCCTGCCTGAGTTTTTCTGTATAAATCGATATTCTATAAAATCGTATCATTAACTTCCTATCTCTTTCGTATAACGTTACGTTTCGTAGCAAGGTTAGGAAAAATAAGTCCATGCTACGAAGCTACGAAACTTATCGTAGCAGTTATACTATAATTCGTAGCTCGTAGTAAATTAGTAGCAAAGCACTTTTGACGAAGCTGCGCACGCGATTTTAAGCCGGCTGTCTGAGGCTTGCCTATCTGGGGCTTCAATTCTCGTGCAGTTCGTAGTATACCCAAAAAGTTCACCTATGGAATTTTATTTTTCGAAGAAAATACAGTTTTTGTTTATCAGCTTACAATTTCTATGCATTTTGATTTCGTGACGTAGTTTTTTTACGTGTGGTTTCATAACCTGATTTATTCGGTAAAATAGTAAAACTCGAAATACCATACGAAAACGGTTATCGAATAACCATACGAAAAATAGTTCTGTTGACGTGAGAATCGAGGCCCTGGGCCCTGGTTCCTGCTATGATTTATATTTTAAGCATATTATACCTAAGTGAGAAGGGGGAAATATGTAAACATTAACAGACAGTCTTTCGAAAAATCTAATGAAAAATCTCGATAGTTAGATTCTAAATCATGCACAGGTTATCAACAACTAAATAAAATGTTTGACAATTTTAAAAGAAGCTCTGTTTGAGCGATGAATATTCTAAATTGATTCTGGCTCCCATCGAGGTTGGTTGCTTTGAAACCAACTTTTGGATATTTGCAAAGGAATCTTTGAAATTTCAAGAGTCAGTGGTTTGTATCTAATGAAAGCTCTAGCAAAATTCATTATGAACTTCTTTGTAAAGAAAAAACGTGAACGCAAAAAGTCAAATGACTTTATGCAGAGTGATTTGTAAAACATAATCTCTTGCAGGCAGTTAGCCTACATGACATTACAGCTCATTTTTTTTCTATTTATCAACTAAAAATACAATACCAACCAAAGATTTTTATTGGATGAGAGATGAGATTTGGATAAGAGAAAATACTAACTAACGACATATGAACTGTCGTAGATCAAAAGTCTTTATTTATTATTCAGGCATTGCCCTTGTTTTGGCCATTACCATGTTTAGGGCCATTGTTAGCGTAGTCCTCAAACTATGCTTCCACAAACGTTTCAATGAATGAGGTCGCGTCATTAATCATCATCATCATCATTATCAGCCAAAGGACGTCCACTGTTAAACATAGACCTTCCCACGATTTTCCACAGCGACCGGTCGCAAGCGGTCTGCATTCAGTGAGATCCTGCAATCTATACATATTTATTTATTTATTTTGTTCTTTATTGCACTGAAAAATAAGGAACAAATGGCGGACTTAATGCTTAAAGCATTCTCTACCAGCCAACCATTGGTCACATTACATTTCATGCATCTTGTCGGTAGACGTCCTCGGTGAAAAAACTTTTTTGTCCCAATGGCCCAATCTTATGTGCCCCGCCCATTACCATTTGAGCTTACTGATTCTCAGGGCTATGTACGTTACCTTGGTTCATCTGCGTATCTCCTTATTCCTTATTCGATCTATTCGTAGAGAAATACCGAGCATAGCCGTCTCCATTGCTCGTTGTGTGATTTTGAGATTCTTTATTAGGCCTATAGTTAGAGACCATGTATAATAATCCTACAATACAATTTACTAACAGACACTAATTAAACTCCATTCATCTTTGCTAGTCCAATCTTTTTGTAACTTAAAATTATACCAGAAAATAAAATTAATTCACTGTTTAATTTAAAAAGATCTCAGTTTTGAACGATGAATTAGCTATGTATGTTGTTAGTTTTGGTGTATCTTATTTTAAAATGAATATTTTCGATAAAAAGGAATGTCAAGATTGTTTACAATACTCGACTAGTGAATATAAACGGACTATACGAGTGTCGAATGACGTCTAGTCGAGACATCCGAGATCCGATACAGTATTAGCGGCATGTCGCTGGATAAATACGTTTTCAGACATGTCCGATATTCCCATCGATTACGTGCCGGAGATTGACGTTTTCTGTCACGGGAGATATTTCTATAGGCGTGAGTGTTTCTTTGTTACATTTTTTATGTTTTTGCTATTATTGTATGAAGGTCGGAGTATTTTATTACCAATATACTTGAGTTCAGGAGGTTGTCTGGATGACACCACTCTTACCCATTTCATATATTTTTCCTTTTTAGGGTTCCGTAGCCGAATGGCAAAAAACGGAACCCTTATAGTTTCGTCAAGTCTGTCTGTCTGTCTGTCTGTCTGTCTGTCTGTCTGTCTGTCTGTCTGTCTGTCTGTCTGTCTGTCTGTCTGTCTGTCTGTCTGTCCGTCCGTATGTCACAGCCACTTTATTCTGAAACTATAAGCATCACATAGCTGAAACTTGGTAGGTAGGTGTATTTTGTTCACCGCTTTCCGATTCAGATACAAAAAGTAAGAAAAAATAATATTTAAGGGGGGGCTCCCATACATGAAACTAAAACCTAAAATTTTTTTTTTACTCAAACCTATGCGTGTGGGGTGTCTATGGATAGGTCTTTTAAAATGATGTTGAGGTTTCTAAAACCATTTTTTCTAAAAGTGTAAGGTTTGAGATATAGACGCTTCCAAAGTGGTAAAATGGGCGTCCCCCCCCCTCTAACTTTTGAACTAAGAAAGTGAAAATTTTGAAAAAAATATATGATGTAGATCTCAACAAAAACTTGCAACGAAAATTGGTTTGAAGGAGATTGAACCAGTAGTTTTTGAGATATTGCACATTTTTATCAACCGCAAATATAACTTTGTCTTTCATACAAACACTATGAAAAACAAAGTTATTTTTGATGTCGCAATATATTGTGATGTTTTCGTTAAGTGAAAGTAAGTGGACCCTGAATTCAGTTAAGGGTGGCACGGAACCCTCAGTGCGCGGGTCCGACACGCACTTAACCGGTTTTATTTTTAATTCAGGTGCAGCTGTAGTAACTTCTAGACATATATCAGTTAAATTAATGTAAATTTTTCTTTGCTTGTCGAATATAGTAAACATTCTTCGCAAAATGACTAATATTATTATTCTCCTACCGATATTCGGTAATGGCGGACAGAGACAGAAGGTCTCAATAGAGAAAGGCCATCTACAAGTAAAGCATTCCCAACAAAAAAAGGCACGCATGAGATATTATAGTGCCCAGATGTGAGCGCACAAGTGCACTCTCTGTTCCTTCACTCTCAGTAATTCGGTAAGAGGACCGTCCGACATGACCAATGAGAGATCAGGCGCAGGACCAACGGCTTAACGTGCTTTCGGAGGCACGCACTTATCGCACGCACGCACATCACCAACTTCCTGACTCCGAGCTGTTTCCGAATAATTTGAACCCAAAAACTTTCGACCCGAACTGGGATTTGAATCCGATACCTCTTGGGTAGTGACCAGCGAACTAACCGCTACACCGACGGGGCAAAATATACAGCGTGTGGCCTGTAATAGGAGCAAAATTTTTTATTAATGATTCCACAGTGTAAATGTAGTTACCCTAATCTGGTCATAGAGTGCTCTAATACTTTAACTTTAACTTTAACTTTATAGTAATCCAAAGTTATAATCCCTAGTCAATGTATATCAAGATCGCTAAAGCGTTGTAGTACATGATAAATGTCAAGTTCTATGACTGGACACATTTGTTTGCATACATTGCTGGTTCGATTTATTTTGTTAGAAAATGTCAATATTTTTTTTTTTCATTATATTAATTTAAAACTATATAGAATTGACTACTGGTTACCTAAAGGGCTTATATTTTAATTTTTTGCTCCTATTACAGGCCGCACTCTGTATAAACAAACAGTCAATAAGAGTTAGGCCCTAGCCAGAAAACTGAGAAGACCTAGTGCTTACATCTAGGTACACTTACAATCACATTACGCTAAGTGAGATTTAACATTCGAGATCCTTCGCGAACGAGAATCCAAAACGGTTCTTAATGCCTAAGTTCAGAAAGTAACAGCCAGATCATTTTGCTCAAAAAAATGTAACGAACGACCTCTGATTTCCACAAACAGTGAAAGTAAATACAATATCTACCTACTGGTAGTAAAATGTAGTAATCATGTACGCAAAGAAGCAACAAATATTTATTTACGCAAAGATTGCTTAGACTTTAACTATTAGATATTTTTATTTACATTTTAAGAACGTGAAACAAGAAATGTCTCTTGATAAAATGATAAATGCAAATTAACTAAAACATAATAACAATACTTGTTTCTGAAGTTTACTCATTTAATAATATAAATTGCACTTGTAAAAAGCAACCGTGACTCTGTGACAGACGAGGAATCGAATCCCGTGTCTTACGCTATCTGGGAGTATGCCTATTATTTACTCATTTATTTATACTGTGACTAGACTAGACTAGACTAGGTAGACTGAGTTAGAATAGATTCCGATTCAAAATCAGAATAATAACGATGTTTAACACTTTTGTAATCAATTGGTAATAATTTAGCAATATTTATCGAATTTTAAATCGTCATAAAATTTAAGAGCTAGCCTCGTGTTAGTGGTGTCTTTATTTTATTTATTTTTTATATTCGAAGTTTAAATGCAATAAAAATAATTTTTGGGCTTGCTGTTTCATCTGAGCTTCGACATTAGCCTAACAAGGATTTATTTGAACCGAAGGTTTTCTCTAGATTGGAGCTTACTCGAGATTTGAATACAATCCCACTTCAATTATAGATTGGTTCTTGTTTCTAACGTCCATGGTCTCGTAGGAATAAAATGGAAATCGTTTACCTATATTATTTTGGAAGTAAGGTTTATTTATTCCCATAAGAAATTTTACATTTCACTTAAAATGAGATATAAATTAAATATTATGTACTATATTTTACGCATCGGTACTTGCTGTTATATGTAACCGTAGCTTATTTTTAAAAGTATTTAAACTTTCACATTCTTTTAGGTCATTTGGCAAACCGTTAAATAGCTTTGCTCCCTCAAACAGTATTGACTTTTTGCCATAGTTAGTCCTCGGCGTTATTGTCTCTAGTTTGTATCTATCTCTAAGGTTATGTCTACTACTCTTGATATTTAGTTCTATGTTAGTTTTAATAGTGTTTGTTAATTTCTTTTTTATGAAGATGCATGTGTTATATTTGTATTGCTGTGATAGATTGAACAATCCTGTTTTTATATAAAGTTCTTTACTTGGTGTGCGGAAAGGATAATGAAATAATACCTTGATAATTTTGTTTTGACTTCGCTGTAGTGGGTGGAGATTGGTTGATGCTGCAGATCCCCAAATTTCGATGAGATAGTCCAAATGTGATTTTACCAGACTGTTATAGATTGTATATTTAATCTGTTTCGGTATGCAGTGTGTAATTTTACGGAGTGTTCCTAGCAGAGGTGTCATCTTTGATTTTATATGGTCAATGTGTGGTCTCCACGTAAGCTTGTCATCAATTACTAAACCTAAATATTTTTCCTGATGGGATAATTTGATAGGTTTGTTGTTTATAGTCAGAGGATTGTACTCGGGTATTACCTTGTTTTTTGCAGCTAAAATCATGTAAGACGTTTTTTGTGTGTTAACTGTTAACAAATTTCGTAAAAACCATTCACTTAGTAAGTTTAAGTCATTCTGAGCTTTAATAACGATGTCATGGATTGACTGACTGAAGTAGAATAAGCAGGTATCATCAGCGTAAAGTGTGAGATAACCGGTAAGTCCTATTGTATTAATGTTATTTACATAGACTGAGAACAACAATGGTCCGAGTATGGATCCTTGTGGTATTCCGAATGATATACTTTGAGAACTGCTAACATAATCATCGATTTTGACAACTTGGTGTCGGTTTTTAAGATATGATTCAAACATACTCCATGCTTTACCTTTGATGCCAGCATCGCTAAGCTTTATGAGCAGCTTTTGGTGGCTAACAGTATCAAATGCCTTTTTCAGGTCAATAAATATACCCAGCGCAATGTTTCTTTCATCAATGCATGTTTTAATTTTAGTAACCAAGTCTATCGCAGCTGATAATGTGCTAGATTTTGGACGAAATCCGTACTGCTCGTCAATAAGAAAGTCCTTTGCCTTGAAGTAGTCATTGAGGCGGTTGTATAATAGTTTTTCAAAGATTTTAGATATGACTGGCAATACGGATATCGGCCTATAATTGTTTGGGTCTGTTTTGGGGCCAGATTTATGTATTGGAGTGACCTTGGCTATTTTGAGAGAGTCCGGAAAAATACCCACCCTGAGGCAAGTGTTTATTGAAATAGCTAACTTTTCGACAATAAGGTTTTTTACACACTTTATAGCTTTGGTGGAAATTCCATCTAATCCCGTGCTTGTGTTGGTATCTAGGTCATCTATTATATTACTTATTTCGTTTGTACTACAAGGTTCGATTTCATTTAGTGTTATGTCGTGTGTGTAATCGTGTCCATATGTTGTGATATTTTTGTTACCAGTATGATATTCAGGAGGTATTGCACTCGCAAGGTCTGCACCGATCGAGGAGAAAAAAGAGTTAAATAAGGTGCATATCTCTGTACCATCAGTTACCAGTCTACCCTCAGATATTAGATTTGGGGGAGCAAGGCTTTTTTTAGTTTTGTTTACTGCAAGGCTATTAATGACTTCCCACATTTTCTTGGGATGGTGATATTTTTTTTGAAATAAGCTATGATAGTAACTTTTTTTGTAAGTCTTAATCATTTTTTTTAACTTTGTCTCGCTCTGCTTCAAAACGTTTCTGCAAATTTTCATCTTCTTTGTTTCGTAAACTCTCTTTCCATAGCATATTTCTTGAGTTGATTGCATTAATTATGTCTCGATTGATCCAGTCTTTCTGTGGGGAATTTAGTATTTTTGTCTTTTCAACCTTACTTTTTTCGATGCTTTGTTGTATCCACTTCTCCAAATTGTAGTAGTTGTCTTCTACGCAGTCGATACACTTTGACATGTTCTTGTATAGTTTATCGTAATCTAGCGCTGAATATTTACTTTTAATTATTTTTCTTGGTGCTAATTTTCCAACGTCTAAGTATAGATGCTTATGGTCCGATAGAGAAGATTCTATGATCGACAGATTGAAGGATTGGTTACTTATGTTTGTACTGATATGGTCAACTATAGTTTTTGTGGTGCGTGTTTCCCGCGTGCAGTACATTGGGCTCACTTAATTCAAAATTTTGTATCCGCATTCCTTCGTCTCAGTTATATACTTCGTGACATATGACTCTTTCTTCAGCAGATCTATATTGAAGTCTCCAAAGACGATAGCTCGGTTTCGCTGCTCCAGTTGGGATGAGTAGATATCCAGAAAATTGTCTATATCCAGATCACCGTCAGGTTTATATACAACTCCCAAATGAAGCGATAATTTTTCCATGTATATCCACAGATAATGATTGCCATTTTCGATTAAATCTTCTGTAACACTGAATTTTATTGAGTCATGGACATAAATGGATACGCCACCACCCCTGTTACTCTTTCTGTAGTTATAAACATGCGAATAATTAGGGATTCGATAAAATCTAGCATCATCTTCGGAAACGATCCAAGTCTCTGTAAATATTAACAAATGTGTAGTCTTTGGCGTGGCTTTTAGTATGCACCTTATTTCATCAAATTTGCCCTTTTTACGGATACTACGTAGATTTGCGTAGAAAAATCGCAGTGACGACGGCACAGGTGGAATGTTATCGTATCCATTTATAAGGTGATGGACCAATCTTTCTGCACATTTATCATCTGGTGGTGGGATCGCATTTAGTTTTTTTGACTGTTTTTGTTTTTGACAATCCGTGGTATTCCTTTTATGTACTTAAGGATGAGATCCTCCTCGCCATCCTCAAGACGTTTAGTTAACTCTGTCTTAACAGACTGCAGGTATAGTTTTTGTGCAGGGGTTTGATCTGAATATATTTTTACATTTTCCGGAAATTTTGCCTTGTTTTGTAATATATGTTTAGCGGTATCTGGTTTACTATATTGGACTTTTAATGAACGGTCTTTCCCGGGAACATATTTGCCGAGTCTTATGGCATTTGTGGGCTTTGGACAGTCATCTAGTATTGACATAGTTAGTTTTGAGATCTCTTCAATATCATAGGCACGGCGGGTATTATAATTTTTGTCTATTTTTTCAGGTATTCCTACGACTATAATGTTCTTCTCGCGCTCCGTGCGTTCCTTTAGTTCGAGGATGAGACTTTCGTGACTTAGAATTGGCGATTTCGAGTTCAGAATGTCAGGATTACCGCTTGTTTTAAGTTGTGATATTTCATTTTCTATGCTTTTTATTTTTTCTTGTGTAATAGCGTTGTTAGATTTAATGTTTTTAATATCATCGTTTACCTGATCTAATTGCTGGGCAAAATTTTCAGTCACAGATTTTATTGCTTTAATTTCGTCTTTTATTTCACTCATTTCAGACCTTAATATCAATAAATTTTCATTTTGATTTTCGGCAAATTCTTTAAAAAACTTCATTATTTCCTTCCGAAATCCATCCAAAGCATATCTGTATTCCTCCTGCTCACAACGATCCTTACGTTTTCTAGTGTTGACATAGGTAACAGTGTCATCATCACATGTAGATAAATTAGGCACTGACCCGCCACCGCTTCCGCTTCCGCTTGTTAGTGTCGTATGAGGCGGTGTTCGTTGCATATTCAGTCAGCTGATGTGGGCGCGTTCGTGATACTTCGCTAAACTTCGGAACAACTCGGGCGCAGCGGGGCAATGCACGATTCCTGCTACCTTAGTCAGTAGTATGTCATTAGTAGGTCAGGGATGCGGTCAATAATTATCTTCTTGTTTGTAGATTTTCACTTGTATCTCCCTGATACGAAATACCTTCACAAAACTGTTTATACGACTTTATAGTTCACAAGTCACTAAGTAAACTGGCTAAGGATTCAATGGGAAATTCACAGTAAATATATTTATTGTATGCAAAAATACAGAGCACCGGTCGTAACGCAGCAGCGATGCGCGCGTGAACTATATACAAGAAGTACAGCTTTTTGTTGTACCTACAATAGCGTACCTAATCGTGTCCAATCAGCCCAGCTATTTAATGATCAACGTACTCACCAATATGGCATGTTTTATATCATTACAACATTTTTGTAAACAGCTGTTGGAACTGCATTCTTTTTTTTATTATAAGCTGTAACTTCCCACAGGTAAAGAATATATATACTACACAGGGCCAATTTTCAAATTTCAGACAAAACATAACAACTGAACTGACCGATAAAGTATAAAGCGACTGACTTTGAAATTTGAGTTAGATAGTTATCTATGTAGATAAAATCTATCTATCTAACTGCAACAAGTACATTGCAACAAGTACAATGTTTTATATTTTTAAAACAATTGTTACATAAATGATTGCTGAGAAATAGTTTTCAGATTAGCTATATTGTATTCTGTTCGACGAATATTTCTTTTACAGACTATTGAAAAATCAGGCCTAAATTGAACATAATCTGTCAAAAAGAATCTCACCCTGTATTTAATTCATCAGTAAATTTTATTTTGTGAAACTGTTGAAATGTATTTTTTTTTACTACAGACTACCGACCCTGCCTAATATATGCAGACCGACGCTGCCTATAAACTAACTAACGAGTTTTTGTTTGTTGTTAGTTAGCAACAAATTTCTTTCCATTCAAATTTAAGGGGTGAGATAGTCGCTGTTTTATAGTCTAAATACAATTGCGGTATTCTTTTCCATAATTCATACAACGATGCTTTAATCGCCTAAGCGCTTTACTGTGAGAATATTAAATTGAGGGTGGTTTAGTTCTAGAATAATTTAGTGTCGTTAAATGTAGTTTTGAACGGGTTTGTTTTATCTCAGCTGTGAAAATGGGAAATAGTTTATTTGGTTTCTTTCTAGCTGAACAGTCTGCTTGCAACAATATTTTGTTTGAAACAGCCCGATTCGGTTAAAATATATTTTTGTACACTAATACAGTTGTTTGCGTGTATCTTAAAAAAACAAATACAGTTTATATTTATTAAGGAAAAGTTTGACGTCGAGTGGTATCAACATGGAGATGACTCGGAATAGAGATAAATAGAGAAAACTCCACCGGCAAGATATATCTTATAAATAAAGAGGAAGAAGAAGTTTATATTTCTGGTTAAAACCACTGTGGTTTTCGATCGATTGGAAGATCTCAACGCCAAACGCCAAATCCGCAAAACTAGGCCAAAGCCCTTTTATGAATACACGTACAATGAATCTGGGACTCTCTACTGCGCCTCTTGCAACCGGACATTCAAAACCAAATTTGGCTTTGCAAGTCACGCTTCATCACACGACCATGCAAGAGTCCAGGCTAACACCAGCTAAGGGTGTCGCCGTCGACGGATACGTCTGGGAGGACATCATCATCATCATCATCATCAACATCATTATCATGTGCTAGCTCTGAGACACGTAATAAATTCAAATGTCATCATATTCTGGACTTATGCCCGGGTATTCTACTGAGGCCTAGTTCACAGCCACTTATATCTGAGTTTCCCTAGATTTGACAAGATATCATATAGGATGAAATACTTTTATTATATACACTTAATATTGCCGTCTAGCATTTTACTTATCTGTCAAAACGACTACCTCCATCTTTACCAGTTGAATCTCCAGACTTAAAGCAAGACCGTCTGTTTTCTCTGAAACGAGAATTCTGTTTCATATTTCAATAACTTTCAAAGTTGTTTGCCGGCGAAGTTTCAACCTTCGACGTTGATTAATCACGTCCGATCGGTTTTAATCAGATTCTTTCCCGATTAATGTCGCGTTTCCAAATTAGTCTTTAGAATTATTGTACATTATTTATGTAACGTATTTTATTTTCATTATGTATGAATATATGCGGTTTTAGACATTTATAAAGTTGCAACATTTTAGGTATAACAAAAACATATTAGCTTGATTGTGCTGAAACAGAATAAACATATTTGCACGCTGACTAGCAAATAGCAAATTTTGGTAAACCCAAATGTATTTAAAGTACTTTTAATGAATCACAAAAAGTATGCAAATGAACGCATTTGTATTTGTATAACAAAAACAGTACATGTGACTTTTCAAACTTCTAGAAACCATTCTTCTTTGCAGACGAAGAAAGAAATATTCTGAAAATAATAGAAAATAGAAGTGGAAATAATATGATAGGACACTTGATACGACATCACAAACAATATATAGCTGATAGAAATTATATAAACTACTTACATACACTTTCAGTGGCGATCACACTCAATTTAGTTTTCATTCTTATTCACTAAGCTACCTTATTTTCTTCCCATTTTATTCAGCTCTCCAAATTTAGGATTTTTTTTCCACGCCGAGAACTTTTTTTATACATAGAAATAGCCACACTCTTTGAAGTTTGCGAAGTTTCCTCTAAAAATAAACAACAACCTTCTTTCAACTGGAGAGATCGATCAAGTAACCAATTGCCTCGGCCCGGATGATCGATGAACGGACTTACAAACACATTTTGCTTTAACAATAACAGTGTTTGTTTATTTTTTTTGGGTAAGTAAAAACAATAAATTCGAAGAAGATTTAAAGGAGCACGTATGATCCAAATAAAGGAAAAGTTGGACGTCGAGTCGTACCAAGAGGTGGAAGAAATGGCTTGTAATAGAGATAAATGGAAAAAAACTCTACTGTCAAATTAAAATTAAATAAACAAGAGGAAGCACAAAATGTAGAGTAACGTAAACTCCTAGCAGAAAAAAAATGTTACGTATTTTTGATATAACATATTCTTCTATTAACGTTGAAATGTACTGCCACTTCAAAACCATAAACATTTAAATACAGGTCTAACTTGATTTAGCAACTTTCCGACAACTATTTATCATAATAATTCACTACCTCTAAAAGCGTTGTTTGCTAAAGGATTTTGGAATTTTTACTATGGAGCGTGGCTTACTTGGTTTTTCAAATGACGGCCATGCGAATCCGAAGAATTTCATAGTAAGGATTCCATACTAAAAATTTTTCGGATCCGATAAAAGATATTCATATTGACGAATTTCGTATTTCGTAGTAGGCCCTCTGTTTATGGCGGAACGTGACGGCTTAGGAGATTTTGTCATAGAATATTTTATTTGTAAAATAAAGCAAGGAATCGATTTTTGAAGGTCTTATTGATGGCCGCTACTTTTGAACAAAATTAAAAATAGCAGACCAAAAAGTTTGCCAAAAGATCCATACCTACGCATTTCTCTCTGATTTAGATGAAACCTCTACCAATAATATTATTAAAAGCAACGTAAAAATACTTCGGTGTTCTACCGTTAAACTTTGGAGAGCTGAGGTCGTCGAGTGTCAGATTTATGTGCAAAACAAAGTTCGGAGGAAAATATTGTAAACGAAAAATGTGGGTGAAATTTGAATTTTATGATGACTAAGAAGACTATTTCGTACATTGTGAAATCGCGAGGTTGAAGGTTAATCT
Organism: Pyrausta aurata; assembly: GCA_963584085.1. NCBI lineage: Eukaryota > Metazoa > Arthropoda > Insecta > Lepidoptera > Crambidae > Pyrausta > Pyrausta aurata. The sequence goes on from OY757273.1 coordinate 8,783,335, forward strand.
GTAGTAAAGCCAGAAAATGGTGCATAAAAGTTCTTCGCTCACCATACAAACTTCCAAATTTCATAGTTCGAAACTTTACTCGTATTTCGTACCAAGATAATAATGCTGTCACAAACTATTGTGCATCGTTTCCTAGTAGTTGACAGCATTCGTTACATTCGTTCTATAGTGATTACTCAAATCTCAACAAAAAAAACTTTCTACTGCTTAGTTGTAATTTAGGAGTAAGTACTTTGATTTTAAACCATGTCAACGTTAAAACTGTATACAAATATATATAAAACTGTACACCTGTTCTCACTGTCCAAGTGTAACCTAAGTTAATCTTTTTTTTTTCAATACAAATGACGTTTTATTCTTATCGCTTGTAATCTCAAACGGAACAGTCAAACCGTATCTAATCCGTAAGACCTCAAAAAACTGGCCGTTTCCCACAAAGTCCGACCGCCGCGCTTCCCGCGACTCACAATATGCAATATCGCGCCGGTAACTTCGCAAAAACTCCGAAACGTAGGGCTTATCTTAATTTTCCCTTTGAGACAAGGATCTGAAAAGTGGATTCATCCAGTTTTTTTGAATCATAACTTTTGTCGGCGCCCCGATATGGAATAGGATTTTTCCGTTTCAGGTGATTGTGCAAAAGAGTAGTCTTTAGTGGTCTGAAGCGGAAAATACTAGATTAGTGAGCACTAAATTTCGGTCTTGACTAGATTGTCTGCTTACAAAGATTTTGGGTAAATAAAGTCATTTAATAAAACACAATTTACGGATAATTTGGCGATAATTTATTTGATTTTTCATCCCGACGTTTCGAACACTTTACAGCGTTCGTGGTCACGGGGACACCCCCGTAAATTGTATTTTATTAAATGTGTAATATTCGCGTAAACTTCAGAAATAAGTAAATAAAGTCACTTCTCCGAACTTTAAAGTTACTGTTTTTCTAACAGCCCCATGTGAAGAGGTCGAGTAACTTAATATTACATACAATAATAAAGAATGGTTTATTTACGTCACGCAATGACGTATCCAAGAGACCAAGAATTTTGCGCGGTCAGACCGATAGCACGGTAGCTCAATTGGAAGAGCAGTTGGCCCGGTTAGCCAGAAAGATGCTAGTTCAAGTCCCGCCCGTGCGCAATTTTTGGTTTCTTATTTCATCTTTAGAATATTACATACAGATACAGATGAATATTTGTTTTAATATTATGTCGTTGACTACTTCAAGAATAAATTTTAGCCACTAATTTTATACCCCGGTGCGTATTGCGACAGTTAAGCAGCTCTGCTTTTGAACGGATTAGAAAATTGGTATTGCGATTACGTATAATCCATTCAGCAGATTAGCGTGGAACAGCACCTGAATGCGTGAAATATAAATACTTTAAATTTTTACGAAGTTTTATCGCAATGCCAATTTGGCGACTCTTGAGTGGGAATTAACTGCCTGGAACTTGAACGGATTAAAGCAAGATCGCAATACGCCTCTTAACTTTCATAAGCCTTCTCCATAACTCTACTGCTGCTCATTGAAAACAACGGGAAGAAAATCAATATTGATAATTCAGACAAACTCTAAGTTGAGGTGGAGATTATTACAGCGTTTAATTAAAATTTCCAAAATAAGATCAAAATATAGGAGCTGTGATGGTACCGTACATGGTTGTGATACAAAATTAAAGCAACCAACTGCACAGTCGTGTTTGGATGGATGACCATTCTGACCACATAAGTGACGTATATCACGAGCATATATGTGCTTTGGAAGGCACGTTTAGCGCAGTTGTTGGTCTCAGCTAATATCGGTGGATATAAGTTGTTAAGAGGATCGTGTGCGCGCAAGCTTCCATACAAAAAGAGAATCGTTTTCCACCCCTTAAACGAAGTCTGATTTTGTCATTTTATTTTACATGTTAGAGATATTTTGAAAAACTATGCTCGTACGTTTTTTTTTTTAATATTTTATGTTTCAGAAAATATAAGAACCTAAACATTCACTTTTTTGATTAAAAAAATCTCTTCGGAATTTCGACCATTTTCAACTAATAAGCCTTTATACAAAAAATTTAAGACGTACAAGCATAGTTCAGGATGTATGAAAACGAAGGAGACCAAATTTGTCTCATTTCATAAAGATTTACGGGTAGGAAAACGTTTTCTCTCGCAAGCATATTTCGACCGTTGATGTTCGAAATGTATGAAAACTTGCGCTGCGCTACGCCTGCACACGATCCTCTTAAGCCTATATAATGTATAGTCCGAGGCCCTTTGAGCGGCTTGATAACATTTGATAGCTATGTTGTTCACTTGCCTTGCAACACTCCTTGCTCATACCACCTCATACCTAAAGTGAGGCCTTTGCGCAGCAGTGAGATGTTTATTGTCGAACTTCACTTTTTTTAAGATGAAATAAACAATATCCTCAAATGAAGCTTAACTCACTATTAACAAACGACCCGCCATTGTTTGAATTAACAAAATCCAAAATGGCGCCCGCTCCAGTTTTAATATTTTAGCGCTTACATTTTTAAATTCAGTGATGAACGCGGAATTCCGAGATTATTAAATTGTCTACCGTCTGAAGGTTATGACGGATTCGACGAATTACTGTTCATTTAGGCAGCCATTCTTTAAAGCGAAATGTTAACACAGTAATAGTTACCTAAAATAAAGTTTGACAGAAGGGTCATTTGAATAGTAGTTACTTTACGGTTTTTTTTTGATCTGATCACTCTCCGGTCGTGTCAAATTCCTATCTGGTATGTATCTGGTATGGTGGTGGACCGGAGAGGGACAGCAGTCCCATCGCGTTACGTGAGTGAAACTGAGTGAAAAGAATAGAGAGTGCACTTGTGTTTGCGCACACACTTGTGCACTATAATATGTCTCGCGCAGTCGGTTAGTTGTTGTGACTGGCCACCGTAGTCGAAATCGGCTAGGGGGACTACGACTACTACTTTACGGTTAACGATGCTCTAAATCCTTCTTTATGAAGTAAATACGAACTTTATTTTTCTCTATCGTGTTATAGCACGATATAATATAATAAGTAGATTAAAAGCTTGCTTTGTCACTGCTAAAGCACACGAGTTAGTTCATCATCATTTCCACCAGCCCCTATTCCCAGTTCACCCGACCCCAGGGTCGGGTCTCCTAGTACACTTGCGCCAGTGCTGGAAGTCTGAAGCAAGATGTTTGACATTTCGCGTAGACAATTTCAATATTCTGGTTGTCTGCTCCATCGAATATCCCTCAATTTTCGAATAAAAAATCACTCGTAATATTGACGCGAGTGATTCAAAAATAGAACTCCTAATTTGGGTTATCTAGCTAGGTAGTTTATCTCGCTTCAGATCTCTCAGCACATTCGCTGGCCTGGTAGCGGGTGGTCTGCCTCGTCCTCTATGTTGGTTCGGGATACTTAGGGCTTTCCTAACCGGGTGATCTTCTGCTCGCCATAAGATATGGCCGTACCATCGCAACCGACTTTTTCTAACTTTATATAAGATGGGGATACCCCTCATATATTCGTTTCGGATTATACTAGGACCGTGCCCATTTCAGCATCATACGAATGAGTGCCTACCTAAATTATAATTATAAAATATAACAGTTAAATATTCCGTCCGCTCGTAACCGTTCATAAATAGTAAAATTATGAAAGGGCCTAATAGTAATAAATGCCGAGTTCTGCGCCTTATAAATAATTCCTCTTGCGTCCGGCAATCTTGGGTCTAGTTACACAGCACTTGTATGCGGTAGGATTTCCTTTTTTGGGCTGACTAAAAAAGTTATCCTACTGCAAGACAAAAACGACTGTTGCTTATGGAATCAAACCAGATCAATTTACGGTCAATGTATTTTATCGGTAAACAGCCAGATTACAATCAACAGCACCCGTTGCATGGGTTGACTTGTCGCGTCGCGCGCGACGCGGTATAGATAGATAAAGGTATATATACGATCGCAAGATGTCGATATAACTGACGCTATGCTAACTTTCCTAAACTGTCAAACTTGTATAAAAAACGGCAGCCATAATGCAGCCATTACGCACTAGAGACTAATTGTCTACGACCTCGCGTTATAGATATATTAAAAGACTGTACCATGCACGTGGAGATAAATTATCTAGGTAGACGCGGTAAAACGCGCGACAAACGGGTTTATCGATGTGCCATGCAACGGGTGCTGGTCTTTTCTTGTTTTTTTTTTAGTCAACAGTGGGTAAGGTTAAATCTATGGCTTTTGTGCACCATCTATTTTTTTTCTTGCTTGCTAACTAGTAGTACTTATTACCTACTAGCTACGAATCACAGTGGCCTTAAATGCTACGATAAGTGTCGTAGCTTCGTAGCACGGGCTTACTCAACTCAACATTGCTACGACTTTATGTAGAAAGTTAATAATATGACAACTTAAGAATTTCATCAACGACGAAATAAAAATCTACTATTGTAAATATTTTATAGCATGAAGTTAAGATTATTCTAATTACATGTCATACTTAAAGTATAGTTATTTAGTTCTAAAATTGAAAATATTTCACGCCCAAGTGGCAGGTTATAGCTGGACTGTGTTTTAAAATACGAACATATTGTTTGTACCTTTAGTTAAAACAATAAATGCTTTATTGATTGATTGATTGACGACCAGTCTTATTCTTAAATTATCTAGATTAGTCCTATTGCACTTCTTACATCCCCCTGACTCGGTTTTAACCATTTTCTTTTATTGTACAGAAATTTGACCTCTACAATTTTATTATATGTATAGATATATAGAGCATCGACATGACTGGGTAAAGATCAGGCGGAACCATTAATCGGGGTGTACCGCCAGGTTGCCAGAAGCTAAGACTTACTGAGTATCTCTGCATTGTATCCGGCGCTTCAATAGGAGTGTTAGCACGGACATCTCATGTTATTCAATCAGGTAGTCTAGGCAGAAAACTTGAGAGCTCAACAATTTTCTCGTGTTTTTACTTTTAAATAATCCAATATGGTTTCAGCTCAGAAATATGTTTTTATCTATACCTATAAAATGCTTTGTCCTGAACGACTGACTTATTGATTGACTGACTGACTGACTGATGGATCAACGCACAGCCTAAACCGCTGATCGTAGAAACCTGAAACTGGGAGGGTGTGTTCTTTGTATGACGTAGGGATCCGATAAGAAAGGATTTTTCGAAATTCTACCCCTAAGGGGGTCAAAAAGGGGTGCAAAGTTTGTATGGGACAACGTGATCCCTTGGTCCAATCTACTTCAAATTTTGCATACACATTCTTTTACAGAATTGACGTGAAGATTTATTTGATATTTTATTGCAATTAATCTCCTAAGGGGGTGAAAAAGAGTGACAAAGTTATTCTGGGGGTGATTTTCTTCGAAGTTGATATCAAAACTCTTTAGTGCTAATGATAAAAATATTTTGTATATCATTTTTGACAATCATTTGACATGTCTGAGACACAATGTTTTGACACATGTTTGTTAATGATGTTGCTCTTGAGAAAATGCTCGAGAAGAGATTTTATTCCTTAAAACAGTCAAGAATATTTTTTTGTGTTTAAACAGGGTAGGTATTAAGCGGTCTGTGTACAGTGTAGATTGCAGGTCGTCTGTTCATATTGTCGGTGGACATTCAACGCTGTTTCTGTGGTCGAAGGGTGTCCAATCTTTTTTTTTTTTGCAAACTTTTCGTGGGGGCCTATGTTTAGCAGTGGACGGCTTTTGGGTATTGATGATGATGATGGGGTAGATCCCTACATAGTATTAACCCTTTGAATTCACGATTTGAATTCAAGAAAGTAGAGTATTCGCTATGACTATAAACAAAGCTCAAATTCAAACTCCTAAGGTAGAGGGAGAAGACTTGAAGGAATTTGCTTCTCCCAAAGCCTGTATGTGGCGTGATGCTGTGTAAGCGCACGGAGTATAGCCTGGTTTTTTCATTAGCTCTCGAAAGAAATATACGATTGACGATAGGCGTAGTAAGTATTCCATTTCGTTGTAAAATAAAAAGATATTATCCCCGTGTAAGTTTGACCAGATTAAAAAACCGGGCTGCGTGTTGTGTGTTTATAAAATAATAACATTTATCTTTACGCATTTTTACGTATATATTTAAAAACTGGATGTTTTTGTTTGTTTGTTTGAACGCGCTAATAACAGGAACTATTGGTCCGGTTATAAAATATGTTAGCCACATTTTTAGACAGCTAATTTATGAGGGAAGGCTATAGAAGTAGTTAAATGCGTATAGGCTTATAAATATTTTCGCTACGATCTATCTATGGGAACCAAACTGAGTAAAACTATTACGCGCGTACGAAGTCGCTGGCGGGCTGCTAGTCATTAATATGAAGGAATAATATAATCTATACATACATATAATAAGACTGTAAAAGATCGATTTCTGTACATTGAAGATTTTTATGAAAAATTGTTACAGGGGGGGTCTTAATTACCGTAATAGAAGCCAAAACAACAATTTTTAAAAATTTTGTCTGTCTGTCTGTCTGTCTGTCTGTCTGTCTGTCTGTTTGTCCGGGCTAATCTCAGAATCTACTGGACCGATTTTGATGGGGCTTTTTTTATTTGACTCAGCATCACTTGGAGAGTAAACTAGGATAGAAATAATCAGGCCAATAGACTTAGGGGGTAGGCAGAAAATATATATATATAAAAGAAAGTCGTGTTTGTTACAACACTTATAACTTGAGAACGGCTGAACCGATTTGGCTGAAAGTTAGTGGGGTGGTAGCTTAGAATCAGGAAAAGCATATAGGATACTTTTTGTCCCGCTAGACGGGGCCGGGGCTGGGGTAGCACGGGACCGGGACGAAACGGTGGGGAGGTACCTTAGTACCAGGAGAAGGACATAGGATACTTTTTATCCCGTTCGATGGGGCCAGGGCTAAGGCGGGACGGGGCCGAGGCGAAACAATTTAAAATAAATGTGGGTGGAAATGAATCTGTAAAGTGTTTTAATTCAATGTGTAGTGTTTCCTCCATATTGGTTTGTATAAATTAAATGAATATTTGGTACTTTATGGTACTTGCCAAAGTATAACAAAACAGTGCCATGAAAAAATTTATATTTAGATCCATTTTTTCCACACAACAAAGTAAAATGTTAGTAAAGTAGTAGTTTTTTTTGTGGCAAAGTAGTAGTTAAAAGTAAAGTAACCATATTATCCTATCAAACAAAGGAATTCCTAATCAAAATACAAATTGTGAACGTCCAAATAATCGGTATGGTCATAATAATTGATCACCTTTGATGTACCTACTACTTGCTTCTTATTGTTGTAATATGGCCAATTTTAATGATAAGTGAGTACTAAAATGTACTATATAAATACTTTATATCTTGCGTACTTATAAGTACTTATACTTAAGTATCTTATTTGTAAAATCATAAGCCTATAAATTAAAAATTCTATCCAAAGTCACTATTCCACGCGGACGAAGTCGCGGGCACTGCTAGTGCATAATATCTCTTCTTTTACAAGTCAAGTATGTGATCAATTAATGTATAAATTCGATTTTTAATATGAAAGCGTCTTCCTACGTAGATATTTGTATATTAGAACTTATCCGAAAATACCTACGAACCTAACACAAAAAAAAACATCGAAAACACGATAGAGGCGTTAAAAACTCCAGAACAGAATGTCAAGTAACAAAAACGTGACCTATTTTTTTATCGAAAAATCGTCGAGAGGAATTCACGAGCTCTAAAAATATTACTTTTTAGGGTTCCGTAGGCAAATGGCAAAAAAACAAATACTTTTAACGAAAATTGATACGAACGTGATCGAACCGCGAATATAACTTTGTCCTCTAGACAAATACAGTGAACAAAGTTACTTTTGCTGTCAAAAAAATTTAAGAATGAATATTCTGTTTTGAAAAAGTAAGAGTCTAAAAACTACTACTTAGCGTCATTATTTTACAAATTTGATAAAACTTTACAATATTTTAGCTTATACCTAAGAATATCATATTATATAATTATTTCAGTAGGTGGAGGTATTTGGACCCTGTTATTAGTTTAAAGTTGGCACGGAACCCTCAGTGTGCGGGTCCGACTCGTACTTGGCCGTTTTTTACAGCGAAACTAGATAACTGAGTCAGGTCGCTTGGAACACGGCTGCAAAAATAGACAAGTGTTATTTTAAGAGTACCTAGTACGAGTACTACTTTCACTTATCCCTTCTATAGTTAGAAATGATTAATGATTAATGATTTGCGACATCATGATAGTTAGTCATACCAGGGGGCGTATTGCGATGCAATTTTGACAGTTAAAACGCTCTGATTTACTGTCAAATTAGCAATTCTTATTGCAATTTCGCATTATATTGATAATATTACTATAATATAACAATATAAACATTAATATTCATACCATTGTAGTATTATTTATAATATTATTATATTCATAATATTCGTTTACACTGCGTCGGAATTGAACGGATTAAGTTGGATCGCAATACGCCCCCAGACTAAAAATATACTAGTGGTTACACACCACTACTTTTTAATTGGTACAAAAAAAAATTGGTGCTATCAGTAGCCTTTACTGATCATATTTGCGTAGTCAAAAGTTAAAAAAACTGAAGTCCCAAAATTTTAACGTAATTTATAGAAAGTGCCATCCACGAAGGAGAGCGCCCTTCATTTTGATTGAGGAAAGCGCTGGGTGAGAAGTGTGTGGCAAATATTAAAATATGAAATAATATCTAAACATTAAATAATTATATAATAAATACTATATCATCAAATATTGGGACTTGGGATTAGGACGAAAGGTGCGCGCCTTCGTGGATGGCACTATCTATAAATGACGTTACCAGCGGTTGAATATTTCCGATTGTCTTTGTTTTAAGGAAAATACCCTTTACCAATGGTCAATGCCATTCTAACATTTAGTTAAGATATTATTTCTTCATAACTTCACTATTTGAGTTAACTATCGAAACTGCGCTTTAGTTGAAATCACCACAGGATAAACATATAATCGTTATATGACTCCATCGCATTAAATTTCAGTCAAAATCCTAGCTAACTTTTTAAATTAATTCGTATCAATGTTACGCCCTTATCCGTAAGGCTACATCATGTCACCATATTTCGCCCCTTCATCCCTTGGGGAATGCGAGCATTTCTCCGTATCATTCCGACCCCTACTAAGTTTACATGTTTATTTGACATGCCATGGACGTAGCTTACGGGAAAACGTTTTAAGAGATGAGAAATCTGTATAAATATATGATAAATCTGTCGTATATCTGAAGTTTAACTATTAAGTAACTGCAAGCTGATTTTTAGTACAGTGTAGATTTTTCTGAAGCTTTACGGCTTATATTTTGTTATGTTATATGTATGTGTATTATGCTATGATACAAATCATACGATTTTTTTAAATTCTAATCTAATTCATATATTATTCGAATTCGAGGTACAATAGTAATCATAATTACCGAGAGCATGTTAAAATTGTAAATTGTTTTACTTTGTCCGACCTCGCTTGGGGTCGGAATGGGCTAATTTACAATTGGAATGTTTGTGTCGATCAAAAATATGTAAAATTCTATTGTTTTGTAGTCCTTTTTATGGAATTGCTAAGGGTTCTCACTCCTTAATTTACTATACTACATGAGTAAAGTCGATCAACATGATTCTTTAAGTTATAAACAATAGTTTATTTTTGTTTTTATGATGTTTTGTCACTATACAAACTTAATAATAAAAATTGCACTTGTAAAAAGCAACTCTGTGACAGACGAGGAAATGAACCCCGTGTCTTACGCTATCCGGGCGTATGTCTGTCACAGAGTCACAGTTACTTTTTACAAGTGCAATTTATATTATAAACAATAGTTAAATATAACCTTATTCACCTCAATCTGAAGATAAGTGATGTCTTTTTTTATTTTAGTTCCATAAATTATTTAAGGATTTTAGTGTCATTATTATTGAATTTTTGCATGAGAATCGTAAAGCGGTTTTAAAATACATCTAACTACCAAGTTTCAACTGTGTCATGCTAATAGTATCAGAATAAGTTGGCTGTGACAGACAGGCAGCAAACCTGACGAAGCTATAAGGGTTCCGTTTTAATCAGTCAGGTATCAAACGACTGCCAGGAGTCGCATAATAATGGAATTTCTATTGTGTCTCGTTCACACATACTTGACGAGTTAACCCTTTAGCTATGGACCTAAACACCCATATTTCCCAACTTATTTCCAAGCACCTGCTTGATAGGTTATGAATACGCGTAAGAGGATAAACACAATTTTTATTCCACTCCGCTATGCGAAACACATTGCCGGCGTAGGTAAATATTCGCGATAGGGCGTCCCATATAGAGGCAAAAAAGAAGATTAATAGAACGCTTATGTGTAACATCAATCAAGAAGCGCCCTTACACACGCTTTTACACGCTTTTTTCGCGTGAGAACCTTTATTTTAAGATGAATTTCGGGTTTGAGATTATATGAGAAGGTTTGTAAAAAAATAAAGAAAGACTTTAAACGACCCTTTGCTTGATTGATTTTCTTGAGAATCATAAAGTTTTTAGTGCGAATGCGACTTAGTGCAAGCGACTAGTGAAGATATATAATGGCATTCACAAGGTTCTTAATCACTGATTTATCAGGTGTGTTTTTGAGTATGACAAGAGTCTGGCGATAAGACCGAAAATAATGTACTTGTGATTTGTCTGCTTTTAATGTTCTGTTTCTTGTGTCCTTATTTGTGTAATAAAGTCAAAGTTAAGTTAAGTTTAGCCTGTAAGCATCCCACTGCTGGGCAAAGGCCTTACCTCAAATATCAGGTTAGTATGAGCCATACTCCACCACTCGGGATCAGTGCGGAGTGTTTGGAAGGCAATAAATAATAAATACTTAATATTTATGAATATTATTATTAAGAGGCTTAGGCCTCTTTACTTTACTGGTATACTCATATTTTACAACAAAAGCTAAAAATCAAATTCTGAAAATACCAAAATTCTACGACTCTAGCTTGCTGTTAACACCTCTACATCACTTAATGTGACTAATCCTCTACACAACATCGCTACGGCTAATTCTACATAAAGCCGAACAGTGAACATCACTAGCTGGCTAATTCTGTAGCGATAATTTCCTGTCTGTCGCGTTGCCCGGTGCGCCGTGAAACCGCCACTCACACCACTGGACGCCGATTCTCGCATGATCGAACTTATTTCTTCTGGTAATTCGATTACGAGTATCACTGTTTTACCAGAAAAATCAAGAAATATATCTACGTAAAAAACAGTACCGCACGTAATAAATCAAAAGGCATAGAAATCGTGACCCGAATAAAGCAATATACTTGAATTTGCATGTAAAAATTTTTGAGATCTCTTTTATTCCTAGAACATTATTTGTATTAGAGATGGGCCGAGTACTCGGTTAATACTCGGTACTCGGCGTACTCGGCAGGTTTTTTGATACTCGTACTCGGCCGAGTAACTCGGTTTTAATGCCGAGTATACTCGGTTTAAGAAAAGCAATATCTTTAGGTAGATATCTTCTAAACGACTGGGGAAATCTTTCACAACCTCAATTATGATAATAAATGAGTAGAGACAAAATGAGAAAAACGTTAATAAAAATAATAATATGTGAAATTTTAAGTTAGATTGTTGTAGTGATGCAAAGCTCTTTGCACGTTCTAGTAACAGACAATTCCTTTATTCTTCGTAGACTATACCAGCCTCATAGAAACACTCTTGCTAAGCGTGCCAGTTCTGAATACCTTGTTCGGGGCCCTGCCCACCACTCGAAAGGACTCTTGTCTTTTGCTATTCAAATTTTCTTTGAAATAGCGACCTTATTTAAATTAAGCAAATAAAATGTAAATCCGTCATTGGTCTATATTTAATGTTATTATCATGTTGTGGATTTTGTATCCAAAAAAAAGTAACGGGGCTTTTAGGATCATCACGCTCTAGTGGCTTGATGAAAGCTTCTTCTGTGCGAACCTGGTTTGTACTTGTTTACACACCCGAAACAGGAATTTGATTGAACCGAGTTACTCGGCCCAGTACTCGGTTGGAAAAAAAATGAACCGAGTAATACTCGGTACTCGGTACTCGGCAAAAGAGCTACTCGGCGCATCTCTAATTTGTATGTACTAGTAATTCCCACTAATTATATTAATGTTGTGGAAAGCCGTGGGGGAGGCCTATCTTCAGCAGTGGACGTTCTTTGGCTGCTAATGATGATGGTGATGATGAGGATATTAATGTTTGTGTGTTGAATAAAGTGGAATACAATCTAGTTCGTAAGTTAATATTATGTAATGAAATACAGGTTATTACCTGTATTTCTATCGGGTATCTTCATTAGTTGACATTTCTTATACTGAAGTTGTGTCTGTCAGTTAGTATTTCGAGTAACTTTGTGGTATTTTATTTACTTCGTCTAAGATTTTATTCGATTTTAGAACGAAAATACGGCCGCAGTGTACTAATCATGTTACAGGCAAAATGTGATATGCGCAGTTTACTGTAATGGCTGCATCATGGTCGGTTGCACGCTGCGCTGAATTCAAATGTAACAAATGCGTTGTAATTAATTTATAGGATTGTTATTGCATTTGCGGTAATTCCAGAGGATTAGTAGTAGGTAGTTTTATAGCGAGTATCAAACTATTGTCATTTTTGAGTAAATTCCCAAGAGTAAATATTGATCAGTCGAATTGATTGATCAAAACCATTCTTTTTATAGATTGTGGTAGAGCTAATTCATGTCAAAATGAACCTACGTGACTTTATGAACATAAAATTACCTATGTAAAACAGTGGATTGTACGCATAAGCACAAATTATATTAAAAAGTAACCGGTTGTAAGATCGCAATTTGATTATATAAATCCCTCTTTGTCTCTATAAAATTATCTTTACAGATCAACTGTCAGAAAATATATTGATTAAATATTTATTGAAGATACACACACTACACATATGGACTGTATACTTCCACCCAGTACATCGCAGTCCATATTTCAGATATTCAGAGGATAGCATTATTTATCGGGTAGAAACTTGAACCTAACAGGGTATTGGTTGAACCCAGATTTCCCTTAGGACGAGATCGTTCCCGATCTTTATCTTGCTTGACCTGGGAACGCGTGTTTTTGCAAAGTTGCCCTCGGCTGCGAGAGTTGGTGATATGATTCGTATAGAGCCCGATTGATTGAGTTCAGAAGTGGTAAAACTGATAGAATATTAGTATTTTATTTTAAGCGTAAATAAATTTTATAAATAAAAAATAAGAAAAAAGAAAACTAAGACATGCAACATGAAAAATAAGGCTTACCTATTCAAAAACTAAACCATTTCCTTGTGGCAAGGAGGATTTATGCTGGCTGCGTTGCCGCGTTGGATAGCTATGTTAATCCTTCGAGCTAAGAACCAGCCAGCTTTATTTTTGGCCGTGAAAGTATTTAGTTTTGGAGAAATGATTCTAAACAGCAATTTAGCAAAAGGTCCCCACAGTCCAAACGTTTCAACGCCAAACGGTGCAAATACATAATCACTTGCAAGTGAGACGTACTTGCGACGCTTGGCGGTTTTAGCCAACTAGGCTGTAAGTGTGTATTAGTAGTATTAGTATTTAATCTACATGCATACTTATTAAGTGCCAAATTACTACCGTAGTTAAAAGTATATAAGTTTGCCTACTTCATTTTATATTTGTTACTCATCAAGGCTTTTTTTGAAAGAAGTGAACTAGCATCGTCAATGTAAGCGATGTCAAGTCTAGAATATCTAAAATCACCGATTTTTGTAGTAAGAGCTACGAACCCAATTTATCTAAGATATATCAGTATCATCTCTAGTATAAGAGACAGGGCCAGCTAGATTCGCAAATACATCGTGGTAGTACAGAGTAAGCCCGCTGGTGTTCAACGTTAGATTGTAATTTGTTAGCGTAGATTACTGCGTTAAGGTGGTTACGGTCTCAATCTCATTAGAAGCTAAGATTACCTTCGGCTACAATTCAGGTTAAAGCAGATCTAACCACTCGTAAAGGGTACAGCAACGTATCAACACCCGAGGCATTCAGTATTTTTTGTATGAAACACCATACTGCAAAGTATACATATCAAATTTGTAGCATAACAACATCGGATCGAGATCAACTAAGAACCCACCCGCGACCAGCGCAAGTGTTTACGGCTACAGTGCGACAAGGATCTTCTGGCCAACAGATGACATTGTCAGGGGGGGCGCTAGCATTCAATAATGTAGCCAGAGCAAGAAAATCTCCCTTGATTCAGGGAGTCTATTATTTATTAGGAACTTATTTTACCCATCCATGGCAAAGTCAAAGAAAAGATTTCTTGGATGAAAATGTCGTGGAAGGCATTTTCTACCATAAGATGAATATCATGTATATTCCACCGATTTTCAGCGTAAAACTATTGTATTAATATAATAAAAACCATTGAAAATTTATACTTTATATTAGATGTTTAGCTCTACGGTATTTAAAAACAACCTTAATATTTTACACAGAACACGTACGAAAATAAAACAAAAGGGAAAATCGTAATATCTCTTGGGGAGATTTCGCTACGCTTGGTCTGGCAGCCGCATTATTAAATTTGTCACCGTTGGCCAGAAGATCCGTGTCGCACTGTAGTCGTCCGATCACTCACAAGAAGAACTGTCATAAGTTGTAGCAAACGCGATCAGTCGTGGCGTCTGCTATCAAACCGTTATCTGGTACTTCGTAACACAAAGAAGAAAATTCCTTACTTCGAAACCAGACAATTGGTGTGTTGTCTGGCGCATATTTATTTTTTTATTTGTCCGAAACAAATTATACTTTCCACCTTCCAAGGGAAAAGGGAAACAAAAGAGACAGACTATAGAGAGTACTAGGCTCCCATGCCAAGGGAGGAGGCATCAATCCGGCGTCAGATCAAACGCGCACAGAGCGGATAGATTGTCCCTGTAATGCACACAACACTCGAAATGGGCTGGTGGGGCCAGAAAACAGGAGAGGAATGAAATAATCTATTTCGTTTTTCCAAGATATTATCAATCCTTGGCATCTTAAGATGACGTTTTCTGAAAAACTAACCTCTTATGCATAGTAATTAAAACAATCTAATAAACCTATTTTAGCTATTACACTATTTTGTCACTTACTTTCAAATGATGACAGCGCCAAGAAAGAACAAGACAAAACAGTGTAATAGTTAAAACAGGTTTATTAGAATGTTTGCGTTATAATGAATAAGGGGGTAAATATAACTACAACTTTGACGACTTATATTCAAAATTTAGTATGAAAAGGCAATGTAAAGGTGTTTGCAGCAAGTACAGCCTGCACTCCTCTTTACGTTATTTTCCTTTTTATTGCTATAACTTTGCAAGGCGTTTTATAAACTTAGTGATACTAGCAGGACAGTTATAAGTTTGTGCCATGGTTAATCTGTCTAAGAGAAATTATGGTCATTCGTTGCTTTCAAATTTTTGACAGCCAATGGCTAGGTATTAGAACTTGTGTACATAAGTAGCGAAAATAAAGGCTAAGTATCGAAAGATTGAAGAGAGCCACGCAAGTTTAGTGGCCCCACACGAAAACAAGTAAACGACGTTCGTGGCCATACATATTCAGAGGCATACATCGGGTATGCCGGTGGGAGAGTCGCATCAGTTCACCTGGTAAAGCCTATTTCCGGTTTGGAAATAGGCCATTTAGAATGCACCTATTCGTTCGTTATTACCACTGCTACCAAATATAAAATGTAAAACAATCAATAAACATAAAACTGCTTGAAACTTTTAAACCCGTTGTTGCTATCGTAAATGACATAAGAAGCATTAAATCCAACTTTGAAACACAGTTAAGTACCTAATTGTTTTTTTTATTGGTTTAAAAACCAAATTAATGCCTCTTTCTTTGGGTCTCGGTTGACTGTTAGTAAAATCTTAGTACGGTGGAGGTCTGTGTCGCCTAATCACTTTTAAACGGAAATCGCTTGCACACACAACACAAAAAATGGGGCGTCACTTAAAACACCACCACCACGCGAGGTACAAGCGATTTTAGCTTTTCAAGTGGTAAGGCGGAGGTGACCCGATAGCACCTACTATAGGTAGACCGCGAAAATGAGACCTCGCCTGCGGGGCACAGGGGTGCGGGGGGAAACGAAAGCGCGGTCAGTGAGCTGCGCGGGCGGGTGATTTCGCACCGCCCGCATCCCTCGCACGACCCGCTATCGCCTCCCCCCGCGCCCCTGTTCCCCGCAGGCGAAGTCTTAATGAAGCGGTTTACCTTAGACCTTTCGGAGTCAGAGCAACGTCGGAAGTGACTCAGCCGACGGAACAAACAAAAACTTCTTCTTTATGTAAAAACTTATTCTTGAACATTTTTATTTTCTTCTTTTACTATATAGGTACTACAAAATAATATGGTTTGCACCATATTTTAAAAGGTTAATAAAAAATTACATGGCAGTAGAAAAATGGTTAACATTAACTCTAGTGACGGCATAATTATAAAAACTTAAACTCTAACCGGAAATATTTCACCAAGAGGCTCTTTTTACCGACTTAAAAAAGGACTGACAATTAGAGTAATTCGTTACTTGGTATATGGCACAGACAAAAGTAGGTTGTTATTCTAAAGAATGAAATACAAGTATACAAAGTACCTTTATTAAAATAAGGAGAGCTTTTCGATGTACATTGTAATTTGTTTCGCATTATAGCAACGATTTTCCGAGAAAATACATAGTGTAAGCAACGATTTATTACGAGACGAGATTGCACCGTCATGCTTGCTCCGGGCGTCTTAATCTATCAATAGGCTTCAGGGAGAAAGGAAACAGCATAGAAAAATGCACACGACTGGGTGTGAAATAGTCGTATAATCTAAAAAGATAGAAGCCTTTTATTTAGGCAACGACGCGGGGTTGTTAGCTAGCTATATTTGTTTTACTATTAATACTACTAAATTGAAACGATTGCCGACAACAAAGTTGAACCTTCTAAGGTAACTCTAAATACTTTCTTTAACACAAAAAATTATGAGTGTAAAGTCAAATGATTCAAAACCCTTTGTTCTCAACCAATTATTAAGTTTTCACATTTTTTTTACACTTACAGTGTCACATTTATATTATGTATTATGCAGTCGGGCCGACAGCACGGTAGCTTAATCAGGAGAGTGTTGGCTCGGTTAGGTTCCAGGTTCCAGGTTCGAGTAGTCGCAATTTTTGGTTCCTTATTTTCATCTTTTATGATTGAGTCACATCCGTTTCCTGTATCTATGTACTTGCTATGGATTCTGTACGAATTATGTTAAACAGTTTTCTTTGTATCCTATCATCATCATCCGAACATATGGATTAAAGTTTAAGGTCACTACTCGCATATAATGGGCTTTCCTACAACGCTTCGATGTTACAGAGTTCGATCTGAATAGATGTGATAATTTATCTGATATCTCTTCTGTATCTTCAACAAAAATACACTGGAAAAGAGCTGCTTCTGTGTTTGTATCGTTGTGTGCTTCGGACGACGTAATCTATCAATACAAGCTTAGTAATTTCAACGTTTGTCTGGCAATTGTATTTACAAAGATTGCATTGAATACACGTTTAAATTGTATTTTCATTTTATCGATTTGCTAATGTGTTCCTGAATTTTGACTTGATTGATGAGTTGGAATATATGAAAATTATTAAAAGAGCTTTGAAAATAGGAGTCTCGCTGTCTGTGGAACTTTGAAGGATAAACTATCACCTATTTGCTAAACAGTAAAACACAGAGAATGGGGAGACCTACAGACCTAGTAGTTAAACTAATTTAATTGTTAAAAGATGAAATATGAAACCAAAAATTGCGCACGGGCGGGATTCGAACCAGCATCTTTCTGGCTAACCGGGCCAACTGCTCTACCAATTGAGCTACCGTGCTGTCGGACCGACCGCGCGAAATTCTTGGTCTCATTGATACGTCATTGCGTGACGTTAGCGCCATCTACCCGTCTGTTTATGCAACAGTTTCATATTTCATCTTTTAAGAATAAAATATGACACTGTGAGTGTTCAAAATATTGTAAAACCACTAATTTAATTGCTCACGTTTGTGTATCATAATTTTTCTGTAATGAAAGCAATAAACGTTTTTCTATTTCTATTTCTAGTTAGTAATTAGCTCAAATATTACTTAAATATCTGGCATCAAACGCTTCAGAAGCTATAACCATAATGCCTCGCTATTATGAGAAAGACATCATTTATTAATCATATGATACGTTAAATTGGTAAAATTTTAATAACTTATTAATATTATGAATTCATTCAGTCGATTTAACTTAATTCAAACCCAAATAGTGCTACACAAATGGAACTAATATCCAAGAGAGTCTTGCATATGAATGGTGTAACATTTGAACACATTAAAACTTGCTCGTGTTTCATCTTCGTTTCGACGGAGGATAATTTAAGTTGGTCTGGCCACAGTGAAAAATCAAACGGTACGCTTCTTTTGTCAAGATAAAAAACGTTAGGTTCAATCTACTCGTATGGCACTCCAAGTGGATAACTTTGCAAGTAGTCACTTTATTTTATGGGGGCGTATTGCGATTTTGCTCTAATCCATTCAAGTTCCAGGCAGTTCAATTACTACTCAACTAGTTGGGTCGCTAATACAGCATTACGATGCAACTTTAAAAAAATATTTCTATTACTCCTATTTAAAGTTAGTCTTGTCCCATCCCACGCTACTCTGCTGAGTGGATTATACGAAATAGCAGAGCTGCTTCTGTTAAAGTAACATCGCAATACTTGTCTAGGTTTTTCAGGCTTTATTGCACTTCTCATGATTTAAAAAAAAAACAACTCATCCTCTATTTTCACTAACTAAACTAGAAAAAAAGCATTTGAGGATATTGATGTAGAGATGATATCAATTGATGATCATGACGATAAACTTCTACAATTTCATCGACTATTGAAAACAATACTCTACAAAACTATCAACGAATTGTCGTCCATCGTCGTCGTTATATCGACAGAAGAACATCAGGAGGCCTACTACGAAAAACTAATTACGTCAATACGATTATCGTTTTGCGGATCCGAAGCATTTTGTATAGGTAGACCGCGAAATTAAGACCTCGCCTCCGGGGCACAGGGGCTCGGGGGGAGGCGAGAGCGGATGATGTGAGCGGCGCGGGCGGGTGTATCCGCGCCTCCCGCATCTCTCACGCCACCCGCTCTCGCCTCCCCTCGCGCCCCTGTGCCTCGCAGGCGAAGTCTCAATGAAGCGGTTTACCTATAGTAAGGATTGCATACTAAAAATGCTTCGGATCCGCAAAACGATGATCGGATATTGACTTTTGATATTGCTATTGGATTTCGTTTTTCGTAGTAGGCCGTCAGATTCGTTTTATGGACATACTGTGTCTAATTCCAATCTGACACCAGATTGCAATCTTCCGATCGAATACGTGCCGTATCACCGCCGATGCCCGCCTCCGCCGTGACTGCACACATTTGAGACTTTCATTTTACTTCAAACTGCAAATTAGGTCCATCAGATGGAGGAAAAATTACTACGTAATACCTAGATGGACATGAGAGTTAAGTTTTGTTCCAAAGAAACTTTGACGAATAGTCATATCCACATTGTTAGTCTTCTAAATTATAAGAACTGTGGATTGATGGAAATTAAAAAAACATACCCAAACTAAAGTAGATAATACTTGGCTGCCATCTTGATTAAACCCTACTACAAAATCCATATCCATAAAAGTAGAAAATTACAAAAGTAAGCCAGTATACAATACCTGTTTATGTAATGTATAAATTACTATAAACCACATAAGAATTAGGCGCATCATTAAATTGCATTTACTAACTACCTTATATAATATTGTATTTTCTTTGTTGCAGATCATCAACATGGGGTCCCTTCGCAAACTGGTCTTCAGTGTTCTGTTTTTCTTTTCCACCGTCTACGCTCAAACTGGTAAGGAAAATTAAGTACTTTACTCTAGCATTCAAATCAACGCAAGCAGGATAAGACATTTTATCTTGTGTGAAAGTATTTGCACTCACTAAGGCCCAATTTTCTCATCGATAGTAATGGTAAAATTTCGTTACCAGCGGTTGAATATTTACGTTTGTGTGTTTTTTAAGAAAATATACTCTAACCAAATGTCAGACTGGCTATTTTAATGATCATTAAACAAACAATCGTAAATATTCTACCGTGGTAAAAAAATTATACCATTACTATCGATCACGCAATTGGGCCTTATTCAGTCAGTAACTAACAGCATAGCTCAAAGACTTTATAGTTATCTATACACCGTGCTTTTTTAACCGTCTTACAGCCGAAGGTCACTTAAAGTATCCAATAACTACATGTCATTCGTAAAATAAAACTTGGTTATTATTAAGATTTCAAAGACTGAGACATTAAAGAAGATATCAGCACAATTTAGTACGAATCATCCTGTAACGAGCACTACGCGCGGGTTATTCACTCGGCTGTCTAGTCTATTCACTACTGTACGCACGGATATGTTTTTTAGAGAAAGGGGAGAGGGGAAGGACGCGGTGGGCGTCACAAAGGATTGCGCTAGCGCATTATTGGTTAGAGGTCCACGTGGACTGTCTTAGATTGGCTAACGGTGCGGCACGCGTGGAGGCGGCAAGGTCAAGGAATGCATTGTTGAAAACGTAAACATTATGAACAGGATGATACATTACGTAACATTACTATTAGATATTTTTAACACAAAAATTATGTGGAGTGTAATAAAAAAATAACATGTCCTAGAGGTTTATTAAGATGGTTACATTACGTGGGCTTCGGCTGTAAGACGGTTAAAAAAGCACGGTGTATACAATTTTGTAGTAGCTTGGAGACTAAACTAAAATCTTCGAGTATCTAAGTTTCGGCGTAGTCTTTTGTACGAAGGAGCTAAGCGTTTTGCCACTTGTATGTAGCCTTCGCTGAAGCAAGCGTCATTCAGTCATCGCACCTTCCTCATCTCGAATATTGTCTACCAACTTCTTGACCTTCACCTTTCTTCTACCAGAAACCGAGCTGCCAACAACCGTGACGACCAAGGCCCCAGCAACCACGACGGTGGCGTCTACTACCACCACGACTGTCGCGTGGGAAGACACTCTGAACGAGGGTCAGGCCATTCAGAAGGCACTGCAGTACTTGCTGCAGCATCGGCAGCCGGACTGGGGCTGGGGGAACGACTCACATCATGTCATGCTCACTCTGCAGGTAAATAACGCAATGTCTTAACACCCGCCGCCAGCAATTGACTCCAGTCTTAACCGACATCAGTCATATAGACATTATCAAAACACAAGGGTATTGTCTGTTCGGCAATCCTGCGTGACAGAAGAGACGGCAGCACTTATTTATTTATTTGTTTTCTGGGGTGTTTGACCCCAAGTTCCTGATTCGCGTCTTTCTTGGTACCTACGTAAATAAAAATCGGAATTGCGCAATCGGAAAAACAACAATGAATTAGGTAGTTGTATGTATTTGTTATGTTGCCTGAGCTTTCAGACAGCACCTCTGACTTCTATTAAATTAAATTATTTTATGCTTTGTTATCTCAACTGAGGTCAGCCACCTGCAATCACCAATACTCAAGGCATTCGCTGTTCCTTCACTCTCATAGTCCGTTGAGACGGGGCAGTCCAACATACTCTAACCGTACTCTACGTACTCAAACGTACCTAAATAAGTAATAAGTTTGGGTTACGCTTAAACGGGCAGGACTAGTCAAAAAAATTCATTGTAT
Organism: Pyrausta aurata; assembly: GCA_963584085.1. NCBI lineage: Eukaryota > Metazoa > Arthropoda > Insecta > Lepidoptera > Crambidae > Pyrausta > Pyrausta aurata. Next base: position 8,805,186 of record OY757273.1, read on the forward strand.
TTAAACCCTAAGTCAATGGAATAAAATTCAAAATATGGTGCGTATAAATTGGACGCTGCCCTATAATGAACTTTATCATCTACAGTTGGCGAACAACACCGGCAAGGAGATAGAGCAGCAAGGACTGGAAATGCAGCTCTCAGCTAAGCAGATGGAGATCGAGATCTTGCTCATGATGTCTAAGTACGTCACCATATCATTTATTAATCAATATTGAAAAAGCAGTGATTTATTTCTACTGTTCTTGAACATCCTGGCTTGCGTACATGACGCACATAACTATTCGCAAAATATTCTAGAATAAATAGAATAGTTTTTAAGATAAATATTGCAATACCCAACAGGGTCATTAAGTATTAAGTTCAAAACTTATTTTTAAGACCTATTTATTGTACACTTAATGGCAATAAACGAATTTGAATTTGAATTTGAATTTTTGGATCACTGATGAGATCGTGTAGATTAATATAGCTGGATATGGGCACGAATTCCTCTGTTAAGTCATGGGCTATTTAAATCTAGCCTTCTTTTTACCTGGCCTGATAAACTTAGCTCATAAAAAATAACAACAACAGGGCCATAAGCAGACCTACTATAAAAGCTAGCAGTCCTTTAATAAAAAAATACAACAGCACGGTTAATAGCAAGCAGACACTAGAGCCAGATATCTTCTTACTCTTCTTACCCTTCGCAGGCACCACGAGTCTCCCCCACCGCTAGGCCGCCTGGCAGCCTACACCCTGGCTTTAGGAGCTCTCTGCAAGGACCCTCGCTCCTTCCACGGCCGTGACTTAGTGGCAGCCCTGCTCCATCGCGAGCCTCCTCATGACCTGGAGTTCGCGTATGCCACGTTAGCTGCTTGTTCTTCAGCTGCACATGTGCGCCGTCGCCATATTAGGCGGCTGTTGGATATTGCTAACGCTGCGGCTGATCACAGTTTAGGTATGATGTTAAACCTTGAAGATCCAGAGTCTAGAATACTTCATTGTTATAAATAAATAAATATAAAGATTAATTCCGTACTGAATACCTACGTATGTATTAAGTAAACAATACCAGACTTTAAAAAGAACAAGCCCCCTAATCTATTTTGACACCTTCATCAGGTGGTAACAGGAGTGCTGCAACTACCTATAAAACAGCAGATATAAGTGACGGTAGACTACTCAATATTCTTACGACTACTTAGATCATATTATTATTGTGATATTCCAAAACTAACTTTCGTTCTACATCTTCTCTCCAGATACGATATCCATGGTGATCCTAGCGCTGCGCTGCGTAGTGCAGGACCACCGGCACAGGAGCCTGATCCACTTCGTGCGGCGCCCTATGGCTGGGCTGGCTCGACAGCAGCACCCTGATGGCAGCTTCGGCAGCCTGACTACCACTGCTTTGGCTATACAGGTAGAATTAATACTTACTCGTGGGTACCAGTCCTTGTGATTGGAAATATTGGTTTTCAGTGTAGGTATAGAGACGATGACCAAATTATCCGTAGTTCATCAATCACTATTTACATTGTATATCTAACAGAACTAAGAAGGTAGGAACACCAATGTTGAAAGAAAGGTAGATGTTTGACCAAATCAAAAGCCTTGCTTGGGCCTTCTGCTACTGGTTTAAGGTGATATCTTTGCTTTCCTGTGCAACACTTGGTTAATTAATGTTATTGTTTAACTAGTCCTGTATTTCTAGGCTCTTGAAGATTCTGACAGTGGTCCTGGCGCACACCAGCACTGGAGTCTTCCAGCGGCTAGGAAGTGGTTGCTGGAACGTCAAAACCCTGATGGCGGGTGGGGGGACGTGGCGAAGACTGCCGCAGCGGTGGCAGCGCTGACGCCAGCCTCGCTGGCTGCCGTGCGGCCGCCGCACTGCAGTGACAAGCTGCTGGACAGCCGCCATGAGCCTTTAGGTAAGTATTTAGTCATCATCATCATCATCATCATCAGCCAAAGGACGTTCACTGCTTAACATAGGCCTCCCCCATGGATTTCCACAGCGACCGGTTGTGAGCGGTCTGCATCCAGTGTGATCCTGCGATCTTTACAAGGTCGTCTGTCCATCTTGTCGGTGGACGTCCTACGCTGCGCCTTTGGTCGAAAGGTCTCCAATCTAAGACTTTTCTGCCCCAACGGCCATCAGTTCTACGCGCTATGTGCCCTGCCCACTGCCACTTAAGCTTACTGATTCGCAGGGCTATGTCCGTTACCTTAGTTCTTCTACGTATCTCCTCGTTTCTGATTCGATCAAATATTTAGTATTGTGACCTTTTAGCGAGCAGCAAATGGGTACAAAAGCTGCACAATACTGACATTGATGGGTTAATTTTCCCCACAGAAATCAACCCATCAAAGGAAACCCATGGAAGTCCATGCCTCAGATAGAGCCATGTAGAATTTTGCCTCCTTACCTAACTCTTATAGTATGTAAACTTTAAAATACTTAACTGTTCTATTGATTGTTCCTTACCCGAATACTGTTAAATAAGCAGACATCCCAACAGCAGGCTTATAATGATGACATGGTACAGAATTGTAACAGCTAGCTATGTAGACCATAATCCAAGACATAACCTCAATATTTAAGACACTATCTTCCACAGACAGTAACGGCGGTGACGGCAGCCTGAAGCTGGCGTACCAATCAGGGCAGACCAGCAACGACTCGGACGCGCGCAACGTCTCTTTTACATACACGCTGTGGCTCGGCACCAATGTCACTGACAACTTCACGCTGCACATGGTTGCTCCCAGGTAAAGGCACAAACAATCGAAGACACCGTCACCCTTACCAGCTTAAGACCCATCATTTGCACCCCACGCCATATTTTGTTTAAAGTGACGCCCGTTTTTGTGTCGTTTGTGGAATCGATCGATTATTGTTTGAAAGTGGTAAGGCGGCGAAGTCCTGGACCGCTATTTAGTAATGAATTGCCTGACTGCCTCGTTAATCTCTGAGTCAATAGGTTGAATTGGACTTATTACAACCCCATGTGTCAGTAATAAGCACTTCATCGGTATGTGTCTGATCTCCACCTGCAGTCAAAATGGGTTGCCCTCTCACCGAACTTTCACAGTAAGGAACTTGTTTAGGTACTGCCTATACGAGTATAAAACTGCAATTTAAATGCGCACTGAAGTACAGAAGTTACTTCACTCCAACATTCACCCTTTTCCCGTATCTCTAAACGTTTACATATTTAAATTCTTATCTGACCATTCCAGAAACATATCCTTCTACCACGTAATGCAAATGGCGGCGGACCAAAACCCGAAGTTCAAGTTTGAAGCGAGCGAGTGGCCGAATGGGCACTACGTACACACGCTGGCCGGCCACAAGGAGGAGCCCATGGGGTACCATTACTGGCTGCTCTACCGCCTGCCCGAGATACCTGACCCTGCTAGCCCTCCTGGCAACCAGCTTGTTGCCCCTGTCGGTAAGTTCTTACTGACCCTCTTAAGGCCCCATACAGACGAATTCGCCTCCACACTACTAAATGGGACCCTGCCAGCAGCCCTACTGGCAACCACCTTGTTGCCACTGATGGTTAGTTTGTTGCCATCAAGTTGGTGTGTTATCTAAATTTTATCTCAAAGTTATGTACATCATTATCTTATTTGTATGGTTTCATTCATTTTAACTCTTTAAAGTAAATAGTGCGCTATACCCAGACCTTGGCATTGATTAATTTGTATTGTGCAATTGATATTTACCATAGTCTTATGAAAACTGTTAGTGTACTTATCTTAACATTAGTGTCTGTCAGCAGACACTAATGTTAAGAAAATCAAACATAATTAAAAATAAAAATAAGTAACTAACCAATTTTATTTTACAGGTGTGGATGACTTACTAGTCGAAGATGGAGAACACTATCTCTTCTGGTACAAGAAGCTGTAATTCCAGTCTTCGACAAACTTTTTAATTTTCTACGTAGTCTTCTCGTTACAAATTCGACATAGTTATTAATACAATGCGGTTAGAGATATCAAATGGTGTGTTCTGCTGAGTAGAAACGTTTAGATCCGAGCAGAAATAAATCACTTCTTTATCTTTAGAAATAGGGTTTCCACAAACTATGTGTTGTCTTTTTTTATCTTGCGTTTTATGTTGTAACACTTTAAAGCTCAGTTGCAGCACATACTTTGACTGAAACAAATGACAAAAATCTGTCAACATACTCGTACATGCAAAAAACACTTGGATACTGTTATAATTGGCTATAGCTCAGCTATAATTAAGTCGCTTTGCGAATGTATTTTAACACATTCTTTCTTTAAAATTGAAAACTTAAAACAGCATTCTCTGGGCGGCTAAATTATAAGGAAATGTAACTGAGCCTTAACAATATCATTTAGTGCATTTTATTGTAAAATGAAACGTATTGAGAGCAAAATAATACCCGATGATAAAATACTGGCCAATTTTAACATCATGTTACAAAAAAGGATCGTAGTGCGCTCTATACCTTATGCTTAATTCGATAAGGATGAAGTCAGTTGAATTGTACTCTATTGAATAGAATACCGATTGAATTTTGCGATAACCTGCTTGTAAGTTTAACAATAGTTTAGTATTACCAATTTGTATTTCGAGAGTGATTGTAGTTAGTAGATGTTTATCCAATAACTTCGTACCAAAGACTCGTGATTCTAGTGTCTATGTAAATAGCTATACGTTATCAGCGTTTATAAAGTTGAATTCATATCTTAGCTGTTAAAGTATGTGGTTTTAATACACTTATTAAATTGTCGATTAAGCAAAAATGACATGGCGAAAATGTTTTGTATTGAGGCAATCTGAAAAATGTACCCTCAATAATATAAATTGCACTTGTAAAAAGCAACTGTGACTCTGTGACAGACGAGGATTTGAACCCCGTGTCTTACGCAATCCGGGCGTATTCCTATACCACTCGGCCACCGTCACATTAACAAGCCTGTTGAATTTTGCAAGTGCTTTTTAACGCGTAGGCTGCGTGACATCATCAATGTTGCGAGATTGCTCTCACAATATCCGAAGGTAAATATTTTTACTAATATTTTAACAATCAGTTAATGTACCCTCAATTATTTATTTTACAGTTATATTAGTTATTTTACAGTTATTTATGTATTTATATCCGTATAGTTTAATGATTAATTTTTGACAAAGCTGGCAGTGAATTATGTCTCCATACAGTAGACTCAAGCATGTAATATAGCTCTTAGAGAAATAACTTCAAGATTCGTGTTAACGTAAGCAATTCTTTCAATTTGAAATGTTTTTAATATCAGACATATTGGTGAAAACTAGCCTTTTAGACTACTCAACAAATTATATACTGCTATTGGTCAAAAGTCTTTCGTCCAATCAAAGCAGTTGACAGTAATTATGACACGACTACTCCACAAAAGTACAGTTCTTGAAGAAAAAAACTGAACACTCAAAAACTTTGGGTAAAATTTTCACCAATATGGCGTATCTAACTATAGGCCCTATGTGTAATCTCAATAGTTTTTAACTAATCATTTTAGACGAGACTGAACGACCCAATTTTGCGGCGGCGAGTGCGTTAGATTAACATTTTTATTGTACCTACTAAATGGTTCTTAATAAATATTAAAATTCAAACTGAAATTTTATTTTTACAACCACCTTCAACCTTCTTTATTTCATGAGAGAAAATTTTGCCTCAATCTTTTTTATTAAACTATTTAGGAATATTAACACACAAACGATACTTAAAAATGATAAGTATATATTCTCGTACCATAAACTAAGTTAAATATCTCAGAATAAAACTAAGCATCAAAGAATCCAGCCAAGAAAGTCTCTTACGTCACTTCGTAAATAAAAAGCTTAATTTTAAATTTCAACATTTATTAAATTTGTACAATTTACACATAACACCAATTGCCACGTCCGCTAGGTACATAAAATACCTAAAGTGCACAAAAGCTAGTACAAAATCACGGTAATATCGTCTCGAAAATTGATAAGATAATGTTCTCATAAAAATATCGGATAGCATTTACATTTACTTCTATAATACAGTGTGCCAAGGGTGAAGACATAGAGGCGGGTAATACGTACCGACCAGAGGCCTTACTCTGGACACAAAATCCGATCCAATGATATAGCCATCCCTGTCACTCATACCAGGCCTTGTATGCGTGTGACAGGGATGGCTATATTCATTGGATCGGGTTTTGTGTCCAGAGTAAGGGGGCTGCACTGATTAACTAGTGATGTGCCAAGTTAGCTATTTTATGGAATTGAAGTTCTTTATAGAGATTCTTCCGACTCAAGTCCTGATATGAATCTTGTTTTAAACAATATTCTAGTGTTAGTCGGTCCTTATTTAGAATTTTGTAACGAATTTCCAAAATATTTCAAGATAAAAAAAAGATGACTTCACATCACTAGTCAGTCGGTACAGGTCGGTACCGGTTACCTGCCTCTTTATATCTTCACCTTAAGTCATAAGAAAGTATATAAGGGTGGTTCTACATTTACGATTTAGGTTTTTTACCTTTTTTTATTAGGATTTAGGAAATTGACACAAAATAAATAAAAAAATTATAACCTTACTGTACCACTCAGACGAGGTGTATCTAAATCGCAAATGTGAAACTAAATTCATAATAGTGTTACCGAAATGTCGATAAAACTATCGATGAATAAAACTATATGATTCACAAATAAAAACCCCGATTTTTTTTATTATAAACGAGGCGTGCTTTTAATGTAATATTGCCTATACTCTTATTCAAAGTTATGTGTTAATGTCTCAAGTGTAAAAGATGAGTCTTATAAATGTTATATCCTCGTAAAAAGAACCAGTGCTATGTGATAATGACTCGCTGTAAAACAATATTATTCGAAAACGTAAAAATCGTCACAACACTCACAACAACCCATTGCCAGAATTACGCAAAAATAATGTATTTTAAATATTTAAACACTTACACGCCTAGTTATATGAAGTAAGATTTAAAAAAAAAAGAAAACATACTGCATTTGCAATCGTAACTAGATGTATCCATCGTACGTTTTACGACGCGCCATGATTGTATTAAGTATTAAAAAAAACGTGATAACGCCTTTTTGGAAGACAGACTTAAAATATTAAATCATAAAATTTATTTGAAGTTCGATTAGGTTAACAAAACTAAGCGTGCCAGCGATATTAGCTATAAAATTAACTAACCAACAAAAAATATGTTAGATGAATATCGTACGTATTAAAATATAATTACGAGATTACATTACAAAATGCTATTAACAAACTAGTATTTTACAATATGTTTCAAAATTGTGCAAGTATATAAATAAATATGTGCCGCAATTCGAAAATACATGTATTCAAAGTGTTATAATAGATAAGCGTTTTCCTTGGATCATTAGTTGCATTTTTGTTGTATATTTATTCAAAGGTTTCAATATAATTTCAGTTAAGCTAGCACAAATATTATCCAAAATAACGCATTAAGTCATTTTCCAATTTTTTGTGTTAGCTTTTTGAATTAATTTCCTTACCATAATGTATAATCAAAATTTCGTGCTAAGCTGTTACATTAATTTACATCATTTAAAAATATCAATTTTTATTTTAAGTATTATCGATACATAATATTCTCTAGTTATATCATAAATAATTATCAATTACATTCATAAGTTACATTACAATATATTAATATGTCGATTTCACTATAAAATATCAAATACATCGGGTAAAAACATCGATATCAAAAGAAAGGTATAATGCCCAGCACTAATCGTACCTTATTTAATTTAAATACATACATAATTATCACATGGTAATATCGACTGAAGAGGTAATGAAGAAGCCGAGATTCCGATAGATGTACTGTGTATTAGCGTTCAATTTCTAATATTTTAATTCTGATTTTTCAAATTATTTTGGGAAAATTTCACTTTTTAATCCACGAAAATAGACTTACCCCCTTATTCATAATAATTCAAACAGTTTAATAAACCTATTTTAGCTATTACACTGTTTTGTCACTTTCTGTTAAATGATGACAGTGCCAAGAGAGAATGAGACAAAACAGTGTAATAGTTAAAGCAGGTTTATTAGACTGTTTGCGTTTTTATGAATAAGAGGGTAATAATATAAATATGTTGTTTATTAAAAGTTCATTAACTAAACATATTTAGGCTTGATTCAAAAGAGACATCTTATCGACAGTAAATCGAAATTTATCGGAATCGCAGCTTTCAAACAATGCATTTATCGGTATTCACATATAAAACGTTATCTCACGGCAATCGCTATAAGTTCGAATGTAACTCACAATACTAAGCTTTTAGGATATTAAAGTTGTGTAGTGACAACATTGAACTACTATAAATTACAAGCGTATGGAATTGATATCGCGAACAAATTTTGTGCTCCATGAATTGCCGACACGGTCATCAACTCATATAATTCGAAATTCAAATTTTAAAGGCAACGTCACAATCTTTTCAGGGTTTGCGACACAATTTTTAGCATGGCATAGCTTATTATCTATACAGTGCGACAAGGATCTTCTGGCCAATAGATGACATTGAGAGAGGGCGCTAATATTCAATAAGGTAGCCAGAGCAAGAAAATCTCCCTTGATTCAGGGAGACTATTAATTATTAGGGTCTTTTTTATCCATCCATGGCAGTCGAAGAAAATATTTCTTGGATGGAAATGTTGAAGGCATTTTCTACCATAAGATGCATATCATGTATGTTCCACCGATTTTAGGCGCCAAACAATTGTATTTATAATAAAAAACATTATTTTGGGTGTTTAGCTCTACGGTATTTAAAAACAATAATATTAATAGTTTACACAGAACATGTACGAAAATAAAACAAAAGGAAAACTCGAAAAATCTCTTGTAAGATTGGGGAGATTTCGCTACACTCGATCTGGCAACCGCATTTTTGAATTTGACAGCGTTAGTTCCGACTGTCACCGTTGGCCAGAAGATCCGTGTCGCACTGTACGTAGTAGTAACAACTCACTGAGTGACAATGGCTTTAACTTGAAACCGGTCAATATTATGTCAATATATTGCCCTGTCTCAGGCATGGCGATATCAAGAAAAACTTAAAGAGCAGGCTTTTCGTAAGTTAAAATCGACCGTATAACGATGCAGTAAGGCGGGTAGTGTCTTACGCGGCGGCGGCGGCGGCGGCGAGGCGGCTGCTCACGCTGGTGTAGGCGAGCCCGAGCGCCCACGACACCTCGTGCCCGTTCACTTTCTTGAACAACTGCAAAAGATAAATAAACTAAATTAATTGTTTACATTATTAGGAAACCTATATTAAACAGTGTGTAAAAAAAGTACGAGCCAAATTCAAGGGAGTGGTTGTCTATCGAGTTTGGATTTCAGGAAAAATATAAAAAAGAAATATTTTTTAAAAAAAATTACTCCCTTGAATTTAGCTCGTAATTTTTTTACACCCTGTATTTAAAAGGACATCGCAAAGCAGTTTGCAGAAAAATATACAATACGGGCGCATTTAATGGTTAAAGCGATCCTTTTCTGCAATCTTGGAGGATCTTTTATCTTCTAATCTAAGACATGCGTATTGTGCCCGTGTACAAAATAAAGATTTAATTTTTCACATAAAAAATAACTTGTCTGAAAGCAAAAAAAATACCATCCTTCGCTGACCGAAAGAATGCTGAAATCGGTACGGTTAGAGGTTTAGGGCCTAATTCACTATCTATAAATAAATAACCAACGAATAATTCAAATATGTAACACTAGCGGTCCCAGCGAACTTTGTTTCGCCCCGGCCCCATCCCACCCCAGCCCCGGCCCCGTCTAACGGGATAAAAAGTATCCTATGTCCTTTTCCTGGCTCTAAACTACCTCCCTGCCAATTTTCAGCTAAATCGGTTCAGCCGTTCTTGAGTTATAAGTGGTGTAACTAACACGACTTTCTTTTATATATATAGACTAGCGGCCCGCCCGCGACTTCGTACGCGCGTTTTAGTTTAACTCCGTTCCCATAGATCGTAGCGAAATTTTAAAGCCTATACGCATTAAACTATGGACTTCCCTGATAAAAGCCTATACGCATTAAACTATGGCCTTCCCTGATAAATTATCTATCTATCATATTTTATAACCTTACCAATAGTTCCTGTGAGTAGCGCGTTCAAACAAACAAACAAAAACATCCAGTTTTAAAATATATACAAAGAAATGCGTACAGACAATAAATGTTATACTTTATGTACACACAACATGTAGCCCGGTATAATGGTCAAACTTACACAGGGATATTATTTTTTTTATTTCACAACGAAATGGAAATACTTCGTACTCGTCAATCGTATATTTATTTCAGTTAATACAATGACCAAGCTACTCTCTGCGCTTTCACAGCATCATGTCACATACAGGCTGTGAAAGAAGCAAATTCCCTCAAGCCTTCTCTCGCTACCTTAAGAGTTTGAATTTGAGCTTTGATTATGGTTATTGGTTATAGCGAATACCTACTCTACTTTCTTGAATTCAAATCGTAAATTGAAAGGGACAATTCTATGTAAAGATCTACGCCACCATCATCATCAATATCCAAAAGCCGTCCACTGCTAAACATAGGTCCCCCAACAAAAGTTTGCAGAAAAGTTACAGATTGGACACCTTTCGACCACAGGAGCAGTGTAGAATGTCCACCGAAAATATGAACATACGATCTGTAATCTACACTGGACACAGACCGATTGATACCTACGCTGTTTAAACACAAAAAATATTATTTACTATTCTAAGCAATAAAATCTCTTCTCGAGAGCAACATCAATAACAAACATGTGTCAAATATTCTGTCTCAGATTATGTCAAATGACTGTCAAAAATGAAATAATATATATTTTAATCGTAAGCACTAAAGAGTATTGACATCAAATTCGAAGCAAATCACCCCCATAATAACTTTGCACCCCTTTTTAACCCCCTTAGGAGATAAATTTCAATAAAATACAAAACAAGTCTTCCGTCAATTTTGTAAAAGAATGTGTATGCAAAATTTGAAGTAGGTTGGACCAAGGGATCTGGTTGTCCCATACAAACTTTGCACCCCTTTTTGACCCCCTTAGGGGTGGAATTTCTGAAAATCCTTTCTTATCGGATCCCTTCGTCACACAAAGAACACACCCTCCCAGTTTCAGGTCTCTACAATCAGCGGTTTAGGCTGTGCGTTGATCCATCAGTCAGTCAGTCAGTCAGTCAATCAATAAGTCAGTCATTCAGGACAAAGCATTTTATTGGTATAGATTATTTCGTATGAAGTATCGGGCAGATGGCTCATAACTTATTAGGACATTATATGAAACAGACCGTTAGGCCTTAGCCTCTAATTTAGCGGGCAGTGGCGGCGCTCGTCGCTTGCGCCCGCGCCGCTGGTTTGGGGAGCCGCTCCATTTGAGTATACGCAAAAGATCCCGCCGGCCCCGCTGCCGCTAAATTCGAGGCAGAGACCTTAGGCCAGGGATGGCGAACCTATGGCATTGAAAGTTCTCTTGGCACGCAAGGACAAGAAAGGACACGGTCGTAAATTGCCCCAGAGTCGTTTTATGTTTGATTAAAGAAAAGCATTAAGAGACTTGACTATATCATTTTGCCAAAAATATATTGAATTTTTAATACAATATTGTTAATTTACTTTGCTTTTATCTAGCGGCATATAAATCTACAAAAAAAAAATAGGACAACGATTGAATACAATTTCCTGTCCCCAACAATTGTTGTGTTTGGCAGAAAATAGCGGTTTCGAGCACTTATAAGCAAACTGACGACCGCTTAACGAAATGGCATATTGTGTCATAGAACTGGCAGTTAGTTAAATAAGTAAGCGCTCGCAATCGCTATTTTAAGAAGGAAGATGACGTTTGCCTCCTATGGGTACTAACCTTTAAACCTACCAACCTCTTCCTAAAACTTGAAAAAAAAACCTGTGACAAGGAACTTCTTTTCGTTGGCTATTGTTTGCGTCATCGTAATTTTCACGCGTTACGCACCCTGGCGGGGCAGTTTTCTATGTTTTAGTTTTGGTGACCTAGATTGCGGGTTTTCGACACAGATGGCGCTATGATCTAAAAAAGACCTGTGCAAGAGATTGACCCCACACATTTTATTTCGTTTTATGTAAAAACCCCGCTATTTACGGCTTATATTACTTTATATTATTTAAAAAGGCGAAGAAAGGAACCCATAAAATTAGTTTTGGTCGTGACGCATGGATTTTTACTTTTGGGGCAAGCAATGTATGGCGGGTCGTCCGTGTCCTTTTCATCTTATTTTATCATTTAAAGTAAATACTAAGCTGCACTATAATATTGTCATTAGAACATATTCCTTACACATGCAGTTGTTTGAAAACAGGACCTTAAATCGTAAATAATAGATAGTGCCATTCACGAAGGCGCGCGCCACTCTTATTTGATTGAGGAAGGTGCGGGGTGATTTAAAAAAAAACTCTTGGCACGTTACGCCCTAAAAAAAAATCGAGATATTTTTTGGCACGCATATCAAAAAAGGTTCGCCATCCCTGCTCTAGGCATTTGTTGCATGGGTGTCTTTTTTTTACCCTATAGTTTTGTGTCCGCGTACTCACCGAGATGGGTTCCGTGTCGCGTATCTTGTACGCGTCCTGCAGCAGCGTGGTCGCGTACACGAGGTCCGCGCACGCCCACGGCCGCTCCGCGTCAGTTGTGTCCGCGTACTCACCGAGATGGGTTCCGTGTCGCGTATCTTGTACGCGTCCTGCAGCAGCGTGGTCGCGTACACGAGGTCCGCGCACGCCCACGGCCGCTCCGCGTCAGTTGTGTCCGCGTACTCACCGAGATGGGTTCCGTGTCGCGTATCTTGTACGCGTCCTGCAGCAGCGTGGTCGCGTACACGAGGTCCGCGCACGCCCACGGCCGCTCCGCGTCAGTTGTGTCCGCGTACTCACCGAGATGGGTTCCGTGTCGCGTATCTTGTACGCGTCCTGCAGCAGCGTGGTCGCGTACACGAGGTCCGCGCACGCCCACGGCCGCTCCGCGTCAGTTGTGTCCGCGTACTCACCGAGATGGGTTCCGTGTCGCGTATCTTGTACGCGTCCTGCAGCAGCGTGGTCGCGTACACGAGGTCTGCGCACGCCCACGGCCGCTCCGCGTCAGTTGTGTCCGCGTACTCACCGAGATGGGTTCCGTGTCGCGTATCTTGTACGCGTCCTGCAGCAGCGTGGTCGCGTACACGAGGTCCGCGCACGCCCACGGCCGCTCCGCGTCAGTTGTGTCCGCGTACTCACCGAGATGGGTTCCGTGTCGCGTATCTTGTACGCGTCCTGCAGCAGCGTGGTCGCGTACACGAGGTCCGCGCACGCCCACGGCCGCTCCGCGTCAGTTGTGTCCGCGTACTCACCGAGATGGGTTCCGTGTCGCGTATCTTGTACGCGTCCTGCAGCAGCGTGGTCGCGTACACGAGGTCCGCGCACGCCCACGGCCGCTCCGCGTCAGTTGTGTCCGCGTACTCACCGAGATGGGTTCCGTGTCGCGTATCTTGTACGCGTCCTGCAGCAGCGTGGTCGCGTACACGAGGTCCGCGCACGCCCACGGCCGCTCCGCGTCAGTTGTGTCCGCGTACTCACCGAGATGGGTTCCGTGTCGCGTATCTTGTACGCGTCCTGCAGCAGCGTGGTCGCGTACACGAGGTCCGCGCACGCCCACGGCCGCTCCGCGTCAGTTGTGTCCGCGTACTCACCGAGATGGGTTCCGTGTCGCGTATCTTGTACGCGTCCTGCAGCAGCGTGGTCGCGTACACGAGGTCCGCGCACGCCCACGGCCGCTCCGCGTCAGTTGTGTCCGCGTACTCACCGAGATGGGTTCCGTGTCGCGTATCTTGTACGCGTCCTGCAGCAGCGTGGTCGCGTACACGAGGTCCGCGCACGCCCACGGCTGCTCCACGTTGGAGGCGGAGCAGGCGCGGATGGCGCTTGCTCGGTACTGGGCTACGGAGACGGTGCCGCCTTTCATTACGTCTGGAAAGAGAGAAAATAATTATAGATTATAGTAAAAAAAACAGGTTGGCTATTATTTAGTAAGTATCCTACACCATTATTTAGAGCATCGCAAAGAGGCAAGTTTGTAACTCGACGAATTGAAAGAAAGAAAGAAAGAAAGAAAAAACGTTTATTCAGCACCAAAAATTCAGTTCCATCAAAACATAACCTCCAAATAATGTTTTCGTCGGACGCACACGCACTGACTAAGTTTTATTGCCAGAGCTATCCGAACGGCACACGACGATTCCCGAACAGAGCCGACGGCTTACGACACAGCTTTGCCGCGGAAAACGAAGTTAGGCGAACGTGCGTGACCTTGCGAGATAAGTTTCGGTTTCGGCAAAAGTTTCGGCCGATTTTGGCCGAAAACGAAACTGCAGCCGAAACTTGATTTTTGGCCGAAACTCGGCCGAAACCGAAACCGAAACCGAAAGTTCGGTCGGACATTAACCAAAATATTTTTACAAAAATTTTCCTTTAAGTTACACTTAAAACTAAACTAAACAATTACTAATTGTTTAAATATAAACAAATATAGTGCCACAAACTTATCTGGAGAATGGCCAAAAATAGAACTACAGATGTCACTTATCTTATTACGGAGGGTGCCTTATCTAACAAAGAAAATCATGAAAATCGGTCCACCCGCTCAATTTCCTATTATTTTTTTTCATAAGATCCTTCTCCTAAAACAATAGCAAACCAAAAAAGTTGCAAAATCTGACCAGCCGTTTACGAGTGCCGTGATCAAAGAAAGTTAAGATATAGAATATTAAATTACACTTTCTAGAAAACTTATAATTGAATCCGTTGGCAGATGTTTGTTTTCTCGATTCCTATTTTGTTGTTACATGGTTTTATTAAAATTTTATTGATTTCGTACCTACTGCTATTATAATGTAATTTAAACGACGACTCAGGTCGCGTACAAACCTCAGTGGTTTTAGAATGCGACTTTCATATTAAATATTTCTGTAATGTTTTTTTGATTGGTAAATTAACTTTAAAAAAATAGAGATACAGAAGATTAATTAGAAATAAAGAGGACTAGCGGTCCCAGCGAACTTCGTTTCGCCCTAGCCCCGACCCGCCCCGGCCCCGTTTTATGGGAATTTTCTTTGCTATAAGCCTCACGGAGCCCGAGACCTTTCCAACGAATGCAAAACCGTGGAAATCGGTTCGTGCGTCCTGGAGTTATAGCGTCAGGAAGGAAAACCCGACTTATTTTTATATAGTAGATAAGTGCACTCACCGATCATGCCCACGTCGGCCGCGACGTCGTAGAAGTAGCTCATGGCGGCCACTTGGCCCCTTGGCGGCTGCGCCGGCTCCCAGTCCAGGGTGCTCTTCACGTACTTGTTGACGAGCGCGTGGCACCTGCTGTACACTGCGTCCCGCTTGAGGCCTTGGCGGGGGGCGCCACTGGAAAATATAAAGATATTCCATGTTAAACTAAAATACAAGGTGTTTCAAAACAACGAGTAAAGAATGAAGGGAGTTACTCAGAATCACTAACTGAACAAATTACTCCTAGAAACATCGGTCGAAATATGCCAAAAATTAATTGACTCTCCATAGAAATCAGACGGGTCACATGACCGATGTAGTATGGGAAGTCAAATTCTTTTTGTCGTTATTCGACCTATGTTTCTATGAGAAAGATGTTCAGACACTGATTCTGAGTAGGTCCCTTCATTCTTTACTCGTTGTTATGTAACACCTTGTTTATTCAAATTAAAATTCAATTAATTTATTTCGACCAAGAAAGGATCAATTTGTTAGTTACAAAAGAGACTAATCCTGACGTAAGTACGCAAACACACAGTGATACACAATAAATAATATAGATAGTGCCATCCACGAAGGCGCGCCCCACCACTCGTCCAAGTCGTTTATTGTACATGTGTGCAAACTTTTGCCAACATTTGAATTGAATTTGGAACATCCTAATGACTTATGAATGACAAGCACACTACAAAAAATACACTCGAAGAGAAAGATGCTCTACTTAGATATAGTTTTAAGTAGGTATGATTTGCTACTAGACGAGTAATATATATTTTTTAAATTGCACTAGTAACATTTCACTATTGACGTAAACGAAATACGGAAGAACGTTTTATAACATTTAAAAAAATGCTTAAAAAGTTTATTTAAAAGAGAACTATCGTTCCACCGGGACTTCATACGCGTAAATTGTTTTTTCTTCGTACACGTAGGTCCTAGCGTGATGTTTTATAGCCTTCCCCGATAAAGTACATCCCGGTAATATTATGAGTACACATGGTTTTTATTTTAATTTAAATTGGTTTATGGCGTTTAAGTTACCATTCTAATTCTTTAAGTAAATTTAAGAATGACAGTAGATTATACCAGGTTTATTTTTAGTACAACACTGGGTTTTCTTTGACATTTTAAAAACAATTTAAGTAGAGCCACTTTCGTGAAGAGACTGGATTTTTGAATGACGGCCGGCTCGCAACTGACGCGCGTGTCACCCCCCGCACCCCGCGCCTTTATCAATCAAAAAAAGAGTGGGGCGCGCCTTCGTGGATGGCACTATCTATACATTTTTGATAGCTTGTGAGATTATCAGATCAAATCGAATTAGTTTGATTTCTAGAATAAAAATTATCATGTAGTTTCAAAGGTTTCAAACAGTAACTTTTTAAATATGGGTCAGCGCGAAAGATCCCAGGCTAAACGATAAATAAAATAAATATTCGACACCAATGACGTACACCAATCGCTCTGGCTTTAAAGTAAGTAGCTTATATGTTATGGAAATCAGAAACAACGGTGGCACCACAACAACCAGACCCAAGGACTATAGACATTTATGATTTCTACATTGACACGACCGGGAATCGAACCCGCGACCTCGGAGTGACCATGGAGATCATCGAAGACTTTTTACCTATTACGCCGCTGCTGCATCGGTAATCCACCGCGTTAGTGTCGCTGCACTATAAAATTCTAAAGGCACTATAAAATTTTAAATCTTATTCCTTTCTCTGTCGACGTCAAATAAGCTGACAGAGAGAATGATGATATGATCGAGGATTAGCGCAATCCTGGGTAAATCATCATGCGCAAGTAGGTACAACTCACCTAATATAATACTGCTTGTTGGCGTAGGTCCACTTCTCGCGCTGCACTATGGGGTCGACGCACACGGAGGTGAACTCGCTCGCGTTGGACGCGCCCAAGTGGCCGTGCTTCTCTAGCCGGAAGATCCCGTAGCGGGCTGCCAGTAGGCCTAGGTTGAGGTAGCTGAAAAATTTAAAAAAAAAACACCCTATAAACTGCGATTGATAAAATCAATTTGTCTGAGGTTTTTGAAAAAATAAGTCATGTGGCATACATATTTTGAGCGTTAAAGACACTTGTCTTGAGCCATTTATTTTTTATACAGGGTCTAACGAAATCAATTATCGATCGCCAACGAGGGGTATCTATACATCATACAGAACACGATGACAAAATATTGACATATGTTTTATAGTGATTTTTTAAAGTTATGTTTTCTAACAAAATAATTCAATTAAATAACGAATCCCGCTTTACATGCTTTACGCACACGCAAGCACGAACACAGATAGTGAACAGCCGCGGTCGTCATTCATACACACACGCACCGATGGTACCTGCTCCGTAAGTTGAATGTCGTCCATGATTTCGACTCTAGTCGTCTCAGTCACCCATGCCAGGATGACGTGTGAGCAAGCGAGATGGCTATAGCCGAAACCGAAATTTACGTGCAACGTCTCACGGGGTAGGCCCCCAGGCTCGTCTATCGTCGTCTCTCTCTCTCATCAACACGAAACAGCTGGTCTAGGACCTACCTAATTATGCGTCTAGTCTAGGTATTATCATCTTTAAATGAAATAACAAATTTAACTAGCTGTGCAAATTAAATGAATAGCCTGGAGGATCATGCAATTAGTGATAGATTTGCATACTTACTTTAAAGTTGTAGTATCTCTGTTTCCTACTACCAAAGTTATTTTACAGATACAACAACCTTATCAATAATGTTAATAAACAATGCCAAATAAATGAATAACCGGCAAGACAATTTTTTTTAAGACAAAAGCGTGTAGTGTAGCGTGTGTGTACCTACAAAGATGTTATTATTATTATTAAGTAAAACATGAGTATTTTCTCCTACCTACCTAAACCCCAAAAGAGACAATAAGTTAATGACTCTTTTGGTTTAAGGAGAGGAGGCTAAGGAAGTGGATAAGCATAAAGAAAATAGGACATTGATAAAACAATTTATTTTTAAAGACATATCTACCTACTACAAATTTTCAGGTTTATGTTATGTTATTATGACTCGCAATTTAATGAAACTACTCGTAGATAATGCTTGTAGTTAATAAACAAACAATAATTAAGCTCTCTAAATTAAAAGCTTATGATTCCTTCTTTAGCTAATTCATCGATAAATTACCTATTCACAGGAATGTTGTTGTTAGTCAAGGACTTACGGTAATCTAACGCAATCTGACACAAAATGTCTAAAGCTTCGATGCACATCATCACTTCTCACTTATTATTACTCGATTAAGAATGTCACTTATTATCACTTTTGCCGTATAACTGGTACATTTTCTATCAATCACGCACGTAACAACAACACATCTTCTTCTCGTAATAAAATAAACGACGTCACGTAGCTACGTAGGTAGGTAGGTAAGGTATGGAGTGGTGATAGGTCGGGCGCCGCGCCGGCCAGGGCACCGGGCCCCCTGCGCCCGATCCACCGACAGCCGAACCCCAAGGAAGGAGACACGGAGGTGAAGAAGGCCACAGGCACACTTCACACTAGGCAGGGGCTCCGTCCGTTCTGCTGAATGAACATTTCGTCGCGCTGAAGATGTGCGTGGAACATTTCACGCCGAAGATGTGCGTGATGTAGAGGAGCACCCGCTAGGCCTCACGGCAGGCAAGTCCACCCGTCCAAAGAAGACCTGGTGTCAGTTTACTTTTCAGGCCGTACTTGACTACTTGGGTTGTAGTAGTCAAAATAAAAATCACTCGACGTCCTTTTCGTGGCGAGGTGAGTTTGCGACTGACGCAAAAAAAATCAACGCGCGCGCGGACGCCGAAAGAAGAACGCCGCCGCGACACAAAGGATGCCGCTCTTTTGTTTGCGTGTGCCGCCGCCGCGCTGCGCGCCGACATGTCGGCTAGCTTGTTGGTGTGCGTGCGGGTTTGATAGTGAAGTAGTAAACAGCTGGTAAACGGTGTAGTTTTTCGCATTTATGAAGTGCTAATGTTTTGTTGATTATCTCCGAAACTAGCCTGAATTTTTTTCTCAAATTTGGTGAGCGTGATCAGTGCGATTTATAGATAACCCCCGTTGGCGGTCGATAACTAAATTTGTTAGACCCTATATATAATATTACCAACTTTTGACATTGCATTTATTAATTTTTGACCTAAAATTTCAATTACATGCTTATATAATGAATTGTAAAAGCCTATTTTGACGTGTAACATCTTGATTGTATTAAAAAAAATTGAATAATGTAATTACGTACCAAACTGAGATTTTGTTATTTAGCTCTGTTTACAGTCTTAGTTTATTTAATATGAAATGTTATTTTACTAATTTAATAGTAATGACTGCACGATAACCAAATATTTGCACATCGTCAGTCAGATCGATAAAACATGCATGTTCACCTTATAGTTATAGTAAGAACTTGATAATGTACCATGTTTTTAGCAAATAAATATAGTTATATTCTTCTTCTATTCTCAGTAGTCAAGAAATTTTTGTCTTGAAATTAATAAGAAATAGCTCGGAGACATAAAGTTGTTGGGGATGATACCTCCGTGCCTCGGAAAGCACATTTAGGGGTGGGTCATGCTTCTTACATCTCTTCCGACTGACTGTCTGATCGGACCTAGAAAGAAAACCCTGACCTAGGACAGTATCACTAACCTGTGGGTGTAGAGCGTGATGTTGTCTTGCCCGGCGGGCACGATGTCCTTGCCCAGCAGTGGGATGTTACCGGCTAACTTCACTATACCTGTGGGTGTAGAGCGTGATGTTGTCTTGCCCGGCGGGCACGATGTCCTTGCCCAGCAGTGGGACGTTACCGGCTAACTTTACTATACCTGTGGGTGTAGAGCGTGATGTTGTCTTGCCCGGCGGGCACGATGTCCTTGCCCAGCAGTGGGACGTTACCGGCTAACTTCACTATACCTGTGGGTGTAGAGCGTGATGTTGTCTTGCCCGGCGGGCACGATGTCCTTGCCCAGCAGTGGGATGTTACCGGCTAACTTCACTATACCTGTGGGTGTAGAGCGTGATGTTGTCTTGCCCGGCGGGCACGATGTCCTTGCCCAGCAGTGGGACGTTACCGGCTAACTTCACTATACCTGTGGGTGTAGAGCGTGATGTTGTCTTGCCCGGCGGGCACGGTGTCCTTGCCCAGCAGAGGGACGTTACCGGCTAACTTCACTTTACCTGTGGGTGTAGAGCGTGATGTTGTCTTGCCCGGCGGGCACGGTGTACTGGTCGTGCTTGGGGAACAGCTCGCGGTCGGCTTCGGCGAGCTGGTACGTGATCTGCGTGGAGCCGCCGCCCAGGTCCAGCGCCGCCATCGTCTCGCCGTCCATCAGGTCTGGGAGTGATTAAACGTTAAGATAGTAAGTACATTGTTGGTGCTGCCTCTGTGGCGCAGCGGTGAGGTCGCATTTTTAAGCGACGGCAGCGCCAGAGGTCCCGGGTTCGATTCTAGGGCCGGCCAAAAATATATTCCTGGATTTTTGTTTGGAAATTCTCAGGGTAGCCCGGAGTTTAGAAGTTGGAAGGTGTTTTATCCCCGTGCCTCGGAAAGCACGTAAAAACGTTGGTCCTGCGCCTGATCTCTTTCCGGTCGTGTCAGATTGCTGTCCCATCGGGCTATGAGATTGAAATAAATAGAGAGTGCACCTGTGTTTGCGCACACACTTGTGCACTACAGTATGTCCCGCGCAGTCCGTTAGTCATTGTGACTGGCCACCGAAGTCGAAATCGGCTAGGGGGACTATTACTATTACATTGCTGGTGACCAGCATCACCTATATAATCCTTCTTACTCGGCTTATTGAAAATTATCAGTATTTTTTATCAAACAACAATTTTTGTTTGATTCGATATTTAAATGACATGAGATGAATATTCCCACCACCGTTGGGGTCTTTTACTGGAGTACAAAGAAAATGTCAATATTATAAATGTCAATTAAAAAAATTGACAAAGATACTTACTATGTAAAAGATTGAGAGTGTACCAGATGAAGATACCCTCGTCCGATCCGTCCATGATCTCGACGCTGAGGTCGTCCACATCGTACCCTAATCTGTAAATAAGTATATAAAACATTTTTTATCATCATCATCTGATGAGCTTAAGCTCTTGTCGGTGGAGTTTCTTCCATTCTTTACGCTCTTCCGCCATTCTCTTGACCTCTTGATACGACGCAACATTCAACTTTTGCTTTATTTGATGCATATAGCTTATTCTTGGTCTTCCTCTCTTCCTTCTTCCTTCTATTCTTCCCTCTATTATCGTTCTGATGAAACTGTCGTGTCGTATCAAGTGTCCCAGCATCCCTCTTCTGCTTTCAATTATTTCTATTAGTTTTCTCTTTTCCTTTACCATGTTCAAGACTTTTGTCGAATATTGTAAACAATCTCTTTTTATAACTTTTTAAATATTATCTATATTATAAAGCTAAAGAGTTTGTCTGTTTGTTTGAAAGCACTAATCTCACATATATATTTTTGTGTTGGTTAGCTTATTTACCGGGGAAGGTTATAAAACATTACGCTACGACGGGAGGAAAGGGAGCAAACTCGTACTAGTACAAATTGTGATGTGATTATTATATTTATATACTTTTTTTTGTTTCTAGTAACTACTTGTATGTAACTTTAAACTTTTACTTTATAAACCTTAAATCTAAGTCTGTTACATTTTAAACAATGCTGTGTTCACCTGTAATTGGGTCGCATGCTAGATGCAACTATTATTTTGTTTATTTTGTCAATGCTTGTATGTAACCTGTTGGTGTACCAAATAAATAAATAAAAAAATAAAAAAACTCAAAACGCGCGGAAGAATTAAATAACTATTTGATTTAAAAATCTCTTTTGTGTTTATCTTATTAATGAAAATCATTACGTTAAAAAGTAAGAAGTATGTCAAGATTGTTTACAATATTCGACAAGCGAAGTCAAACGGACTTTAGGTGCTGATGCACTTGTTTTTGATACAAAGTAGGAGTAACTTTTCCCTGCCTATCTCTCTTCAACCTCGAGGAATACCTCGAGACCGCCGCCTCGTCGGCTGGCCCAGATACCGTTGGAAGGACGCCGTCATATCAGATCTGCAGGAGCTACAAGTTACGGACTGGCAAGAGGCGGCGCAAGACCGGATCAGATGGCGTTATCTTGTGTCGGAAGCCAAGACACACTTTGGGTCGCTGCGCCAAAGGAGTAAGTAAGTAAGTATCTCTCTCTAACACATACTTACGTCGATATAGCCTTCTCAACTTCCACCAGCAACTGCTGAGCTTTTTCTGTCGGCAGTAGTCTAAGGCCAGCGGTCGCCCGGACTATTAAAGGAGTCTCTTTTCTCTTTTCCGCCGGTATCAGGAACTCTGCCTTCTTTATTAGCTGCACTATTGTCTCTGCCCCCTGAATCATAGACAATAGTTTGGTCAAATAAGTTATATCAAAGACCGTGTCAAACTAGGCAAAAGTGTTTGCTCATCTCGGAGACATAGCCACACGTCATGTTATTTTGTTGTTAGTTAGTTTTTATGTCAAATAAATACATATAAGAGTAAATTTGCGCACGAGCTGGACCTATAAGCTAAGTCCTTTCCCTTGCAACAGTGATACTATTGAGATTTTTAACTATTTGACTTTTTACTTTTTTCTTTAAATAATTAATTATTACAAATAATAACGAGATATATATTTGTACGAAACATGATTTTCAAAAAGATTTTGTAATTTAATATATATTTTTTATAACACTAATATAGTACATGTCAAAGAAAAACTGACTTTATATTGACATTAATTAATCATTCGTACCTTTTCTGGATTATCAGCGAAGGAAGACAGCCCCGGCTTTGACTGCTCAAAGTACTCTTCTACCAGATCTAAGTTGGCTTGACCAAATACTGAAAAAAATAAAAAATAACCTCATACTATGAGACTACAGTCCGTTTATCTATGCTAGTCGAACAATGTACACAATATTTTTAGAACTCATAAAATAACATCAGTGATATAAATTGCACTTGTAAAAAGGCAACTGTGAACCTGTGACAGACGAGGAATTGAACCCCGTGTCCTACGCAATCCGGGCGTATGCCTATACCACTCGGCCACCGTCACATTAACAGGCCTGTTAAATTTTGCAAGCGCTTCTTAACGCGTAGGCTGCGTGACATCATCAATGTTGTGAGATTGATTGTGGTGGCCGAGTGGTATAGGCATACGCCCGGATTGCGTAGGACACGGGGTTCAATTCCTCGTCTGTCACAGGTTCACAGTTGTCTTTTTACAAGTGCAATTTATATTATTAAGTTTGTATGGTGACAAAACACTATAAAAATAAAAATAAACTATAACATCAGTGAATAAAATTAATACTCTTTATTTTAAAAGATATCAGTGTTCAACAATGACTGGCCTATGTAGGTTGTGAGTTACAGATAAATGAGAATTTAATTAACTTGTCTGTTAGACAGTTAGACATGGTAGCAGCGATAAAGCACACACCATGTGTCCAATCAAAATTATTGGAATAAATGGTAAAAATCAACAAATCTCTAAATATTATCTGAATCAATTCTCTAGAAAGAAAGAAAGAAAGAAAAAACGTTTATTCAGCACCAAAATATTTTTACAAAAATTTTCCTTTAAGTTACACTTAAAACTAAACTAAACATTTTGCTCTTACTTTAATGATAACAATTTTTGGCACTGAAATGGCCTTCGCTCAGTATGTGTCAGTGACGGCAAAAGCACGTCACGACTACTGGTATTCTGCGAAGACCATTTAGGATTAGCCCCAGGCGAGACCACCGGCTATCACAATAGATATATATCACGCCCATGACAAGGCATGCATAATTATCTATAGGTAAACTGCTTCATTGAGACTTCGCCTGCGGGGTACAGGGGCGTGGGGGGAGGTGATAGCGGGTCACTCACTAGCCGCTCTCTCTTCTCCCCACAACCCCTTTGCCCCGCAGGCGAGGTCTCAAATTCTCGGTGTACCTACAACTGTTTTAAGAGTATATCTAGTTTTTGCCCTGCTTTAAAATTTTACCTAAAAATTCACAACAACCAAATAGCAGAGAAGTTCAGAAGCAAATCTGCTTGGAGACGATTTTTTATTTTTAAATTCTCACCTGTAAACGGCACCCTAAACCTATAAGCCAGCACCCTGGAGCCCGACGAACCAGCGTCGATGATGACAGCATAATGGTGGACACTCTCGTACCCCAGGCTCTTGGCGATGCCGTCCAACCACTGCGACTGCCCCGCGAACAGACCTACGAGACACGTACCAATGATCAGCATCACTAATGTCACTACCACATGCATGGTTAAAAAAATAAACGTCACGATTCTTTCGCGCGCTTTTTTACGTCAGTGATAAAACAGAGGTTGTTTTCGAATAAGTTTTAATTAGGAGCACCAGATTTAGAGCACAATTAATTAAGTTCAGTCAGAGTGATAACAACACATTTGGTGCCGAGCCGACAAGCAAATGTTAAACTGACTGTTTAAAATATGCGCTGCTGCATGGAACCTGTAGCAAATATTTATTTAGGTACAGTTAACAGAACTAATTATCAACACATTTTTGTAACATATTGTTATCTTCAGTTATATTTTTGCCAAAATCCTTGGAAGTTGGAGAAAAGTTAAGATTTTTACTTTAGTGTAATAAGCAAGGTAGGTATTATTTTTGTGTTGGCAAAATTCAATAAAAGATCGGATTGAAATCAACAGATATATAAATAACAGAAATGTCAGACAAAAAGTATCAAAAGAAGGTCATACAACATAATATGTTGTGTATTTATTTAAGTAAAATAAGGATCTTTAAAAATACCTGCTATTAAGACAGGAAAAGTGCGTACTATCGCCGTTCCATTCTTCATTTTCACTGAACACAATAATGTTACGAAATATTCAGTACCCACAAAACTCTACAAGTCGTCCACTTAATTTCAGTTACATATACAACTCAAATAACGAATATGTTACAGTCACAATATATCTGGTACGTGATGATAAGACAGGTGATTATTATTAATATTATGAATAAATAAATTTGCCAGCCAAGAGTGCACCAGACCTCGGTGCTGCACGCACGTAACATAATGCTCACTCGAGTATGCAAAGCGGCTCGGCTAACGGTTGTTGATATATGAACGAACGAAAACAAAGTGCATAAACAACGGTAGCTGAGATTCAATTACGAAATACGATACCGAGAGGTCGTAAATATACTATAACTTAAGTTTTTTTTATTAAGACGTGATTTCAAGTGAGCATATTCCAATGAATAAGTAGTTTGATGAAGCAGCTAAGTTACGTAGACGTGTCTAAGTTAAGCCACCTTTAAAAATCCGTAGATTGGTGGTCGAATTAGATAATGTCTCAAGATAACAGTTGGCCCTCTTTGCCTGACATTTTGAATATTATAGTCCGTTTTTCTTGGCTTGACGAATATTGTAAATATTATTTGTGTAACTTTTTAAATAATATCAGTGAATAAAACTTATTAACTATTTGATTTAAAAAGATCTGTGTTTAACGATGAACTTTCTAGTAGTTTGTGAATTTTCTGTTTATCTTATTGTAAATTAATCATTTTGTAAAAAAGGAATGTCAAGATTGTTTATAATTTGCCCAAAAAACCGATAAGAAGAACATTAAATAAATAAAAAATTAAGAAGATAAACTTTTTGCCAATACATCGTCAGAGCTCGAAACCATGCTCGAACAGCTGAGTAAGGCGAGCCTTGAGATTGGATTGATGATGAATAGGTCAAAAACTAAAGTCATGACCAATGCCGCTGAAAACGACATAGTGGTATGCGGGCAGAAAATGGAATATGTCGACGAGTACATATACTTGGGCCAGATAGTCTCCTTCGAAAACAGGCAGGACAAAGAGATCGGTCGTCGTATCGATAAAGCCTGGAAGAGCTTCTGGTCCATGAAAGCGTATTTGAAGGGAGACCTTCCATTGTCACTGAAACGCAAACTCGTCGACACCTGCATCCTGCCCGTACTTACTTACGGAGCGCAAACGTGGTCATTGACCGAAAGTCAGAAATCCAAACTCAAGGTTTGCCAAAGAGCTATGGAAAGGAGCGTATTGGGTATTAAAAGGATCGATAAGATCCGAAATACCACAATACGCTCCAGAACTGGCATAGCAGATGTAGGCGAAAAGACAGCAAAGCTTAAATGGGAGTGGGCGGGACATGTGTGTAGAATGCACCCGAATAGATGGGCCCAAATCGTCACGCGATGGATACCACCAGACGGCTACCGACGAAGGGGTAGACCTAGAAAGAGGTGGAGTGACGATCTGTCTAGCTTCGCGAGAGATTGGGAGTCGTTGGCCACTGACAGAGACGTATGGAAGGAATTGGGGGAGACCTTTGCCCAGCAGTGGGATGATATAGGTTAAATAAATAAAAAAAACAAAAAAAAAACTTTGGTCTTCCAGACCGCATCAATGAAAGATAGGTAGTGTATAAACATGAAAACAGTGACAGTGCGGTAGACGCATAGCATTCCATTAGATTTTGTGAGGACGTGGAGACAATGAAAGATTTTTCGCTCGTTGAACAAATACGTGTGAAGGTTGCTATGTTATAGTTATACAAAATAACAATAGACATTTTTAGGTCACACCGACTTGTCAGTATGTCACGCATCACCTGGTATTGTAATATTAAAAAGTCGTTCAAGACCTAATAAACATATTTCTGTGTTAAATATGTCCTTCGTGTTCTCGTTTAAAGGTTTTTTTCTTAAATTCCGTTATATCGTACAGAGAGCAGCTGAACCAATTACATAGTTTTAGAACTTGATATACATAAATGTAACTGTCATTCGGAAAATGGTTGATTGAAAAGTAAATATCAGCATATCAGAGTTTTGAATGAATACTAATTAATGGAACGCTGAAGAGATTGTTTGGTTTCTGAACGGAGGATTAGGATTTAATGGTCCTTTTGATTTTATTATTTTAGCTAGATATGATACATTTATGCCTTTACCCAACAGTGGGACAGTAACTGCTAACTAAATGATTACCTTCTCCCTTTAGAAGTCGGTTTAAAAGAAGTTAGATATCCATTTATCGAGGACATAATAAGCTACATGACATCACGCTGCCTACATACGACCTAGGAGCGACAAAAACTCAAAACGAAGTCGCAGGAGTCGCGAAGTCTTAAATTATTATTATTATTAACTGTCCAGAATGTGCTATTATGCTGTTATAATTTCGACTCTACGTCAGACTCTTTACCACCCACTCAGCCACCGATACATTAGCAAGCCTGTTTAATTTTGCAAGTGCTTTCTATAAACCCTCACGGATTGTGTTTATCAACATTCTTTTGTTTACGCGACCGCAGCCTATTGATCCCTGAACGTTTAACGCGTAAGCTGGGCTTTGTATGGTCACAAAAAAAATTAAAAATACATTACGTATAAATCCAGCTCATACTGATTGATGCGCAGTAGCGTCATCCTTTGTAGTCGCGAGATATTTTTACGTTTAAATGATTTTTCATTCATACACACATGCTGTTTAACTATTTTCTTTATCAATGTAAGTCTTTCACGGCAATTTTGTTTTATTACAATTTCCCTATGTACGTACTTATAATTTTAATTTAATAACATGCTGCTTCATTTTATTTTAATGACTTTTAGAAACGCAGTACCTATCTTAAGAAATCTGTGAGATTATTTTGCAAAAAAAAACCACTTCATTTAAACTTTTAATGATTTTAGTAAATCGCGGATAAATCGTGTAAATAAATTGTTTTTGGTTTGGCGTAAATAAAACAAAACAAAAACATAAGCGAGTAGTCCAATTTTTTTTTTCATTTAAAGTTACTATCTACGATTAAATTTTTCGAAATTTTATTTTATTTGTATTACAAAATCCAAAGCTCTATGATAACATATAATAAAAAACAAATAAAAAAAAAAATTGAATAAAACTTTCATGTAAGTACAATTAGTGAACAAGTATTTGGATCGAACTGTACAGCTCAAAAACTTTTATCAAGACAAGACAGTCATTAAATAATACACCGTATACGTTTCTTGTTGACCTAAGATTTAGATAACAAAAGAGAACAAATTGTGACTAATAATAGTGATTATTACACCCAAAAACACGAATCAGGAAGACAAATGTGGGCTTATTTTATTCGTTGTCTAGTGGTTTACAGTCATTTCGCCTTCAATATCGTAAGCCCTATAAAACTTTAATCCCTCTTTTTTTCACCCTTAAGCAGCTTAACTCAACCTGCGGCCCGCCGAGCCTTTTTAAGTGGCCCGTCAGCCTGACCCAAGACTCCATGCCAGAATTGCTAGGAATGTCGCAGTCGCTACGCTAGTGTTCATGTTATGGTTTTGGTACTTTCTGGCATAACAGGTGACGCGCTCCCTGCGCTTTGTTTTATTTTTATTTTATTTTATTGAAAAGGCACACCAACTGTTTACATATTGTACCCACTTAACTAAGGTAACGTTGACAATGTTTATTATATTATATGTAGACCTATTAAAGGTGTACACAGCATTGTAGTAACGAAACAACAGTAATTAAATCATATAGTCTTAAGGACAATTTTGAAATAGTTATAATAAAGGTTTCAAGATAAGTTACCTGAACAAGTTAATTAAACAGCCGTAATCCAAAATTTTGACAATAACTATTATGCATAGTTGAGAAACACTGCTTACAAAAAATATTGAAAGGCATTACTCATTCAGCAGCTCAGACAGCTTTTTCTTAAATTTAGGCAAGGTATCATGGAAAATGTCTAGATCCTTAGTGCAAAAGTCGTTGTATTGTGAGCAACATCTGACGAGAGAAGCGTGACGGCCTAGGTTGGTTCGAGTAGGAGGCAAAGCAAAGGTCTTTTTTATGGGGTAACGGGGCAGACGGGGTGGCACTGTTAGTTTAATACGTTCAACGAGATCAGGGCATTTCATTTTGCCATTAATAAGACTGTGCAAGAATAAAATATCCAACTGTGCTCGACGACTACGCAGGGTGTTCATTTTAAAAAACTTAAGTCGCTCGTTGTATGGTGATCTATGGGAAATGCCCCTTGCGATGAACGCAAGATGTCTGGTGAATGCACGTTGGATACCCTCCAAACGCTGTGAATGAGCGGCATACACGGGACTCCATGCGACGCTCGCATACTCCAAGTTGCTACGAACAAGAGCATTGAACAGTGTTATGCGAGTGGAACTGAGTCGGAAACCTGTACTGACCCTTCTTATAAATCCTAACATTTTGTAAGATTTCTTAACAACGTTATTGATGTGAGATGAGAAATTAAGCTGCCTATCAACCGTGATACCCAGATCTCTCATTTCCTCCACTTCGGTGATTTTAGCGTTATTTATGTTATAAGCAGAAGGATAGGGGTTTTGCTTTTGAAAAGAATTGGTCCCATGTGGGAGCCCTGGGGGACTCCGGATGAAGCATGGTATATACCAGATTCAAAACCATCAACAACAACTACCTGGGGTCTCATGTTGAGGTATGACCCGAACCAGCAAAGCAGACTACCGTGAACCCCTTTTATTTGCAACTTCGAAAGAAGCAAAGAATGGTTAACTTTGTCAAAGGCACTGGCAAAGTCTGTGTACACAGCATCAATTTGGTTTCCACTATCTACTCCTTGTGCCAGGTCAGAGATGAAAGAAACTAAGTTAGTTTGAGTTGAACGACCACTACGAAAACCATGCTGACACTCGGACAGTGAACTATCCACATGACGAATAATAGTAGGATATATTAGACACTCGAATAACTTCGAGAATGTGGACAATATGGAAATTGGTCTGTAATTTTTGATGTTGGTACTATCGCCTTTTCTATGAATGGGCATTATTTTGGCTTTTTTCCACTCAACAGGGAAAACGCCATCTCTAAGGGAACGATTAAAAATCATAGTTAATGGTCGCGACAAATAGGATCCACATTGCCTGATGAACAGTGGAGGTATTCTATCTGGGCCAGCTCCTTTATAAACGTCCAGATGTTTAATCGCTTTTTCGGTGTCAGATTCAGTTATGAGTATGTTGGACAAAGTGCCATGAGAACAAGACGCAGACTTGCAGGTCAGAGGCCGTAAGTCTGTTGAAAATGTAGATGCAAAGTGTTTGGCGAAGAGAGAGGCTATCTCCGAACCAGAACCAGCGACGAAATCATTCAAGTGCATTTTTGAAGGCAGGGTAGACTGGTTGCCGCGCTTGTCTTTAACATATCTCCAGAAAGATTTTATATCGCGGGAGATTCCTATTTCAATTTTAGACTTATATTCACTATAGCACTTGTCTATAAGCTTATGACAACGGATTCGTAAACAGTCGTATTCTAATTTATCGCGTGGATTGCCATATTTCCGATATTTCTTACGCAGCTTATTTTTCTCGGCCAGTAACCTAATAAGAGAGTAATTGAACCAATTAGGGTACTTGGATGGGGAAGAACGCCTTTTGGGTACGAACTTTTCTATTATTAGGTTAAGTTCATCGTATAGCTTAGTGACCATTTCGTTAACGTTGCCACAGCTTTGAAAATGAGTGTCCCAATCGATACTCTGAAGATTGGCAGCTATTTCGTCATAATCTGCCTTAAAGAAGTTTGGGCCTGATCGTTTTCTGGGCTGTAAATAGGTAAGATCGGCATTTAACGTTAATAGGAGATTAGGATGCTTGCAGTCTAGGTTACTGAGGAGATCCAAAGGCTCCAACACACGTACACCCGAGATGTTGCTCACTATCAGGTCTAGAATATTTCCAAAAATATTAGGCTTACTGTTAAACTGTTTTAAGTTGTTGCCAGACATGAAATCAACAAAGCTACACTCGAGGGCACAACTCGAGACGGATGGAACCATCTGCGCAGTATTATAGGGGTCGCTTTTCCAACTTATTGACGGTAAATTAAAGTCGCCCACTATTAGGACGTTGGTATTTTGGTTCATTACATTGTCGGTGTTGTTTTGAAAATACTCCAAAGTATGCAAGTTAACTGGTGGGGGTAAATATACCGCGCAAATGGAAACATCCTTCGTAACACCGCCCAACTTTATCTTTATAGAGACCCACAAGTCCTCGCAGTTACTCTCCCATCGCTCGATACGTGCCGATGGGATATTTTGTAATACAGCAATTAGTACGCCACCTCCATCTTTTTTGGTGGCCTCCGAACATACACGATCTCGACGATATACCTTGTACCTAGCGTCGAAAATTTCACTAGTAGCTACACTCGAATTCAACCAAGTCTCTGTGAACACTATCACATCGTAGTTATTTGCTAACACAAACACATTTGACACATCACTAGTTTTTGTTCTTAGTCCACACACGTTCTGGTAATATAATTCGAACTTCGCACCTCTTTAAGAGCTTTGTTGGGTGCCAGTGGTTGAAGGGAGTGAATTGAGACTCTCCACATTTCGAATAAAGAGGGCTGGGCTGTATTCGTCTTTGCGTAGGTAAATACGCCCATTACGGACCCAAACAAATTTGTAAGCTTCATTCTTTGCTTTAATGCGGGCCGCAGCGTGGAGGGACTTCATGGCTGGAGTTAAGTGTTCTGATACGAAGACTGGCTTCCGTGGGCCCGCCATACCGAGATGCTGCGTCGACAATTTTTCCTTGGGATTGCACTTGTTGAATTTGGCGACGGCAGCCAGCATGGCATCTCGATGTCAAGGGCTGCGAAGCTTGGCGACAATCGTTTGAGGTCGGTCACTATCCCTGTGTAGTTTGGCTACTCGAGTTACGTGGTAAATGTCCTGGTTGTCTAGAGGACAGTCGACAGTTTTTGCAACTTGCGAAATTACAGTGATAAGGTTTTACGCTGCCTCGAAAAAAAATCTCACTGCTGGTAGGCTCGCGTCCTTATATATGTTTGTAATGTACAGTAGCACATCAGACTGTACATTTTTGTTGAAAGATAGCCCTTATTCCAACAGCTTACGATACCGCAGTGTTAAGCTAGACGTGCTGTCGACCGTACATAAGTAGAACCAAGGAAGTGGGGGAGGGGTTTCATATTTTCCGGAGTGTCACTCTTTAAAACTTATCTGTGACTCTCATGCAAAAAAAGTTGAGTAAACGGCTTAAAAGTGATTTCGCTAAAAATAAACTATTTTAGAAAGTTACAGTTTAAAACTATCTGCATACTATATTCAAATCAAATGAAATCAAATCATTTATTGCATGTCACATTACTGTTACATGTTATTTCATCTTAACTGGTTCTGACAAAGTTACTTTCGCACTTTTTACAGAGATCAACTGTAGTATGCGACAGGAACCCTATTAAGTAATAAGTAGAATTAAAAGAAACAATAATGCTTTGAATACATCTGACACACAATCGTCAAATTGATTCTCATCAGCATAGAAGCATGACATGACTTTATAAGAAATGCAAAGTAATTTGGAACTTATTATGTGATACTGACAAGCTAGTATTTGCAATGGCAGAAGATAAACATTATTTAATTGGTGAAACAAGCATAACTAATACCTAATTTACTCTGACAAAATGATGAGCTTAGTACGTAACTATTGTGGTTATGAAAATACGCAAAGAATTAAATGAGAGTACATCACTTGGTTTGATGTTTTTATGTTAATAAAGTAAACTTTTTGAGGTAGAAGGAAAGAGATTGAATGAACTCATATTATGTAGTTCTATAATCTATTCAAGGCAAATGCTGTCTGGAATTAGCACCTATATCTCGAGATTTATCTCGAAATTGAGATAATGTCATAATATTATCTGTCTATTAAAAATTGAGATTAAATATCTCTAGTAATACTATGACAAGGAAACTTTTTAACACTTATAGTCTGGCATGAAATGTACATATTTAAAATGGTCCAAGCAGTATATCAATGCTCTTATCTAAATTGAGATTTTAAGTCTTAAGTCCATGGTCCACCAATATAAATATTAAAATAAAAAAAATATACTGACTTTCAGTCACAGATTAGTAAGAGTGTGTCTAAAGACTTTCAGTTCAAACATTCCATTCCAAAGAAATGTTCTTAAAATTTTTACTTTGACTAAATACTGCTCATCTACTATTTATTTATTTAATAAGGTACATCAACAGTGTAACATACACAGTATTTACATAGATAAAGACACAGTTTAGTTCTAGTACATTACACTAATTATAGACATACACAGCATTTGCCATAACATAAAAACAGTGAAAGGGGTGTCGCAATACAAAAAAATGATATTATGATGCCTTAGTACTTACACTCAGTGATCAATAAACCGCCGGCAATCGCATTGACCAAATAATGAATGACATAAGAATGTTGATGAAACATTTGTGAGGGTTTAACTTCCTACAGTTTAGATCAAAATTAAAGATTTTGTGTCTCTCAAGTGTAAATAAAAAGTAGTACTTATGAATGTCAAAAAAAGTAATAATAGAATACCATAATAATAATAAGCAAGCATAACTTAATAAAAATACGAACTTACCCAAAAAGTAAGTGACGAACAATGCTAACACTAATAGTAGAAAGAATACTTTTTTCAACCGTCTTGGCTGCTTAATAGTTCTGCTCCGCACACTGGCATGTGGAGTAGGTGCTGCTGTATCATCTTTTAACTGCAAACAAACAACATGCTCTTATTTATTTATTATTATTAGTTTGACCTCTTGTTTATTTATTATCATTATTTTAGAAGTTAAGATAGAGAAAGCGCGCATGTATTACATGAAATTTTAATATTAAATAATTATCCGTATATTTTTAAATCAATGAAATTTACAATGGCAAAAACATGCCACTGCAACAAAAATTAAAGTAGTCTTGTGTGTTTTTCTAAATCACCACAACCCTCAGCTTTCAGTAAATGACAGTAAAGTAAACTGCAAGTTACTCACATTTTAAAATCATCACAATGATTCTATCTCTGAAGATCCAAGAATGGTACATGACCCTTAAGATTACAATGAATTTATAATACTTTCAGTAGTTAAATTAATTCCTTAGGCTTGATTCTCCAAAATGTAAAAGTGCTTATGATATACAAACAAAAGTGTGATAGATTTGGATTTATAAGCATAATTAATTTAACTCTCTATGCATATTTTTGGTGGCACGGTTAAAAATCTCACCAAGCAAGCATGTAGAAAATAATAAAACTTGATAAAACTAATTACATACAATAATAATAATAACACTTACCTCTAAATACCTGTAAGTACTGAATTTTCCCATAATGAATTAACATAAACATCACAACCACACAACACACTTAAGAATATAATTTAACATTGATAAAAATATCAACTAACATTGTTTCAAATTAATTACTACAATATTATCCAAACTAACTCCCCCCTGAAAACGAATCGAAAAATGCTCTAAGAATATAAAAAACTTATAACTGTCAATCAGCTGTCAAATGTCAATGTCAAAAGAGTGTTCTTCTTCTGAATACTCATTATAAAAATCCCCACAATCGCGTTTCTCAACAATAGCACACAACAAGGTGCTTCCGTAAACTAACGCCTTGCCAAAAACCGTAAAAAAACTGATCTCGCCATTAGAAAACAATCACCTTACCTATATTACTTTTTATTTCAGCTCTTTTGCCCTTTCTAAAGTTATTGTCATTTATAAAAAAAACAGATACGCAAACGCAACCTCAGGCGATAGAGAAAAATGTAATCGTATTGGTTGGTAGTAAGAACACACCAATTTCCACTACAAAGAATGCGTTCAGTAGTAACTTTTTATTACGGATATTTTTTTTGTTAACAAAGCACAGAATAAATAACAGTAAGTAAAGCCCAAGTTCGGATATTCCTGTTCGGACATTATTGTTTTCATTTGAGGCTCAATGTAAAAATATTAGTGTGGTTTTGTGGTGAGTGCTTCTTTTCAAAACGGTACGTATTCGTATGGTATTCATTGACTAGGTACATAATAGCATAGTTGTTGATAGTATGTATATACAAAAAAAACTCACAAGCAATCAAACATAACCTCAAAGAAACTTTTAATAATCAGTCGTTCGAGAACTCAAACATATTATTAATTTACTGTAGCAATAAGTAATACATTAAAAATCTTACCTTTCTCTGGCGTAATTCTGATGTAGTCATTATAGCGAAGAGTTGATGATTTAAATATGATAAAACTTAGTTGACACACTTACACTACTCGATTAATTTAGCAAACAAATAGCGGGAATGTTAACTGTCACTATAGGCCTCACCAACAGCCTTGATTCAATAAATTTTATTCTTTCATAAGTATTAATATTCGGAATAAAAAGTTTGTGATCGGTGAATGACAAATAAATTAGCCATCCATCCGTGCGATGCGACTACACCGCAGATTGCGTTGCAACGAACTAAAAGATAACGACTTAAATAATAATGTAAAGTGTAATGGACTTAGGTTACATATAACGTTATATAACTTAGCGGCCAATAGTATTATACGTAAGTATATTGGTAATGAATGCAAAATAATGAATGATTAAAAAGTTGCGTGGAGCGTGGAGGTTACTAAAGTTATTTAACAATCGTGCACACATTTTGATACATCGTAGTTTGACCTTGAACTTGGTTTTTAGGGTTCCGTAGCCGAATGGCAAAAAACGGAACCCTTATAGTTTCGTCAAGTCTGTCTGTCTGTCTGTCTGTCTGTCTGTCTGTCTGTCTGTCTGTCTGTCGGTCTGTCCGTCCGTATGTCACAGCCACTTTATTCTGAAACTATAAGCATCACATAGCTGAAACTTGGTAGGTAGGTGTATTTTGTTTACCGCTTTCCGATTCAGATACAAAAAGTAAGAAAAAATAATATTTAATGGGGGGCTCCCATACATGAAACTAAAACCTAAAAATTTTTTTTTACTCAAACCTATGCGTATGGGGTGTCTATGGATAGGTCTTTTAAAATGATGTTGAGGTTTCTAAAACCATTTTTTCTAAAAGTGTAAGGTTTGAGATATAGACGCTTCCAAAGTGGTAAAATGGGCGTCCCCCCCCATCTAACTTTTGAACTAAGAAAGTGAAAATTTTGAAAAAAATATATGATGTAGATCTCAACAAAAACTTGCAACGAAAATTGGTTTGAAGGAGATCGAACTAGTAGTTTTTGAGATATTGCAAATTTTTATCAACCGCAAATATAACTTTGTCTTTCATACAAACAATATGAAAAACAAAGTTATTTTTGTTGTCGCAATATATTGTGATGTTTTCGTTAAGTGACAGTAAGTGGACCCTGAATTCAGTTAAGGGTGGCACGGAACCCTCAGTGCGCGGGTCCGACACGCACTTAACCGGTTTTTGTAAGTTCTTGTAGTCAAATGAAAATAGCTCTATCCCCAAACAAGATAGGTACTACTAACAAACGACAGAACTACTTAACTGTAAATACTATTGATGAGATCATTCTTGTCTATAAGTACGTATATTCTATCAAAAGTAAAACATGGTTGGCTCTGTATCTTACCTAAAATATTCAGAATAATGGTGGTAGTTGTACAATCATGGATAAAACAATTTTATGCTGAATCTGTTGGACTTTAATCAAAAAAGTTGTAGTAGGTAGGTATCTACCTATCTAAAATCACCTTCCTTCATATAATAAATAAAAAAACACAAGACTCTGCCTATTAATACATATTATTTCATTCAAAGGTTCTAATCCTAAGCGACTGTTAATAATTACAAATATTATGAATTTTGCATTCGTTATAATACTAAATAAAAAAATTGAAAAAAAACGTATAATCGTGATTTTTTTATTAGTAATACAATACAATCCTGAAATAAATTTATTTCTAAACCTTTCAATTTAATGATGTTATAATGTTCTGCGCCGTTGTGTCATAGTAATAGAGTACGCAAGTAGCCTTGAGAAGTATTATTGTTGTTAATCATGATGAACATGACTTGAAGATTCAACTTTAGTACATTCCAAAATGAGTATACAAAACAATCCGGTGAATTAATACGTAGAATTTGTTTTTTGAGTCAATGGGTATATGTTGACTCTACAAAAAAATACTGAAACGCTCAGGGTTTGATAGGCCGCCGGCGGTCGCTCAAACAAAATAATGTTGATAAACACTTGTAAACGCACTCGATAACGCATCAGAAATTTAGCCGTTTAGAACAAAAGTAGACAATACATTAAACATACTAATGTCTAGAGATCGAACGATTATTATTCGCCTCTACTTGGCAGTCAGAATAGCGAGTTAAATTATGATAACGCCAAGAGTCTCACCCCTCGCCCCTTACATCTGTTGATTGCTATCGATGATAAGAAATAACTAGACTGGTTGGTGCTGTAGCATTCATAAAAAGGCAATAAAAAAGCTCAATCACAATAAATTATACTATCGCGTACTATTATTGTGATGAACGTGATAATTGTTATCTATGCGACATAATTAAAAAAGTACCTAGTATGTGATAGTGGAGCTGATTAATTATGAAGTACTACGAGTACCTTCAAGGTAGCGTGTGTATGGGCGAGAATTAGGTTTCCAGTGTTCATGATTTACACTAAATTACATTTGGAATATTATTAGCCAGAAAACATTGCATACAATAAAAGTTAGTTCACTTAGGCCGACTTGCTTAGAAATGCCTCCAATCATCGATCTGTCTCTAACAACATCTAAGAAACAGGCAGAGACAGAACTAGGTTTTAATACAGAACTAAGCAATCCTAGACCTTCGCAAGACCAACTTTGTAGTACTTTGAAATAGTATTAATCTTGCTTAAATCACGATCAAAAACTTTTGCACACTGAAATCCTGGCGCGTATTTTAAAAGCTATTATCGTTGACGTACTCGGCTATTATAGTCACTGAATAGATAAATTATAGTAGATGATATAATATATTTGGTTATTATTATGATCAGACAATGATAAAAAAATATTGCTCGGTGGTGACATTACTTTGATTGAATCGATTGTAATTCGAATCCTGAGCTTTGCGTGCCCTAATCATAATATTATAATGAAATTACGTAAAACAGTGAATTATTAATTTCATTATCTCAAAAAGCGTATGAGGTAATATGCTTCAAAATAAGTGTGACGATTAAAGTTTAATTATAAAGCAGTTATTTATTCAATCGGTTTTTATGTGTTAATTGATTACTAGCTATCCCAGAAAACTTAATGTCGCCCCTTAACCCTGCCTCTACCCCGTTTTATAGTTAAGTTAAAATCCATTGAGGGCCAAAACAAATTCAAATAATCATGAAGATCGGTCTTCCCGTTCTCAAGTCATAAGTGGTGTAACTAACATGACTTTCTTTTATGAATTGGTAATCGTGGGAACTTTTATGTTTTATAATAAATAATTCGCTGGAAGTTCAACGTGGGTTAAAATTGGATCCAGAGTCCAGTGTCGTGGGAGGCCTATTATACCAAGATGGTCGGAAGAGGGTAAGAAGATAAATCAAATATATAAATAAAACCATTTGTTGCAGGAATATCGCAAGTAAATAACACAATTGCTATGGAAATAGATAGTAGCTTTATAGAATCGTTAAAAATCTACGGAATAGGCCGACGGAAATTAGATGATGTACTTTTCTCCAATGATAAGGCACCGCCACGACTTGGCGTCTACGATTTAGACGATGAGAACTTATGCCACGATATGTAAGTAAATAATTACACGAAACAAAACTTTTTGATAGCTGCCTCTAGTGCTCGCATACAATAACTTTATGTAACTTTCATGAGATGAAGACCAGTATCGAAATTTCAAAATAAAAAAGCACGTTTACGATGGATGAGTTGCTTTTATATAATTTTAAAATAATTTTAATTTTACTGTAGACAATGACATGTTGTATTTGAGGGTTAATACTATTTGTCATCATGAAGTACTCGTGTAGTTATTGAATGTGCATATTTGTTATCTTGTAACAGGTACTATAAATGCTTATCAGATGTACTAAAGTAAAATTTGGCTTTCAATATGCAACTTATAATGCTCTTGTCTTTTCATTCTCATTATTGATTTTGTTCCAGAATTAAAACAGCGTGCACTGTTCCTGGTTGCAAGTTCACCGCAGAATCGTTATTGGACTACGAAAATCACTACAATGCAAGCCACAGGTACGCTTGCATTCAGTGCAAGAAGATGTTGCCTTCGCCACATCTGCTGGACTTGCATATCCAAGAGACACACGATTCATTTTTTGCTGTGATGTCGGAAAGAAAACCTTCGGTAATTATTTTACTTGATACATTGTAGTATTTAATTCGGTAGCGATCACGCTCCAGGTGATCTTGAGCTTATAAATCCGCAAAATAGTTTATTTCACAAACAAAACATTTCACAATTAATTCATTTTAAATATTATCGTTGTATAATTATAGTTTCATTTTGTTATAAAGAATAACACACTTAATTCCAGTATTGCTGTTACATAGAAGAATGCAAAGATAAATTTAATACTCCAGATGAGCGATTAGATCATTGTGTCAAAGTCCACAAACTTCCGAAAGATTTTAGATTTGAACAAAAACACAAAAAAGTCAAGAAATCCAAACAAAATAAAACTAATCCTAACAACGTGAAAATGGACATCGATGTGCAAAATCCAAGAAATGATCCATCGAAATTTACATTTTCAAATAGTAAACAGAAAGGATTTGTTAAGTACACCGGAAGGACATTTACGAAAAATCACGAAAATCGTACGTCAAAAGATGTCAATATGGATGGTGTAATAGAGGATTTGAAAACAAACTTGCCCGAATAAAACTGAACACTTCTTACTCAAGTTTTATTATCATTCCACGAGTATATTATTATTACATTCGATCATTATGCTAACTCGCGATAACGTATTGGCATGTATCCAACATGTAAAACTAAATTACGATGTATTTTTTAAAAGAGCAGTATCAGTGCTACCAAATAATGATACAGAATCTAATTTGCTAACTTAATAACATTTTTCGATTTATGAAGATTGATTAAATTTTGTCACATACATTAGCAACTAAAATAAACACTGATAAAAATAACAGAGTATCCAATACACTCGTAATCTCAATATACATAAACTATTAAAAGATCTTTTACATACAAAAAGAACAATAAATTACTATACTTAATATACGTTTCCATTCGTAACATTTACTTAGCTTTGCCCTGTGCGGCTACGGCGGCCATTGCCTTCTTGACGGTCTTCTCATCACCGAGGAAGACCATGGAATCCACAGGCTTCATATCCTCATCAAGTTCGTAAACGAACGGAATACCAGTCGGCAGGTTGAGCTCCATAATTGCAGCGTCACTGAGTTCTGTAAAAGTTGATGACATCATAAATATTGCAAATAATCTGTAGGTATGGACTAATATAGCAATTATGAAATTTGTAATTTTTCATGCAAATGCTTAATCATTATGAACTTATCCAAAGAGAAAATAAATGATGTCATCAATAAATTCAATGAGGTAATAAAATCATTGATACTTTTGTCTAAAGACATTGTTGACCATAAATTAATGGGCAATCAGTTTTGCGTTTCGAGTGTACGTACGATCTAAATGCTTGACAATGCCCCGAAGACTGTTTCCGTGAGCAGCAATGATTATCCTCTTTCCTTCTTTGATCTGCAAAAGGAAAATTATAATAATAAGCTTGTAGCACATCAAGAAGAAAAACAAACTTGGAGGAAATTCTTACTTGAGGAACAATAACATCATTCCAGTAAGGCAATGTTCTTTCAATGGTGAGCTTCAAGCTTTCGAACATGGGGAACTCTTCAGGTTTTGGGTCACCAGCGTAGCGAGGGTCGTTGACGATGGTGTCGTAGTATGGGTGGTCCTTCTCCATGGGTGGAGGGGGTACGTCGAAGCTGCGTCGCCAGATTTGCACCTGAAGAAATATCAAAATTATGTGAATATTATTTTGTAACCATGTGTTATCTTATCACTATTTTAAATAATTTGTAGTACAATATTCACCTGAGCTTCACCGTATTTAGCGGCAGTCTCAGCCTTATTAAGTCCAGTGAGTCCTCCGTAGTGCCTCTCGTTCAGGCGCCATGTCTTTTGCACTGGTAAATCAGCCTGACCTATCTCTTGGAGCACAGAATTTAAAGTGATCTGTGCTCGTTTCAACACGGACGTATGCGCAACGTCAAATTGATAACCTTCATTCTTCAACGCTTTACCGGCAGCGGTAGCTTCTTCACGACCTGTGAATGTATATCTCATTTTTATTTATTCACTTCATGTTATAACATTACAGCAGACAATATATAAGGCAAAAGATGATTATTTAGTTACATTATAATAATTAATGGTGTAACAAAAGCTATAATTAAGTAAATCATCTTAGTTACCTGAATATTGAAAATCTTTTAATATCAATATCAGTAAGCAAACACACAAAAATGAAAAGTATTTTTAGGTCCTATAATACGACTGTTGACGAACAGTTTTCATATTAGATGATGTC
Organism: Pyrausta aurata; assembly: GCA_963584085.1. Classification (NCBI taxonomy): domain Eukaryota; kingdom Metazoa; phylum Arthropoda; class Insecta; order Lepidoptera; family Crambidae; genus Pyrausta; species Pyrausta aurata. Next base: position 8,847,066 of record OY757273.1, read on the forward strand.
TCATGTTGTATAGATGTTACTTAATTTATTTTTAGGTTGTTCTTAACCAACTTCATTTCCACACATTTTTTGGCAATATCTTTAACGTATCTGCTTACCGCCTTTACAAAACCGATCTATATTTTATCATTTTCTTTTCCTCATACATAGGGCAAGAATATACCAGATAGGATTCATAGGATTATTTGCTTTTAAATAGGTATTCAATGGATTTTACCTTTGTCGCTGAGATCTGCATCGAACCAACCGCAGAATAAGTTCTTCTGATTCCACTCACTTTCGCCATGGCGAATCATTACAATTTTATATTTTCCAGGCATTTTGTATGAAATTACTTGAAATCACAGAAAAACCCGGCTTTGCCCTGATTCGACCTTCTATTCACGGCCTGGAAACGGCCATAGAGATGACGTTTAGTTAGTCGGCACAACGCATTATAATCTATGCGAAAATCAGGATCCACTATTTGGCACAGACTATATGGAAAAAATATGTCAAAGCGCCGTCTAGTGATCAATATAAGAACTAAAAGAAATGTCTCTATGGAGGGTTCCAACTTTAGGTATACTCTCCCTAGACCTGGGGGAAAATCTTGGTGAAAGGAGAATTTAGTAGTGAAAATATTTACGAATAATTATGGATTTACTGAAATAAAATAAATAAAAAAGATGAAAAATAATCATTTTACCAATCAGAATTTTAGGCGAACTGAAATCTTGTTAGAATTATTAGTAATTTAAAAAAAAATGATACTAAATCAAAAGCTGAAGTATTGGATATCAAGTATTTTATGTCTTTAAAGAATATTCAGGTGAAATAATATATTTATATGTCAAATTTTGGTGATTTGTCAGATAACTTATTTATGAGTCATTTTATGGTTAGGGGTAAATGTAATCAGAAGTGCTGGCAGCCCTATCTGTCAATGATTGAAAATTTCAAAATGGCAGTTTGTCTTTGTTTACTTAATTTAATTAATTCATTGTATTATTTAGCAGTTCCGTGATGCTATTACAAATGAAAGACTGTGTAAAAGAGCGTTTAATAATTCCCGTAAGTGATTAGTGTAAGACAGTATCGGTTGATTTCGTACAAGGATCAACAATGTGGATTTGTTTATTCACGTCAAGGTTAGTACTAACTTAATTAATTTATCGCTTAACATTCGGGCTGATTCTTATCTCTGATGCCTTATTTACTAAGTCTATACTTCTAGTCATACCGGCTAGTCGGATGTCTGGGCCGGTTTTTATCGGTTTTGAGCACCTAACCTAACCCAACCTATAGTAGATGAAAATGTGTGTAAAAACTTCATCCAAAATGTTCTGCCACTGGAATATTTAACCAAAATCATAGCCAGACACCCGACAAGTGAGCACAAACTCTTAGGAAGCAGTATAATGGTAGCGATTACAGAAGTTTTGAAACTTAGCGGAAAAGTATTTGTTTACATTATGTTTATTTATTTTACACAGTAAGTGCTAGGTAAAATGTTATAATTCAAGTAATTTTAGATTGTATTAGTCGACTGTCATCTCACACCTTGTAAACGTTTATTGTGTAGGTTGGCCAACTTCATTGCAAGAAAGAATATACAATACGGAACAAGAGAATATTATTGATTTGTGGTTTCTCATTATTCACACCTGAAGGAATCTGCTCAGGACAGGGAGTTGAATATTTCTTCTTCAATTATGTAAGTTGTTCAAAAATTAATGTTTACTATTCTCTGCATTAAAAAGCAAACCTATTTATTACCTGTTAGAATAGTTAGTATTAAAACAAGTGTCAACACATTAAACTAAAGCGAACAAGTCTAGGTGTGTAGTTTTCCAAAGTAATAGTATGTTTAGAGTAATAATTACTAGCTTGTATTTTACTTTTTACAGATATCATTAAAAAATAACCTCAGTTTTGAAAAACATATTTTTTTTACTCCTGCCAGTTAAATTTCATTAGTGTGTTGAGTAGTCCAATAAATTGTTTGCTCTGGTTCTGATTTGATTATTATTTTTATGCTAAAAATTACCAAAAATATATTATACAGGGTAACAGTTTATACAGGGTGTAAAATAAGTATGAGTCAAATTCAAGGAGGTGGTTGTCAATCGAAAATAGATTACAGGTAAAATATTAAAAAAAATTAAAGAAGATTATGATAACAAAAAAACTTTCTTCAAGTTTTATTTTTATTTTTACTGTATTAGAGACCGGACTCTTAACCTTGAATTCGGCTCGTACTTTATTACACCCTGTTAAGAATTTTAGGGATCCGTGGACACTTTGTACCTGATATCTACATTTTTCTTTCTTATACAGGGTGTAGATAAAAAGTACGAGCCAAATTTAAGGGGGTGGTTAAGAGTTGAGTCTAGAATATATGAAATAAAAAACTTTTTTTAAACGAGATGTTTTCGTTTGTTTGGGGAAAATGCCAACACCTTATACATGACACTATAAATAGCGTATGTAAAGCTTTTTCAGTTTTAGACTGATTTCATAAAATCTTTGGGTAAATGTAACATAAACGTCTAATGAATGCCTAATAAATCAGACAAATACCAATCAGTTGCTTAAACAGGCCGAAAGCGGAAAGCAAAATGGCATTTGACATTAACAGATTAGGTAAAATGACATTTGACATTGACAGATTACCTTTTTTTTTGCACGATTTGACATATTTTTGGAGTAAGTATAGACAGGAGGAGTTGCCAAGGCTTTTAAAACTTTATTATTTTATTACTTAAATTACCTAAAAATTGTGATTAAATTAAAACTACATATAGTATGTCTAATTACATGTATTTTCAGCTATTTTTAGAGATACCGTACATAGTCTTGGCATTTTTTCAAACATCTCCTTTTTTTATATTTTTCGTTCCTTGAATGCGGCTCGTTCTTTTTTTTACAGCCTGTATTTGTGATGGTTGTATTATAATTAACAAATAACTTGGGAACTCATTATTTTTTCAGATGAATCCATTGGACAACAAGAAAATTTTGTATTAAGTTGTCTTGTCTTAGTTGAAATTATCTAATTATTTTTGTGGAAGCCTTTTCTTCGGCAAAATGAAAATAAGATTTTGCGACTGTGGTATTCATGGTACGTAATAACCCACAATAATTGTCATTTGCTACATATTGAACCTTACTTTCTCGTAATAAAGTTTTAAAGTAACTTATTAATATCAAACTCAGACTCATAAAACTCAGTTCCTACTTTCATAGAGCATTTTTTTTTTTCAATTTTCATTTAATACATAGACTTTAAATAAATATCATGCTGCATGCTATTTGTAATAAATATTGAAGATGCTGTGATTTTGTCTTTCTGAATGAATAATTAAATTAAATATTTCTGTATTAAGGTTATTTCCCACTACACATAGCATACCTTGACCGTGCTAGAAACGTGACAGGCAAATAAATATTAAATATTCTTTGTAATATTTAATATTTATTTGCCTGTCACGTATAATTAAAAATAAAATGCTTATGCTTTGTAGAATCCTTTGTTTAAATTTCCGGAAAAAAAAATAACTGTTGTTTTAATAACGATATATTTTAATGAAAAACTGTTCATGTAAAACTTGATGGTATTGGTAGAAGAAAACATCTTTCATCTTTTTACCGACTTCAAAAAAAAGGAGGTATTGAATTCGACCTGTATGTATGTGATATAGTTCAAATTGAATAAAATTTGAGTATGTTGATCTGTTAAGGCTTCGAAACAAGTGAGCAAAGTTTCTAAAGTGTATGTATGTTTGTATATTTGTGTATATGCAGATTTCTCGAAAATGAGAAGTCATAGCGAGATGATAATTTATTAGTTAAATCAAGTATATTTCCGCTTAGGTTACAGTGTGAGTTTCATCATAAAACTAAAAATCATGAAATAAAAAAAATAACAAATTAAACCTCTTATAAAAAGCAGGCTTTCATATTAACTGACTTTTTTGTAGTTTTAGTATTTTTTTGGTTTCCAGTAACGTAGGTGTCTTTAATTAGTTGTCCACATCACTGGTACACTTGTAATGATTATAATAGATTTGAAGTCAAAAGAAACGAAAAATAGATCAAGGTTATGGCAAATAGTAACTTCAAATTATACGTAAAACCCATACTATTATTTTACTACAATTACTGCTTTCTATGTATTCATAATACAAATTTATTGGAACATAAAATTTTCAGTGTATTTAATTAGCTGACCACCACTGTATGTGATATGTTGGAATAAGATAATATTTGAGTATAATATAACGCATTCGTCTTGTATTTAGAAAAACAATTTTTTTGGAGTCGATGCTTGATATGTGTAGATTAATGGTGTACTTACGCTTGACATTTTTTTTTAAATCTTATTTCTTAATATTTTTTGATTTACACTATTATCGCAATTAAGTCTCTAAAAGAAAGAAATCAGGATTGGAAAAAGAAATAAACTATAAGTCAAGTAGCTCCAAAATTATTAAAATTGGAATAGTACATAATGGGGTCAAAGTTGTTGCAATGGAGCTCTCCCATCGCCTCTTAAAAGGATCCGGTCTAATTACCATCAACCCTGTATATAACAGTGCAGTAGTCAAGATAAATATGCCTTAAAGTAATATTTTTTCTAACAGGACTCAATCTGGACGTGTCATTCATCAGTTAGCTGCACAATGGAAACCAAGTCCGAGGTGGTGCTGTTCTTCGACCAACTATTCAACTGTGTTAACGGCGCGACGGGCTCTGTCTGAGCAAGGAAAATACGAAGACCATCTCTGATTTTATCTGAAAGCTATACAAAAAACTATCTCTTGCCATTTGTCTGTTTAAAATTAAAGCATTGCGTTTGTTTAACCCCGACGCAACTTAAAAAGAGGTAGGTTTGACCGTGTATTATGTCTGTCTAACTCTGTCTAATTACTGCAATGTCTATCAAAATGATATATCTAAATATTATGTCTATATATTATGCGAAATAGGCGTATTTTTGGTGTATTACATTTAACGTCATAGCAATTCCGTATTGTACTATTCAATCTGCATTATATTTTATTGTATTTTTTTAACCAACAATTATAGTTATTCATTGTTTCTCAACTGTTTTTCTTTCAGGATTTGTCACATTAGATGTGTTCTGCGGTCAGGTCAATGTTCTCATAATAATGTGGGCTGAAATCACTTTGACCTGATCGCAGAACACATCCAGTGTGACAAAGCCTTTTCCTGAGCAAAAAATAATATCACGGTTTAGTAAGTACCGTTAATAAATACCTATTGGATAACGATAACGTTACATTAGTGAGCAAGAATAATATAATCTATGCCAGAGAAGCCATAATGTGAAAAAAAATTATGTCATTCTTGGTGAGCCAGCTGTCAAAATATCTCACTAACTTAAGTGCCCACAAAGGAGCGTTTCCTATCTGTCTTTAGACATACTCTTACTAATCTGTGCTTCTATTCCCAGCCCAGGATTTGTTGACAGAAGTCACCTTTTTGACCTTTACGTATACTGCCCAAGATGATGTAATTTTTTATATACTGCAATCGGATAGTCCAACATTGTTTCCACTTAAGAAAATTATTTCTAAATAAAAAACAATAAATAGAAAAGACCCTACTTATTGCAGATGCATGTCTTACTAGTTTATTTTTTGCCTTTCAGCTTATGCTATTGTAGTAAAATTATAAGAAAACGGATGTTCATAATTTCATTTCGAAGAACGCACCCATTCGAATTTATATTTCCGGAGTAACTTGGGATACAAAAAGTATCTATTTATTTACTGACATATTTAGTATCCATTTTTAATAACTTACAGTTTCACAATAAATAATTAAAATATTTATTTATGTTTTCCAAAATAATTAAATTAGTAGATATCAATGAAATAAAAGCTAAAGATAGGTTAACTGATTGGAAAATTTTAACAGTGACGTGTAGTGTTGTCGTTTTTCGGATATTTTGTATGTAGTTCTATCATTCTCTACTTTTGTGGACTCTAATTTCGGATATTTACATTACATTACCTACATGTGTTTTTTTTTGCAAACTTGCAAAACAAAAACGTAATTTTGCTTTTTTGATTGTTCAACAAAATATAACTGAAAACTGAGAGAAAGAAGAGAAGACAGATTGAATGGCAGATTTCACACAAGTCTAACCTTTCAACTTCCTAGCTTTGCTTTCAAGAATCCCCAGAAAAATGCCACCCAAAAAGAATAACGAAGGCAAAAAGCCGGCAAAACCACGAGTCAGGCAGGTAAAGCCTAAATTGAAAACACCTACAGTGATAAAGATAAAGATTCCAGCTCGAACTTTGAGTAAGTACTTACATACATTTTCGTTAACACTTTTCATGTTCCCTTCTCATATTTGCTGTTCGTGCGTGGCCTAAGCGGACTGTTCATAAACTGAAATATATCAAATTATTTATTTATCTACCAGACAGTAAAAAGCTATTTTGATTTTAGATACTTCCACTAATACGCCATCAGAAATCGCTGAAATGAATCAAAACAGTCCTCCAAAACTTCTGAGAAAGCTGACCTTGGAAAGAAAGCTGGAATTGGCCAATGAAGGTAAACTATAAAATTATTGTTGAACTTCAATTCCACTGCCCTGCATGTCTGTCAAAATATTACCTCTTAGGTATACCTTCATTCCCAAAGAAAGAGTTCATTTGCCAAACACCATCTTATGTTTAAATGAAATCAAAATTATTGTATCAGTAATTTCAGCTGAACTATCAGTTTTTTGTCCTATTCCTGTGATATTTATACTCTGTCCGTATGTGTAATCGCATCAGTGAATGTAACATAAAGCTATACACCCAAAAGCCATCCATTTTGAAAGAAAAGATTGGATTGGAGTGTAGCAAAGAGTGTGTAAGGCAATTGTATGCAATTGAATCTGTAGGTAGGTTGGACAGAAGTGTTTATCAATATTCTTTTGTTTACACAGCCAGTGTTAGCCATTGCATCTTAAAGCTTTAAAACCTTGTCTCCACTTAGCACTGCCAAAGTTTAAGACATTTTAATTGATAATTTAATACTGTTTGTGTTTGTTGCTGCTGATATTTTAACCATGAAGGTCATAAAATGTGCCTCATGTACAATTACGAAAACTGACGACCTCCGTGGTATAGTGGCTAAGCACGCTGGGTTTCAAGGCGTCGCCCCTCCGAGGTCCCGGGTTCGATTCCCGGTCGGGTCAATGTAGAAATTATAATTTTCTATTTTGTCCCGGGTCTGGGTGTTGTGGTACCACCGTTGTGTCTGATTTCCATAACACAAGTGCATTAGCTACTTACTTTGGGATCAGAGCGATTTATGTGATTGGTGTCCGATATTTATTTATATTTATTTATTCATTGGCTCCTTACTCTTATAATAAATAATAATTACTGCAATAGTATATTATTATATTTATTATGTATGTAAGAGTGAGGGCAGACCAGTAAACTCATGCTAAACAGTAGTATATCAAAATATATTAATTATTGATCCTGTATTTTACCATTTTTTAAGTTGCTGCGGCTCAGCTTGGCAGTAAAATAGAAACACTATTGCAAACGGAACAACCCGTCACCATCACACGAAGACGGGGAAGACAAAAGCAAAGATTTTTACAAAAACCTGAACAAACTCAAAGTAAAGAACTAACCAGTACCACAAATGTGGCTACAGATTCTGAAGGTATAGCTAGCTGCCTATTATTAATCTTTTCTTTGTTTTATATTGCTAATACATGATTTTTTATTGATTACTGTCATTATTACTGTGTGTAAGACCACGCATTTGGTGTAGTGATTAGTGCTCCTTATTCCAGCGGTCGCGGGTTCGAATCCTGCAAATGTTTAGGTGACGAGCATGAACATTTGTAACTCAGTCTTGGATGTTTATATCATTTAAGTATTTATGGGAGACTCCCCTGTCATAAAATTTGTCTGATATTTGTTACCCTAGAAAGAAAATTCCTTACTTTGAAACCATGACAATTGGTGTGATGTCTGGCGCATATTTATTTATTTATTACCTAATCTTGCAGATGCATTTGATGTATCACCTAAGAAAAGGGCATATGTACGTAAGAATCCTACAAAGGCAGTTGTTAAGGAACCCAAAGCTGTTAGTTCACCTAAAGGTAAAAAATCACTATTTAATTATATGATACTCATAATAAAATTAATTATGATACTTTAATTATATGAATTCTATAGAAAATTACTTATCAATCCATTGCCCTGTTGGCATGCACACCTTGATACCATTTCAAGCATTGATATTTTATTTCCTGAACAAATACTTAAATTTTTTGACCTGGCAAGGCAATAATTAATGTGGCACCTTAGCCAATGTACTTGCACCAAATTAGTTATAATGTACTAACATAGTATGTAAGATACATCGTTTTACTAATCCTATTTGGATCAACTGTTGTCCTTTTCAATAAATAAATTATTATTAATTATTATTATTAAGATAAAAAAAATAAGTACATTGAAGTTAGTAAAAAACTTTTTTTATATGATAAAAAAGTCGTTTGAAAATTATTAATTGCTGCAATAAATGATAAAGAGGCAAGCATTATAGACCCACTGATAAAACCTATTTTGTATAATGCTCAATAATGCAAGCTGGGCAAGCATCTCTTTGTTAATTTTTTCATGCTATTTATGTACACCTACCTGATTAACAGAGAAAAGAAGGGTATGAAAAGTTTGTATGGAAATTTCATCAAAATTCCTGTAATCAAATTATGATGTTTCCATTGAGAGAGAACATAAACACAGACAAACGCCTAGTTGATTTTGTGACAGATATTCTAGCTAAATAAATAAGGTATCTCTTTATTACCATATTACAGGTATCACAGTATCTTTAACACCAAAAAAGAGGATCATAAAACAAACCAAACTGACAGACTCAACATCCGGCATAACAAAGACATCGAGACCTAACACGAGGGCCAAAAAAGCACAGACAAATGAGGCCACAACCAGGAAGAGAAAACCAAAGTCAGACACAGGTAAGACTGAAATAGATGCAGCAGCCCTCCAGTCGCCATCCATCTTAGACCAAGTTGAAGATATTCCAAAGAAAGAGAACATATCGACAGAGCCAGAAAGTCCAAGTCACCATAATGCCGAACCAGGTTCTATAGACTCACGGAAGACTTCATTAACATCTGAATGCTTATCCTGGACCAAAGACATATCCAGTTCCAGTACAACAACGTGCGTGACAGTGTGTTCCACGGATATTGTTAGGATCGACAAGAAATTGCCAGTGATCAAGTTAACCCCTACAACGTGCCATATCAAGCAAGACACCACTATAGACACAGATAGTTCTTCCTCGGACTCCGATTCTGACAGTTCTGATTCGGAACAATCAACTCGTCATCAATCCAACAGGGAGCTCACACCAGAAATGGAATCACGGTCATTAGATCTCAGCACTTCGTCCATCTCCCCATCCAAATCGCTTCAGCCAGCGTCGAACCACTCATTTAGCAGCCCACAAAACAGCGACAAAAGTAATTTAATGGACATAACAACGTATTTAATAGACAAAATCAAATCGAAACTGAAACACTTCGATTCAGAAATCATAGACTGGATTGGCTACTCAAACGAAGAAATTAATCCGGACACTGTAAAATTTGTTGATGATATTTTTAAAATGCTAAGAGAAGAGTATGAGGTTATCACTTACTGTAGGCGCATGAGGCAAATACTAGCAGATGATGGTGGCGACAAAGTTGACGGTGATACGAAAAATGTGGATACCTCTGGTGATGTTAGTGGTAACGCCCGAACTCCGACGCAAGCGCCGAGCGAAGATGATGAAAACAATTTCACGATAGATAAAGTCAGATACGTACCGTTCGATCAGAGCTGTGACGACGACGATGCGCTCTCACTCTTCGCCGAAAGCATAGAATCGTCCAGAAGAAACAGCTCCGCCGCCTCTATTTGCGCGGCTAACGACTACGAAGAGTACGTGCCACACCCTGTAAACAGCGAAAAATGGGAACCAGCTAAAATCCGCTATCCACCACCATGTTTCGCCGAGAAAAACGACGCGAAAACTAAAATCGTTTGCGAAAAACAAAATGCAGACTCTACCTCAATTTACAAAGACACCGAACAGTACAAAAATATATCTGTGCCTTTCGAAAAGAATATCCCTCCGTCTTTCAATATGAAGATGGTCACGCCAAACAAAAAACGACCGCATCTCATGTCTGATGTTTTCAAGCCGCTGACCGTTGCGAAGAGTGGGGTCTTCAGAGGCGTTTGCTTCTACAACATCTTGTCCAGTTGCAAAAACATCAGCTGTAGATTCCCCCACGTCATTCCGGCTCTCGAGGAGATAACCAATCGGTTGGTGAGACTCAGCGAGGAGACCTTCATTCAGGAGTATATGCTGCTGCGGAACTGGCCGCCTGTGAGACGGCAGTATGGCATGTGCTTCGTACACGAGTGCATAAGACGAGACCTGACCCGCATCGCCGTCGAAATGGGCCTAGATTTCGTTATGAAAGCGAACGAGAGCTGTCGAGACGACCTGGTCTTAAAAGTGCTCGTCATTGAATGTCTGCTATTGCACCTGAACAACGTCAACTTGGAAACCTGTGAAGATCTCCTGCTGTACAAGCATCAGGGAGAGTTACTCTGCGAGATATTCATGAAGGTGATTGCGAATACGCTGAACTTTTCTCGATTCAAACCAGTGTTCATAAATCTGACGAAGTTCATCCTCAGTCATGGGAGGAAATTTTCTTTGGACGTTGCCACTCAGATATTAGAACGGATATGTATATTGCCTTGTGAGCTTCCACTGCTGGAAGCGTTGTTGGATATTGTGAAGAATACAGATCAGGATATACTGAAGAATTCTATGCTGGGTCATTTTGAGAATCAGCTATCGGTTGCGAGTAAACAGCTCCACAATGAGTTGCAGACGTTGAAAAAGGAGGCAAGTTTGAATAGGCCGGTGCTACAGAATCTATATGAGTCATCTCCTAAGCCTGTTCCTGAGATTGATCCGGTGATGCCCAGCCAATTGGTGTGCGAGAGGGAGAAGAGATATACCTCACCGGATACGACAAACTTGGACACTATGGTGAGTGATTTTCAGTATTTATATGAAATAAGTTCATAATTATGCACAAATAACTTGGTGCCTGTTTTCAAGCAGTTTAATTTTGACACACGGTACAGTTGAGGTCTCTCGCGCCTTACCACTTTTCAACAAAAAAAACGAGGTACTTATTATCTAATTATTTTAGATGCCAAACCTTTTTCTAATTTGATACTGATGATTTAAGTTAGTTAGCATTTCCAATGCATATAATTCTAGTCTGGCGATCTAATGCATTATGCAATTCGACAAAAATGTTGTAATTTGATGATACAGGTATTCAGAGGATCGCGTTACATTATATTTTTGATGATAGAAGACAAGATTTTAGTATACAGTAACTAGGCGAATAAGTTGTGATTTTTAGAGAACTTTATCAAAGGTTCAAAAGCAACAGATAATAATATGATATGTGCAATGTCCATTTTTTACAAGAAAATCGAAATAAAGCTAATTAATAACGATATAGTTATTTTTGAGAGCTCTAAACATGATAATGTACAGCGCCGGCACATCAGGTTACCCACTTTTGTAACAAACTAGCCCTTATTACAACTGCATAAGTTACCGCAGTGTTTACCTTGACGTGCTATCGTGTCTTCCGTACATAAATGTGATGAAATGTCACAGAAATAGCCTAAAAGTCTAACCACCTTATGAGCCAATATATACTTTTATTAGAAGTGACGCCCGTTTCTCTGTCGTATGTGCTAGCGATTTTCATTTAAAAGTGGTTAGGCGCGATGGACCTCGACCGTGTCTTGCAAGATTATGTGATACTCTTACCTAAGAGGATTGTGTGCAGGCGTAGCGCAGCGCGAGTTTTCATACATTTCGATCGCCAACGGTCGAAATATGCTTGCGGGGGAAAACGTTTTCCTGCCCGTAAACCTTTATGGAATGAGACAAATTTGGTTTCATTCGTTTTCATAAATCCTGAACTACGCTTGTACGTCTTCGATATTTTGTATAAAGGCTTTTGATAAGTTAAAAATGGACGAAATTCCGAAGAGATTTTTTTGTCAAAAAAGTGAATGTTTAGGTTCTTATATTTTTAGAAACATGCAATATTGCATTGCTCATGTTTGTGTATCATCATAATTTTTCTGTAATGAAAGCAATAAACGTTTTTCTTTCTTTCTTTCTTTCAATATTTAAAAAATATAAAAACGTACGAGCATAGTTTTTCAAAATTTCTTTAACATGTAAAAAAATTGACAAAATCAGACAATGTTTAAGGGGTGGAAAACGTTTTCTCTTTTTGTATGGAAGCTTGCGCGCGCACGATCCTTTTAAAGGTACTTATTAATAAAAATTAAAACCTCAATTTCCAGAACAAATCTACAGACGACCCAAATATGAGATCAGATTACAACAGAGGCCTATTCGAATGCACCATACAAAGAAACTTTACCAATTCGAATTCATCATCGAACGATAGCTCTGAGGATTTCAGGCCCAAAATGATAGCAAATCCAAACTTCAAGAATTGGAGAGACCGCAGTATCTTCAATAGTTTACGGGGAATGTCTCCGGGGCAGAGGCATGCCACTCCCAGACCACCGATGAAAAGGCATATGCATCAGCAGATGAATTATGGACCGGGACCTTCTGTATGTATATTGAAAGTATAGTTTATAGGAATTTTCTTTGGTAATGTATGATATTTTTGGAGTAGCAAAGAGTAAGTGGCTTGCGTTTTGTTAAATATTTATTTACTGAAAGGGTAGACTTATTTTTTTATATATTTGCGAAAGCGAAAGTGATTAATTGCTTGTGCTATACTTGTAATAGAACTAACTTGGATATGGGGCAAAGTGTCAGGTCTCCAATTTCAGTAATATTTCAGTATGTTATACCTGTACATGCCCTCGGCACAGACACGAAATATTTTTGCATTTTCAAGCCTAGTTTTCAAAATATAGGTCTTTGAAGTTTTCAGAAATCGCGAGGTATGCACTACTTCGAATCGAACGCCATTATCAGTTGATTTTTGTTTTAAATAAACTTATTAGTGAATTGAAAACTACATTTATTAACCTTTTTATCCTCATTATTCGAATTCTGATTTATTTATAAAATTGGTAAAAAAATTGAAAAAAAAATTTTTTAATAGTTTTTTACGAAGTTCGCTTTTTTTTTTTCAGGTCAAGTAAAATAAAGTTTATTTTATGCTTAAACTTCATGCCCCAATTTCTATAGTGGGCCGCGCAGTCGTTAAATGAGCTACATGTATTATAATGCCGGAACGTGGCGATGGGCCCCTTATAGCGCCTAGTCAGTAAGCGCAACTTACTGAAAATTAATGTATTGAAATAATAAGCATTCTATTCGGTTCTGCTTAATGCAATATTTTTTAGTATCGATCAATAATTTTGTAGCTTGTGTCAAAGTTAGGATGGCGATTATTTTACTTATAATATTGCAAATAATTGGCATTCTATTGAGATCAAAATTCAGATATTTTAGAAAAGTGGACCCAAAATAAAGTTATAATTTTTTAAAGATATCGTCTAGGTTCATCATGAAAAATATCGAAAAAAACTTATAACTCCTAGACTATAAATATTTGTATAACATACATGGGGGTGAAATGGATAGGTATGGTACTCACCTATCACCACGCATCGGCTTGACACGTTACATAAAACACCCTGTATGTACTTGTGTATTTATGGGAGACGCCCCGTCATTATATTCGTTGTCTAGTACTTCGTCATCGTAACACAAGGAAGAAAATTCCTTACTTCGAAACCAGACAATTAGTGCTCGTATTTATGTGTTTTATTATTTATTTATAATATGCATAAGTATTTATAATTGAAATTCTTATCTTCCAATTTACTATATTTGTTACAAACTGCATAATAATTAATATATTTATTTTATATTATGATAATGATATAATCGTTTTTGTTTCAGAAATTCCCAAGAAGATCTGGACCAGACTTCTTCTAGTGAGTAAGAATATTTTTAAGTACCAATTTACTATTATATATGTCAATTTGACGTCATAAAAAAGTATTTAAAACTATTTTTGCGTGAAAATCGTGAACATGCAAAATGCACCAAAACCCTTCACGAAAAGATGGGTTATTGTTTAACAACTAACAGACGGCCACAAAAGTATATTCATCGGTTTTCAACCATGCAAATGACATTTAATTCAAATTTTGAGTGTCAGCATCAGCCCATACTGTTTAAATAATTTTCGTATAAATTTAAATCGTTACACAGATTGTCTTGTAAATAAATGCACCCATAGCCCAACTCTAGCTGTATCGATAAGTTTTTTTTAATTGAAATATTATATTCGAGGCGTGACATTCTGAATGTTATGATGACATAACTGTCAAACCTATATTTACTTGGAATGGACACAGAATAATGTACACAAAATTCATAGTATTTTCGGTATTCTAATAGGTAGTATTGGTACAAGCAAGCACATGGGCGTATGTGGAGGCGAGGGCACGATGCGTCCGCGTTGCCCGCGCCCTTCACGCACCCCGCCCTCGCCTCCCCGCGCGCCCCGCCGTCCTGCAGGCGAGGTCTTAATAGTGCTTGCTGTATTAATTTCCAGTGCACCAATATTGTGTCTTTTACCAAACCTCATTAACATAATGTGTCTTTAACTTTATAAATTACAGTGAATCAGGGCATTTAGATATATTTTTGTACCGCAAAGCTTTACCTTCGAAATGTGATGATAAATCTACGAAACTAGTTAACATTTTCGTTTAGCTTAAGAATAAGAATAAGACATGTTTAAAATTTTAGACCATGTTACGTAACGACGTATAGCTTAACTGCTAAAAGTTTTAGACGTACAGTAATTGTACCGACCGCGTTTTTTGTTTTATAACTTACCTACGCCTATGTCTTCATTTTGATAATAAATTCTTGTATTTAACATCTCTTCTGATAATTACTTTATAGCGGTTAAAGCTTACTTGAACTAATGTGCCCTTAAGCTTGATAGATTTTAGTTCGTATTGTGTTGTTTATCTGTTGCATTTCAGTTGTGTTTATTAGTATTTCGTTAAGGTGAGTGCGTGCCTAATCGAGCTCAATCATCGTCGCATTTTGGTATCAGCAAAGTAATTTAAAAAAAAAACGCCTACAAAAAACTCACTTAAAAGCTTAAAATAACATATTTTACTATATTTAGGGAAAGAAAATTCATTTGGAGTTATTTCAAGTCCTATTTTTATTCCCTACGTAAGAATATACCTGACTAAACTAAAAAAATAATCGGCGAGTAATCCGTGGGCAAACATACACTTACGAAACTTGGATGACGTGATTAACTAGATCATCATACTCAAATATTATCAAATTTCAACGATATCATAAATATACATGTCGTATGACGAATTAAATACCTCCTTGTTTTAATTCGGTAAAAATGCTTCCGCGCACGTCGATTTGGCTCGAATATGTGCGGGCTCACCCTAAAATGCCATTTTAATTTTAAGCGTTGATATTTTATTTTAAGTTTATTTTAAGACTCCGTTAATGTAACAATGTATGGCCGCTTTATTTAAGTATTACTTAAGGGACAGAAGATATACAGGTGTGGTCTGTAATAGGAGCAATAATTTTAAATATAGGCTCTTTATGTAACCAGTAATCAATCTATAATATAAAAATGAATCACAAAATTTGTTGGTAAGCGCATAACTCAACAACGCCTGGACCAATTGAGCCAATTCTTTTTTTGTTGTGTTTGTTATTGTCAGTAGAAGGTTCATGTGAAAGAAATGTTACTTTCGCAGAAAATTAGAAAATGTAAGAATACTTACTTTCTTAGCGGGGCCGGGGGCGAAACAAAGTTTGCTGGGTCCGCTAGTTCTAAATGGATTTAATTTAAAATAATGAAAAATAAATTTGTTGTTATTTTCTAACAAAATAAATTGAACCAGCAATGTATCGCAAACAAATGTGTCCAGCCATGGGCTTGACATTGTCATTTACTTCAACGAGTTAGCCATTTTGATTAATCAATGTGTTAAAATGGGATTATATAACTTTAGAATACTATATTTCTGAGTTCAGTCATTTTACAGCACAATGATCAGGTCAAGGTAACTTCGTATACTCTGTAGAATCGTTGATTAAAATTTTTACTCCTATTACGGCCAAACGCTGTATAACTAGGTTCTCTTAGCGTTGCCTCTAAGCCTAAGGAACTTTAAGTGTAAGTTAAAAATATTTGACCATAGTTGAAGTAGTTTCAGACAAGCTGGTATAATTACGCCATGTATAGAACAAGATAATTGTATTAAAATTAAGTTCCATGCCAGGTTGAATGAAATAATTTTAATACAAATCGACAGTAGGTATAAATCTTGATCTTTATTTTTTTATAAACGAAACATTGGACAGAAATCTCTTGGCTGTGATAAATAAAGGCATCAAAGTCCGTATTTATTTGCTTGGCGAATATTGCAAACAATGTAAAAAAAAGATTGTTTACAATATTCGCCAAGCAAATAAAAACGGACTTGCTAAGTGCTTAGTTGTCGATGGTGAAACGAGCCCTTAATCTTGCTGTTAATACTTCTTAATGTGCTTCTCGTTGAAAAATAACAATCCGCCAGGCTGCCAGTAACTAAAGTTCCTAAAATTACATACAAACATTTGCGTTGCATTGCGATACATATAAGCATTAGTTAGTAGTAGGCATTAATAAAAAGCCTTTACGAACTAAAGGTAGACCGCGAAATTGAGACCTCGCCTGCGGGGCGGTGGGGTACGGGGGGAGACGAGAGCGCGGTTAGTGAGCGGCCCGCACCCCGCGCCCCGCCGCCCCGCAGGCGAAGTCTCAATGAAGCGGTTTATCTATAATTAATTTTGACTCGTTTTGAAGTAAATATAAAAGGTGCCAGATAAGGCACATAAAAGCTTCTGTGCTGGTGTTTAAATTCGAATCTCCTAGGTACCAAAACAGAGCTTTGAAATTTTTAATATGGAGCAAGGCTCACTTGGTTTTTAATTTCTTAACAAAATTAAAATGGCGGACCGAAAAGTGAGCTAAATGTCCCTTACCCCCTTTTGGACTGTTATCTACATAGTGATAGGTAACTCCTCTGAGTGACAAAGCGATCTTTAAGTTTCAGCCGCACTTTAAAAGTTTAATTATTGTAATTAT
Organism: Pyrausta aurata; assembly: GCA_963584085.1. Taxonomy (NCBI): domain Eukaryota; kingdom Metazoa; phylum Arthropoda; class Insecta; order Lepidoptera; family Crambidae; genus Pyrausta; species Pyrausta aurata. The sequence goes on from OY757273.1 coordinate 8,864,362, forward strand.
TAGATGCAAATAACTATAGGACATACCAATACAATTGTATTATAATATCTGCACCGTTACCATGAATAAGTTTACGGCGGTTTTATTCGCTAGCGACGACGTAACTTTTTATATGGAAAAAATAGTTCTGCAAGTGACCGCTAGGGGCGCTGTGCAATTTTCCATTGACTTTTTTACGTAGTCGCTAGCGAGTGTAAAACCGTCGTAAACTCATGGTAGCGGTACTGTGCCCAAACCAAGACATTATGTACAAGATCTATAAAATAGATCACTATTGAAATTGATTTAGTAAGTAAGAAGTATTATAGGTTAAGTTTTTTGTTATCAAAATAAGCGAGAATATGTTGATTTATTTTTATCAATGGTAAAGATTCAAAGTATAACGTTAAAATAAAAAGTGCATATCTCAAACATTTTTCATTTATTTCATAGGTTCAGTTGCTGCATTATCTTTCTGTAACCATAGTTTTTTAAATAGTAACTATTACGATACGAGAGATATTTTTTTACATGAAATTGCTGTACGTACAAATAGGTACACCACTTATTCATGAACACTAGTTTTTTTTTCTATAAAAGATTTTCATTGGTTTAAGTAAAATAGCAGCAACTGACTCTGAACCTTATTAATTTCCTTTCACCACCCACAGGAATCAAGCGAAATTGCAAATGTAATAGGTTTATTTTATGTGCATCTGAATTGGGGGCCCATTTTTTTAACCCTTGTGAAATGAAATAAAACTCTAAGGGTAATTTAGTTAAAAATAGTAAAAACTTAAAGCATAAGGCCAAAAATTTCTTAAACATAAATTACAACTTTTATGGATAAATAACTTGGGCCCTCAATCCAGATGGTAGCATAGCCTAATCTCAGTAAGTATTATCTCTGGTTTAATATTTTTCATTGAAGGATTTAGTTAAGAATTTCTTACATATTTTAAGAAATTCCCAAATCTGTAGAACATGACGTGATAGATTTATGGCGGTATATCTAGGGCCCTCACTCCGTTATTGTCTGAACCCTAAAACATGAATTTATCTGAAAAATAAAGTGTTAGAAATGTTACTTAGATACACTCGGTGAATTTCTTAAAAAGAAATAATGACTCAAAAGTTAATTGTTAAGAAGTACATGAAGGTCGTAACGTCTGAACTGAGAGCCCAATATTTTTGGCTTTATTGACTAGGCACAACGTCATAGATTAACTCAAATTCGATATGATTTTTAACTTTTTCTTAATTAAATTGTAACATATCGTCCATTCTTCTAAATGCCATATTTTAAGAGAAAAATAACTTTTAACTTTCTGTAAGGGAATAAATTGTAGGGTGACCATAGTTTATCATAGTGTAAGTGTATATTTTGTAAAGCGCAGTCTTACTATAGCACCAGAGGCGTCGAAATACGCAAATGAAATAAAATCATTCTAAAAAATATTTCACGATCGGTACAATTATTAAAAAAATATTTACTTCACATCAATGTGTACTCCATAGCTTCTGACTAAATTTAAAATATCCAAGAGAAGTTGACCTAAAAAAAATATAATTTTTAAAGCCATCATCTAGGTGTATCATGAAAAATATCGAAAGAATACGTTATCTCGAAAACTTCAAATAATTGTAGAATACATGGGGGTTAAATCGATAGGTATGGTACTCAGCTCGCATTGGCTTGACACCTAAAACAACCTAATTTGAGTATGATTCATGCATGTCTTAGTTTAATTTTTTTTTGTCTAATCGCTATAACTATGTTGGTTCCTAGTTAAGTTACTTTCAAGGAATTAATAGACGGTCCCTAAATACTACGATAAACTAATGGTCACCCTACAATTTGTTCTCTTAAAGAAAGATGAAAGTTATTTTTCTCTTGAAATATGGAATTTAGAAGAACGGGCGTTATGTTATAATTTAATTAAGAAAATGTTAAAATTCTCATCAAATTTGCGTAAATCTATGACGCTGTGCCTAGTCAATAAAGCCAAAAATATTGGGCTCTCAGTTCAGACGTTACGACCTTCATGTACTTCTTAACAATTGACTTTTGAGTCAATATTTCTTTTTAAGAAATTCACCGAGTGTATATAAGTAACATTTCTAATAGTCGTAATTTTTTTTTTCAGATAAATTCATGTTTTAGGGTTCAGACAATAACGAAGTGAGGGCCCTAGATATACCGCCATAAATCTATAACGTCATGTTCTACAGATTTGGGAATTTCTTAAAATATGTAAGAAATTCTTAACTAAATCCTTCAATAAAAAATATTAAACCAGATATAATACTTAATGAGATTAGGCTATGCTACCATCTGGATTGAGGGCCCAAGTTATTTATCCATAAAAGTCGTAATTTATGTTTAAGAAATTTTTGGCCTTATGCTTTAAGTTTTTACTATTTTTAACTAATTTACCCTTAGAGTTTTATTTCATTTCACAAGGGTTAAAAAAATGGGCCCCCAATCCAGATACACATGTTTATTTTATATTACTGACGATTTATGATTCGTTTGTTTTTTGACGACGCGTTTGTTGTATTGGTTAGCGCTCCTGACTATTACGCCGGCCGTCGCGGGTTCGAATCCCGCAAGGGGCAAATATTTGTGTGATGAGTACGAACATTTGTACCTAAGTCATGGATGTTATATGTTTATAAGTATGTATTTATGGGAGACGCCCCCGTCATAATCGTTGTCTGGTACTTCGTTACAAAAGGAAGAAAATTCCTAACCACGAAACCAGACAATTGGTGTGTTGTCTGGCGCATATTTATTTATTTATTTGTCAAGTCTACAACTCGTAGGTATAGAATTAAACACAAATAAGAAGTAAAAAATTATAATATGACGTCCAGTAGCGATCGCAAATGCTACAGAGATAGCTAATAATTAAAATACATTTCACATATTAAATTACGATAAAAATAATAAAACGATAATTGTAAATTGTTTGAGCCTCTTATTCATTAGCTAAGTACAGTGTTCCTAACTTAGAATCGTATTAAATAAATATAACCTAATTAATTACACAATTGTTGCATAGAAACCGTGAATATCCATAGTGGTTTTTCTGCAAATAACTTGGCCTTAAGTCTTCTTGATAAAGTAAAAATACGAGTTACCACAGATTATTTACTGTACTGTTACACATAAACATGTATATATGTATTTTATTATGTATGCTCAAGGTATTTATTAAAAATCGAGTTACCATGATCAAACTTTAGATCTAAAATAATTTCTCACTTCACACACACACAAACTACTTCTCACTTCTATGTTAATTATTATAGAAAAGGAACTAAATAGAATACCTTTCTAAAATGAAGTAAGAAAAAGTTAAAATCGAAAATAAATATAATTTTGCCCGAATCTTAAAAATACATTTTTTGTAAAAACTAGAACATCTTACATCCTAAGCAATACAGCAGGACTACAATATTGTCATAGCAAAGCGTAATAGTATAAAATCACTTTTCACACCTTATTTTGGCAGTATAAATACTGGTTTACATAATACTATCACTTATTTTGCAATACATGTTTGATCATATTGAAGAAAAAATTCAAAAAGAAAATTCATATCCTAGCTTGAGTGAGAACTAAATTAGTACTACCACAGATATTATAATACTAGTACAGATACCTCATCTCATACAAGAAAACGGTTCCGCCGTAACGGGCTAATATCTCCGGGCTAAATTTAAGTATTGAGAGGGCTATGTAAAAAGCCGTAGATAGCGCTACGTAGACTGATGGACTTCACGGAAAGCATGTCGATTGCTCGCAATTAGTTCATGTGTTCAACACGTCAATAAATGGCGCTACGTGTACTGGATTCACGGAAAAAGCATGTCGATTGCTCGCAACTAGTCTACGTGTTTAGTATCTCAATAGATGGCGCTAAACTCATTGCTGTAGTGGCTGTAGCACTAAAATAGGGTAAAAATAATGTAACTAAAATTCAAAGGTAAATTTCGCTACTATTGTTTATGACACAATGGCGCAGCGGATTAGAAAGGCGGCCTCGGACGTAAAACACGTGGGTTCGAATCCCAGTACTGCATATTCTTTTTTTATGTTGTTTTTGTTTTTATCAGTGTTTTGAACTTTTTTCTCTTTTCTTTTCAACAAAATCCAGATATTATAAAATATGTCCTAAAACTAATACAATAAATAATTTGAAATGTTTTATATGTTATGACAATTTGTTGTGTGTATCAATAAATATAAATTAAATGAAAACGTCGCGTTTCGTCATCATGTAAAAGTAGAGTAGGTTTCCTAAATGAATGCAATTTGTACTTCAGAAATCAAGTTCCTCCTTATCTTTTGTTCACAAGCACAACGACCGTCCAATACGGCTCTCTCAGTAGTTCTGTTTCAGTCCCCATTATGAGAGTAAAGAGTACGGATAGATTGGTTAGTTTAGTAGGTACTGCAAGAGCGAGACAGAGCGAGGCTGTTGCACGGCTCGCCCGGCTCGCGTGTCCTCTCGTCTCGAGGAGAGCCCACGCTAGTCTCACGCCGCGCGCCGAATTATTATTTCGACAGTGCAAGAAATGTTATAAAACGTCTATGTTATTTATGTACTAGCTTTTGCCCGCGACTCCGTTCGCGTGGACTTCAGGTTCGTCCCGTCTAGTCTAGTAATAAGTAAGAAATACGGTAACTAAGTAAGCACTGCAGAGCCCTAAATTGTAGCCTATATGTTATTCTGATGTATAAGCTATATTGTGGTAAAGTTTCATTCAAATCCATTCAGTAGTTTTTACGTGAAAGAGTAACAAACATCCATACATCCATACAAACTTTCGCCTTTATAATAGTAGTAGGATTCTTTAAGTCTTTAATGTATTGATATTTGAGTTGATTTTCACATTCATGCATGTAATTTTGACTCATGTTTCATGTTTATGTTTGTTATTAAGCCGGCATTACCTATGAAGGAAATCAGTTTTCTTTGGAATAATTTCTAATTAATTAAAAATGATTTTATTCTTCATTCTAGTAGACTGCTAAAATCTTATTATTCCGCCCGGCAGCTACAGATTAGCAAGAGTCGGCGGCTAAACCAGTGTGTGGCCGGTGTGGATATGGCGCACCAAATTGTACTTAATTCCATTGTTTTCATTAAATTAATGGTGTTGTCAATTATATATAATATATACGCTCGCAGCTTTGCAAAATGCCGGAGGAAAATGACAACTCGTTCAATTTTCGACGTTAGTTATAGTTTTAGGGTAACCATGATTTAACAACGTTTACGTCAAAACCTTGGACTTGGTTTCAGTAATCAGAAATAAAGTCTGATTTGCGCATAGGACGAATTAAAACCAATGAAGATATTAAATAAGATTAAATTATCCGTTTTGGTTTTCGTAAAGTTCACGCCATATGGCATTCTCTACCAGTCATACCTTTGGGCTAAGCAGAAATGATTGTGGACGGTGCGACAAAGAAATGAAATAAATTATTATCATTTCAATTGTGTTCTAGAACATGGCAATAAGACAGGTATTTGGTTGTAGTAATTCGATAACATAACCGATAGATAGAGCTAATAAAAATAACCGTTGGGATTTAACACTTTAAAATTGAGTTTTTAAACATTTAAAATTGAGTTTTAAGTCATAGCAATAAGACAGGTTTTTGGTTGCAGTAATTCGATATTAAAACAGATCGACAATAACTAATAAAAATAACACTTTCCATGACATTTAAAATTGAGTTTTAAGTCAGTGCAGTAAGACAGGTTTTTGGTTGCAGTAATTCGTTAACCTATCAAATCGACGATAAGTAATAAAAATAACACTTTTCCGTTTGCAGTACCAGTAAAATAGCATAACAGTCCAGCAAGACTAATATTATTATAACGTCAAAATTAACATTTTATTTATTAGTGTGTTATATTATGTTGGCGAATTCAAGCAGTTATTCCCACTCCTACTCATTAAGTTATTTATTGTTTCCCAAATATTTTGTTGATTTTTGTAACTTAATAATATAACAACGAACAAATTGGATAAAAAATATGATATGTTAATGATTTCGATGCTTAGATATATAAAACTTCATAACTCAAAAAATAAACGAATAATTTGCAACATTTTTAAACAATAGTTTAACGTTTGAGATATAGACGCTTCCAAAGTAGTGAAATGGGCGTCCCACCCCCCTTTCTAACCTTTGAACTAAGAATGTAAAAATTTTGAAAAATATACATATGATTTAGATCTCAACAAAAACTTTCAACAAAAATTGGTGTGAATGAGATCTAACCAGAAGTTTTTGAGATATTGCTTAGCATCAACCGCAAATATAACTTTGTTTTCCATACAAACACTAAAAACTAAGATATTTTTGCTGTCACAAATGTGATGTTTTCGTTAGGTAAAAGTAAGTAGATCCCGAATTTATTTAAGAGTGTCATGGTGTACGGCATCTTTATAGAAATCATCGATTAGATAAAACATTTTATAAGGGCAGATTTAAAGTATAGTTAAATAGGTACAACGATGGAGTAAAAAATATTACTATTTATTTCATGCATAGTAAATATTATATTTTTACAAGTATATTGAAAAGAGGTGATGTGCTTGTGTTGATCATGGTGGAAGAGTAATTAATAGAACTGTAGACACGACAAACATTTCTTTAAAACTATTAACTTTTAATTAGTTGCGAGCAGGTAATAATTGTATTATAGAAGACTGACTGAAAAAAGTTGTCAGCTTCTAAATTTCACCGCTAAAGGCGTGGATAATCTTCGCATCGCCAATAATCTATCTACGCATTATCTGCTAAACGAGAAAAACTATTATTGGGTGCCCTTTATCAAAAACCTTAGTCTTATTAGTCTAAAATAAAATACAGCAAAGCTAGGTCACCCAGGTACCTACTAAGCAGATAAACAAACATGTTTATATATTTTTTAACTAACTAAACGAAAAATAATCTCATTGTGGCATTATATTACTGCCGATAACCGCAACTATTTCATTTCTAACACATATGGGTTGGCTGGAAGAGATCTCTTTTAGGGATAAGCCCACCTTTGTTCACATTGTGACTTCTTGTATTTTCTGTACAGTCGCCAGCACATCAGACTATACATTTTTGTTGAAAAATAGCCCTTATTCCAACAGCATAAGATACCACAGTGTTTAGCTTGACGTGCTGTTGTCCGTACATCTTTTAAGTGCAATAAAGAAAGAATATAATATAATAATCATCATTTAACATCATCATCGTCATTATCAGCCAAAAGACGTCAACTGCTGAACATAGGCCTCCCCACATTATTAACATGCCACGGCATCTATACTAATATTATAAAGCTGAAGAGTTTGTTTGTTTGTTTGTTTGTTTGTTTGAACGCGCTAATCTCCGAAACTACTGGTTCGAATTGAATAATTCTTTTTGTGTTGGATAGTCCAGTTATCGAGGAAGGCTATAGGCTATATAACATCACGCTACGACCAATAGGAGCAAAGATATAGTGGTAAATGTGTAAAAAACGGGAGAAAAAGGTCACTTTTAGACGCGGACAAAGTCGCGGGCAAAATAATAATATAAGCGGCGATAGAAATGTAAATCAAAAGTGGCGGAATTTCATGAAATGCCGCAACATTTCATGTAGGTAAAATTTAAACGCAGTATGCATAATGCCGATTTTTTTTTTAATTTAGTTCTTTTTCGTGCCACGGCTGAGCAAAACAAAATGGCGTCAAGTAGCAAATTCGTGTCTGGAAAAAGTGATTAAAGGCAGTGCAAATACAACATATGTGACCGCGTGATAATAGTCACTTGAAAGACGTTTGCTACAGTGAATTACAAAAAATTGAGATTCTCAAACGAGAACTATAGATAATCCCTGTAGAAACATTTTTTTTGGTTATGCACCTCTTTCAATGCTATTGGGACCATCGAATCTGGTATCCGGATGACGCTTGGAAGTGTGACAGAGTAATTGCTTTTGTCAATCTGAAAACATTCATAACATTGAGTGATTTAAATGTTTTATTATGATTATATTATGATACCAAAATAGAAAGAAGAGGTGCTCGCTCATAGCGCAGTGGTGGTAGCGCTTTGGTATTAACTCGTCAAGTATGTGTAAACGAGACACAATAAAAATTCCATTGTTATTCGGCATTCGTTTGATACCTGACTGATTAATACCGATATTAAGCAACTTATGGGGCGGTCAGTGTTTGGATGATACGTCAGTTTTTCTTTGCTTGTCGAATATTGTAAACAATCTTGACATTTCTTTTTAACGAAATCATTCTTTTAACGGAACAATCACAACCTGCATTAGGTAATTTATCGTTGAACACTTGAGATCTTTTTAAATCAAATAGTTAATGAATGTTACTTTTTTTACTGATTTCGTTGACTGATATTCTTTAAAAGAAAAAATGTTTACAACATTCGACGAGCAAAAATAAACGGATTATACATATTTTTATGAAATCGTTAGCACAAAGGGACTTCTGAGTGTAGAAGCACATGTTTAACAAGTTAGTCTTTGTTGTTATGATTGTCATCATGCTTAATTTCTGAAATAAAATCCTATTTGTCCTATCAAACTGTTAGTCATGGTCACCCTAAATCTTCATCATTGACAACAAAACCAACGTCGTAGTGATGACGATTAAACAGTTATTATTATCAATCAATATTATCAATTATCATTGTGCAATAACCTTTGACATTTTGTTTAAAAACAGTCGACGCCAATCATGAAATCTGTGCAAAGTTTCGGCGAAAACCGAAAAGTGCTAGAATTGTGTTTGGTTACTTATGTTCATGTGATGATGATGTTCAGAAATCTTAGAATGTTATAAACTATTAAAATATTTTACCTATATCCTATTGTTATAATAAACCTACCAATGTTTAATTTAAACGCTCACGGATGCGGTTATCAACATTATTTTGTTTACTCCACCGCCAGTGTCCTATCGATGCCTGCCTGAGCTTTTACTGAAATAAAAATAAATTGCATAACCTAATTCGTACTTGCTTAGTTTTTAAAGTTGCATTATAATCAATGGACAAAATGCGCCATCTATTACCACCTCATAAATATGCCGCAAAGTTTTATCATATACCGACAGAGGGCTCTTTGTCGTTTTAGCATGCTTTCATGTGTGCTTTTATGCTATTTACAACATTTTTACTTTTTGAGATAAAATTGGGTAGTATAAAGTTTTATCTGTTTTAAACGGCTAAAAATATTTATTTACATATTTTTTGGATATTATCTTCATGTATTTTAGGTTTTTAATCCAAATTAATAAACCGTTTCACCGATGGCCAGACAGGTAGCGCCACCTATCGAGAAAATTTACAAGCTATGAAACCTATGTTCCGAATGAGACCCCGTGGTACTACCTAATTTATATAAATGAAAAGTGCAAAAATGCACGGAAAATTCTCACCACAATACCCATTCAATTCATTATTCCTATCTAAACTGCAACACACGTGTCAGCCAGACTGTTTAATTTGTGTAAAAAAAAAACATCTGGCAGTTATAATTACATTACATTATTCCAAAATGGAAAGGCTTGATTCTAGTGGAATGTTAGACTAAATCAATCCAGAAAATTGTGTTCTGACTCAACAGAGAACCTTCGTCGTGAAACATATCGACGGTTCCCGGGCTATTTGTATTAAGCGACATTTTGTAAACTTTACACCAGAGCTGTTTAAAGTTTTGATTTTTGAAAAAAAAAAAACATAACTTCCGCAATTTGTTAAATTTTGAAAAAAATAAGATATTTATTGATTACGTTACATACTCTGCATAATCTGATTAGGTTTTTTTCTGATATTCCTATTATTAACAAAGATACATGTCGTTTAATACAAAGTGATCCTTTTTTTTATTTTTTTTATTCCAGGCCAAATGATTTAACCGCCTAGGATAAGTATTTATTGTTCCTGGCTATATGACTTATCCGCCTAGGTTTATTAATTCTTGCTCCAGGCTAAATGACTTAACCGCCTAGTACTGAAAATAATAGCTCCAGGCTAAATGCATGAAATTGAAGAGTTGTTCATTTCATACCTGACCTAATGATTTAAATGTCATATACCATACATTTTCGTGGTGTATAGCCTATTTTGTTTAAGCGCCGATTTCATTTTTACTTATTTGTTCCTAATCGTGCCTGAGTAATTAAGTTTTCTGAAATAAGCAGATAATATTTTTAAGGTAAAGCTCATTGTATGAAGCGACTTTACTATGTATTTGTAGGGTTAAGCTAATTGTATTATGCGACAATCTTATGTATTTATAAAGTAAAGCTAAATGTATGAAGCGACATTTCAAAATATTTATAAGGTGAGGCTAATTGGTTTAACGTACATTGTCTGTAAATTGTTGATCCAGGAAAGAGGGTTTAAATAACTCTCTGGTATTTCATAGTGAGCTTAAGTACACAGTTCCTAAATTTGACAAAATTTTGTGTCGGTACATACATCGCAGTGCAAAATAGGCCCCGAAAATGCGATTGTATTGAGCGACAAAAAAGTGCCCAGATCGTCACCAAACCCAGCTCAAACGACGCGGAAAAATTCGCTGATTCCAAATATGTATATAAGTCAATTTCGCCCAAAATGTCGCTTCATACAAATAGCCCGGGAACCGTCGATATTAATTAGCCGTATTTCTTCACTGTAAATTATAGGCAACTTGCTCCAAATGTTAGCAACCTCTGCTTGTTGTTGCCAACTCCACAATACACTATTACCAAAGGTAAACCCATCAATATTTCATACAATCAGTACATAAAATCAGCCCTTATAACTAGTAACTCAGCCTTGCACGCATACCTGTCTTAAATCAGTCGATTCACAAAGCTGAACGCAGATAATACATTTAAATATAGCACCACATACACTGTCAACATTTACAGCAAATTCTATGTTTTAATATACTTGCCAGAGTATATTAGTTGCTTGTTTACTTGAACAACTATCCATTCAGTTTAACACGTTCCGGGACACTATTCCAAACACTTATTTATTGTTTTCACGCCTGTAGGAGTTCACTGTCCCGGAACGTGTTAAGGACTTTCTTTTGCCTAAAATGACCCTATATTCAACATAAAATTTTGCGATAACAGTAAGCTAAGTAAGCTAAGCTACCAAGAAAAAACGTGCCGTGTTTAACCTTTTCTTGATTCTGAAATGATACTTAAGTTAGTAATATCTGAAATCTAGGTGATCAAATTCTCCTTTCTAATAGAATTTGCTGTAATTGTTGTTTTGATAACATTTACCGAAGCTAACCTTACATTAAGCGGTGGGATATATTGTGCATATGTTAAAGGACTGCTGGATTAGTGGAACAGCGCTCGAGGTCTCTTCTTGGCTAGTAGGTGCCATGAGTGAGTGATCCCTTTGCGCCTCTTGGGTGACAATCTGCGGAAATAAGTTTATAAATTAAATACAATGAGATAAGGCCATAAGCATAGATTAGGCAAGTTTAAGTTAAAAATACATTTTAATCCTTATAAGATGAGATAAGATACATCTGTCAAATTGGCATAGCTCAAAGAATTAGCAAGCTGAAGTGGCAGTGGGCCGGTCATATCTAGCAAAGAACCGACAACCGCTGGGGTAAACGAGTTCTTGAGTGGAGACTGCGACTCGGCAAACGTAGTGTGGGACGCCCTCCGGCCAGATGGGATGACGATCTGCGGAAGACTGCAGACAGATGCTGGATGCCCCAAGCCGAAGACAGGGCGCTATGGCGCTCATTGGGGGAGGCCTATGTCCAGCAGTGATGAAGATGAGATAAGTAACCAAAAACTTGCACACAGGCTTGTCCAGTTTGCCAGACTTTGTTGGTTCAACAAATCCTTTCTTACTTAGAAAAAAGGTAACAAAGTATGAAATATTGAAAATAAATTCAAAGTCAATATTTTCTGCTTACCCATGATCAGGCGTATCAGGCATGTATGGAGACATCCTAAAATCCCGGTTGTGAGGAGTTTCAATGCCAAACGGACTGTACAGCTTGGTAGGACTTCTGGCTAATATCTGGAAATATAAAATCTAATTTATATTTTCAACAACTTTGAGATTTGAGATATTCTACACTGACTGATGTTTTGGTAGTATAGCAGATGCTTTTTCAATTGAGTCGTCAGGCCAAATACTTTTCCTATGTCTATCTGGCTTGCACATTGGGCCTGCACAGTGTCCAGTGCCACTTTTCTATCTAATGACTCAGTCTCTTTTTAACGCAGCAATGAAGGCAATAAATAAATTGCACTGATACTTAATGCAATTTAACTCTTGAGGTAATTCTATGTAACTTTAACTGGAACATACCGGTTTCTTTTTAGCCACGGGTGTTGAAGGAGCTCGGCACGGAGATCCAGTCTCAGTTAACCGGTGACGTCTTCTGCCTCCCAACCTGAAATGCTGTACAACAGAACAATATTTAGATATAACAATAATATGATTGCAGTGTTTCTCTCTCAATTTCAGAGTCAAAGAAATCTTTTCGTTTTCTTTGACTCTGAAATTCAGATATCTTAACACATGATTATGTTCACAAAGGATTTTGTTTAAAAAGAGCTTTTGTACAACTAAATTACTGTTCTACAAGATTGCAGACATTGTAAGTGGCTGTTAAATCGATAAAAAGTCTCGGAAAGTATTGAATTTGGCGTCGAAAAGCCTAAATCCATGAATGAAAACCACACATGGTGCATGCCATATTTATTGATTGTAGATTGCAGATATTTTTTTAATGTTCTACATCACTGGAATATAAACATTTGGACTTACAAATCTCTAATACTACAAGTATTTTGCAAATATTAGGCTGAAAACCACGTTTGATCGATGAATAGAAGAGGTCTTACCTGTGACAGATTCCCAAAAGTATTTCTCACACTCCTAAAGGTTCTAGATATTTTATCCGCTCCCGACTGTAAGGCACGACGGGAATTCGCAAAGGACTTCGTTTTGAATAAGTTTTTGTTGTAACAACCATCGATGTTCTTCAAACTGTGAGCTGGAGAGTCAACGGCATCGGTCGCAAAGGGGTCCTTCATTTTTGATTGAAAACTGTAACGCACTACACAAATTAGCAGTTACGAAAACTCAACATATAATTTCCTTTCAAAATTCGTAAACTTTAGACCTCACTCAATACAAGTTTCGTTAAAATTCACAAAAAATCAATCACGATCGCAGTCCATCCGTTGCCTTTTGTTGATTTTTTTAAAATGGCAGTTAAAATGTTGCCAGAAACCAAAACAAATACGTACCCGTCATTGTTGCACAACGATAACAATACCGATACCGTTATTTAAGGGGAAGTACAAAGAAGTTGACCATATTTCGATGCAATTTTACATAAGGAATAGGTTCTATCATTATATTGTTTTGCAGACTTCGTGGGATGTAAAACTCCTCTAACGTGGGCCTAACCAAACGTCAGGGGGTGTTTTATCATTCTTAGTACCATTCCATTATACGTAGTTGTAGTCCCCTTTTTCTTTATTTGAGGCTACCTTTTTTACCATACATACTCTAAAATAGAAACGAGATGAAAAAACAAAAACACTATTATTTATTAGAATATAACTACACAATAATTTATTTTCAACCACGCTGATGCATGTAGTAGTCAATGACTGTGGAGAAGGCTGCAAATCCAGCTGCACCAAACACACCAGCTCTTAGTCCACCTAGAAAAAAAAAACAATTGTTATTTAAGTCACTATACAAACTTAATGTGATATTGTGAGAGCAATTCCACAACGATGAGGTCACGCAGCCTACGCGTTAAAGAAAGCACTTGCGAAATACAAAAGGCTTGCCAGTGTGACAGTGGCCGAGTGGTATAGGCTAGGCATGCTCCTGGATAGCGTAAGACACCGGGTTCCATTCCTCGTCTGTCACATTTGCTTTTTACAAGTGCAATTTATAAGAAAATTGTTATTTTGGCAAAAAAATATATATGCCTGCTGTATGTTTGTCAAAGCACCCTGGAAAAGAGCAGAGTTCTTTTGACCTACAGATAAACATAAAGGACAGGTCTTTATGACAAAAATTTATGTCTGTTTTTGTTCGTCCCAAATCTAAATGAGAACTACCATTAGATACAGAGAAAAATCTGTGAATCAGACCTCTTAATCCTATCAATCCACCAGTAACACCACCAGCATATGTGCCATTCTTCCAATCTGATTTCCCTCTAGCTGTTTCTATGCAGCATTCTATACCAGAAAAAACGGCCCCAAGTATTGCAAAGTTTTTAGCGTAGCTGAGCATTGATGTTTTCATTTCTCGCAATATTTCTCTAGCAGTTTGAGTCTGTTGGGCCGTAGTGTCTGTTACATTGGGCATTAGAGATGAGGTAAACAAGCCAACAGCGGCTCCGAGACCATATCCTGAAAGAAAGAAGAGAAAATGAAATACTTAATAAAATATATTTATTTTCTTGAATTTAATAGTTGGTTTTGCATTAAGGTCTTATAAAAATCAAAAGCTTAAAATTAAGTTATTCGATCTGTTATTATAGTTTTACACCATATTGGGGTCAGCTTGGCATATACAAATGAATGAAATGAATCTTACCGATAACACAACTCGTAAATGATTTGAATGGGCAGCTTTCAATTGTAGCCTCAATCATCTTTTCTTCGTTTGTCTTTATAATCACAGGGCCTAAAACTCTTGGTATAATGATATTTTCACGAAATCGAGTGTTGTTTCCAACGAGATATTTCGCCAGTGAATCGTAGTCACTTTTTTCAAGGAATTTCCCTAAATCGGGATCTAAAGGAGGCTTTTTATATTCCGTCATCTTTTAACGATATGAATTCACTTCTTCACAGTTTTATAGCATTTAATTTTCCGCAAAATAATTGATTTTAGTTTCTTGGTAACCTAAAAAGGATCACAAATGAAGCAATGTTCTTGATCAACACCATCAACACCTTTTTGTTATTCTAATAATTTGACAAGCCCGTTAGTTTGAGGTTGCTTGTGAAAACTTAGTTCATATTATTTTTCGGATCGATTGTGTAATAAAGTAATATTTTTTTTTGCAAACAGGAACACGTTTCTGATTATCAGCTGATTTTGACACTACTAATAATTTTTACGAAGATAGTTGAGTCGATGCCAGTTTTTGCTTTTTTATAGCTTTCCTTCTCTCTCACCGTGAACTGCGCTACTACTACTACTAGAAAAACAATATAAAATGCAAATGTACACGCAAGTAAATGCAAAGCAAGCTGGCTCAAATTCACGATGAAATATGATGATATTCAAAGTATTTAGACATAGAATAGAAGTACATAGAAGACTATCTTTATAAACGAACAATAACATTGAAACGTCAAAAACACGTGTTGGTTTTGTGTCGAATTTTGCAAATTTTAAAATAAAGTCTAATCATTCACAATGTCGGATTCTTCTGAGGAAGAAGACTTATCTCGATTCCATGAAGCAGTGGATTCATCATTTACAAAGCTTATTGATCAATCAAGAGGGAAAAAACAAAATGAAGCTAGGGCTATAGGTATCAAATTTTATTTTTATTTTTTGATCGATTCCTTGACGTTTTTATTGTTCTATTGTTGTATTTTATATAGAATAAAGAACGACTTAAGCTTTTACGTATTGTATTTCAAAGACTCTTTTTACTTGATTCTGTTACAATAAACGATTTTACTACAGATACCTCTGAACTAAAATCTGAACGATATTTGGAGGTCGCGAGTCATTACAACGATGTCAAGGTACCAGCGGAGATGCAGAGACAAATTGGAGCGAAGATAGCAGCCATTATTAATAAAAAGATACAGTTTGTTGATGTAGAAAATGGTTTCAAGTAAGTAGCATAACCTACAACTTCTTTTCTTTATTTAATAACTTGTAGCTCCTGCCTGAGTGTACCTAGGAAATAATTAAATTATTTGTTAATCTTGCCAACATACCTACCCAGACAACCCAGAACAGGAGCTCTCTGGCGGAGATGTATCACGAGACCATGAACTGGGAATAAAGGCTGGAAATGATATTGATGAATCAAAAAAATTTTTTCAGGAAAAGGAAAATTAGAGGTGGTGTCAAACTTTTCAAGGACTCGGAGGGATATTTATCTCATGAAGAACCTAAAGACACATACACGAAAACGCATAACGCTGAAGCTAAGAAATTAGGGAAAAAGAAACGGAAGATTGATGATGATGGAGTCGAAGAAAATGGTAAGATGCTTTAATTTAAATAAATTCATGTTCTGTAGTTACTTTCACGTACCTATACAAATAATGATGATAATAAAAACCCTTAATAGATTAACCATTTAGCAGATAGAACATGTTAAAACATTCTATATTTTTATGGTGGATAAATGGTGATACAGTAAAACAAAAGTCAGTAGCAAGAATGAAAAATACCATTTACAAATAATAGCAGGCAAGCAATGGACTGGTTTCCCTCATGAGCTGAGCACTTTTGAATTTGTGCCTTTTTAAATTTCAGAGAAAATTGCTTCCTCAGTTGTGAGTGGCGAGTATGTCATATCGAAGGATGAAACAAAATGCTGGAAGTCACGGCGGAAAGAAAAACTCTTTAGGTACCAAATACACGGTAAAAGTAAGATTTTGACTGCTATTGAATAATTATTTTTAACATTGACTGTTTAACCCGGTTATCATAGCAATGGGCCTGTTATGCATGTCTCACCCCGCCCGCTTTCCCGCTCACCCACCCGCGTTCGTCCGTTTCGTGTCGATACAGTTCATTCTTCTTCTTCTTCTTCATAAATGGTGAGTGAGCTTAAGTTTGCCATATGCACACTTTTCTCACTGCACAGTGATTGTAACAGGTCCATTTCTACGATAATCAGGTAGTAAGATTGGAAGCAATCAAACACTTACAAGGTGTAATACAAAGATTTTAATAAAACAAATTTACGGATATTTTCGTGATAATTGATTAGATTTTACATCCTGACATTTTGCGGGGTGGTCACGGCCATATAAATAAAAATTTCATGACGTAGCCACGGGGTAGACTGTAAAGCGTTAGAAACGTCGAGATGTAAAATGTAATAAATTTATCGCGAAAATATCCAAAATTTTGTATTATTAAAATGTGTAGTATTCGCCTAAACTTCAGAAACAAATATTTAGACATAGATTATTATTTAGCACATGTTGTAATTAAAACTCGGAAAATAAACATTGAACATTTTATTTTATTTACAATAGTTAAGCCCTTAATTATAAAATAATAAATATGTACAAAAGTCATATCACATCAATAACTGCTTTGTCATTTTTGTACTGTTTCACAGTAATTTGAAATTACTGAAAATGTAAGTAGGTAGTTTATTAGGTACACAGAAAAGTACATTTTTATTTTGATGTATAAATAAGTACCTAATTTATCTAACAGCAAAATTTATATTTTTTAAAATCTAAATTGTCAAATTCCAACAAGTTATTTTATATTTAAGTCACTTATTTTTATTAAATAAAATTAGGCAGGTATTGCTACCTAATTATGAAAACATTACTTCTGTATCACATTGGGCAATGCCATCTTGGCACTTTAGGCATTCTATAGAGTTAAAAGGTAAGTTGGTTGAGTATACCTTTTAATTCAGAAGGTGTATGGATGGTAATGGTAAAAGATATTAATCAAAAATGTTTTGATTGATCATGCCTTGTGAACCTAGGGTTTATTAAGTTATTGTCATAATCCATATAATTAAAAATAACATTCTGTCGCCTCAACAAAAACGACCATAATTTCAGATCTATACACCCAGATGTGAAAGAGTGTTGCGACTTTTCTTTCAGCATCAAACATGCCTAGCAAAAAATCGTTGGTTTTTCAACCCTATCATAACAGCATAAAGTTCAAATCGACACGGCGTCTAAACAAAAACCGCTGCCTTCAACAGTCTACGCCTTAAAAACCAACAGATGGCGCTAGTTGTATTTTTGACAGCTGTCAGTTTTGACACGTAATTTGGCGGGAATCTACAGGCGGCTTCTGTCGTCGAGTGGTATGCCCCGGTCAGTCTTCGTCTCGTCGTGTGTGAAGGCGCGGTTGTCGAGACCGCTGGGCTTTGGCAAGGCGGGAGACGGGGCAGTGGCTTCTACTGGCCCGTCCATGAGGAACATTGTTAGGAAGAAGAGGATGCTGCCTGTAAATTGAAGTTTTATGGTTAGTGAGATGTTGGCGAGGCGTTAATAGTATCCTAGATCGGTGCGGTGAGGTATAGGAGTACAGTAGGGTCAGTAGGAAATCTAAGACTTATACGTAGGTTCAATTTCCAGATTGTATATGGTCACAAATATCTAGATTACTCTCAGAGGCTAGGTAGACTTACAGACAGTCTGGTGGGTGATAGATAATGCATGCTCTAATGAATTCTCTTTATGAAAAAGAAAGGCAAATCGTACGTATATTTAATTAACTTTATGTTATATGGTAGCGCCTTAATGTATCTTTCTCTTATAATAACGAAATGAAAAGAGACAGACTACCTACAATAATTTAAAAACGTCAAACTAAACAGCTGTCAGTTTCTCGAAAAAAATATTTTTTTTGTGTGGTTTAGTATAGGTGCTAAATCTATCTATCGTCTATGGATGTCTAATTTTTAATTGACGTCCCTAAATCATTGTAGTCTGTCTCACTAGAATCAAGCCCACTATCTCTGGGTACGAGGTTAAAAACCTAAGGCTCACATGAATATAATCTTAATGCAATAGAAAAATACTCACTGATCCCGTAAAACCCAGCATAGAAGATCATGATGGCCTCTCTATACCCGATCGCCTTGGACACTGGATCCACCAAGATGGGCAGGTTCCCACCAATATTGTTCATGACGAAGAGGAACACTCCCACCGTTGTGGATCGCACTGATAGGGGCACAATCTCAACGAGGATCGCGAAGACGATTCCGAACCACATCTCAGCTGTGGAAGGAAGATGAGGGTTAGTTAAAATGCGTCACTATCTCTCTGTGCTAGGTAGTAACATTAAGTCCGCCTTCTGTACACATTGACTTGTGTTGTGTGTAAAATATTTTTTTAATAAAGAATAACGAAGTAATCCGCTTCATTGAGCCCCGCAGACATGTCTTAATTTCGCGGTCTACCTTAGTAAGTGAATTAACTATTGTAATTCTTAATGAGAAAATAAAGTACTAAAACCCGACCTAGACCGCGAAATTAAGACTTATTAAGAGAGAAATGTGTAGTGTGTGGCTTGAGTATAGTAGGTACCTACTTAAAGACCTGACGGCCTACTTTGTAGTAAGGATTGCATACTAAAAATGCTTCGGATCCGCAAAACGATGATTGTATTGACGGATTTCGTTTTTCCTAGTAGGCCTCCTGAGTATGTATAATGACTTCTTCTAACATTAGATTCAAAACCAAGGCAGTTGGTGTATATTTATTAAAACTTGAAATGGTAGGTAGACACAGGCAATTATACTATTATCTTCAGTGACATAGATACAATTTACGACAACGCGCTGTAAGTTGCGTCACTGATCTGTACCCCAATCACGAATAATTGCGTCAAAGTATTCGTATAGTAACGTAATCATTTGTAAGAGAATTTGAAAGCGCCTCTATCGGACGTAAAACAAACTTAATATTTGACACTAGAAAAAAATAATTGTATTTCAATAATTTTAATTAAATATATCGATTAACTTTTTTCTGGACGTGCAATATTTACGTTAGTAGGTTTGACGTCATCTGCGGTAAGGCTTTCGAGCTTACAACACCACACGGGAGTGCTTCGTGCTGCCGACTGACGAAAACTCGCTACGATAAACTACGATTACGTCAAATGTTCGTGATTAGGGTACTGACCCCATGGTTAGGTAGGCCAAAATCCCCACTTACCGAAGAAGTAAGAGAAAGCCAGCGTGATCATGGCCCACAGCGGGCCGAAGACCACGGATCCGAACGCCGGCAGCGTCGCGATGAGCTGCGACACCGCCAGCACCAGCACCCGAGACCTGACCCCCATTTTGGCCACGAATCTGGAATTTAAATCGTCGTTTAAAAACTCTTCCGATAAACGAGGCTCCAGGAATTGGGAGTTCGGCTCAATTTGCAGATTTTTATTGAGTGAAAAGACCGCTAGTTCCTATTACACACTGCGACTTTTAGCAGCGATGCAGTCGCATAGTGTCAACCTTTACACACTGCACTACTTTTACCATCGATGCAGAAAAACGGTAGCGATGCAGCATCGTGGTCTAAGATGCGTCAATTACATTTTCATAGGTGTTTTCCGCACTTAGCCTCTCGCTTGGGCCATTGTGCGTATGTCCCCTTTTTAATTCTTACCACACCCATATGGTTGGTAAAGCACGAAAATTAAGTAAGTTATCTAATAGGCTGCCTAAACGCAGCCTGCGTTGCGGCCAGGTACCTACTTAGCATATTATTATAGAGCAGGTGTGTGCGCAATACACAAGTTCACTCTCTATTTCTTTACTCTCATTCATTAATTCGGTGAGACGCCATCGTCAGTCCGACGTAACCGATAACGGAGAGATGAGAGTCAGAGTATCAAAGTAATAATTATTAGTTAACGTGAGCACTTACTTGTCGGAGATGACGCCGCCGACGACGACGCCCACAGAGCCGATGCCTACAGTGACGGCGAACAGCCACCAGCCCAGGTCCACGTCGGGGAAGTAGTCACGGTAGTACAGATCAGCGTTGTACGCAAAACACATACCGCCTGGAACAAAGGGTTAAATAGTACAGTCACACGCTTATTAAACCAAGCCTTATAATGAAAATAGACATCATCAGTACCTATACATACATCGACACACCTACTCGTATTGGACATAAATAACCAGGAGCCTTATTTTTGAATCATTCGCTTCAAGATGGCGAGTGATTTTCGTTCGACGTAGTGTCAAAAGTCATAGAAAAAAAATCGTTTTCGAACGAAAATCACACGCCATATCCAAGCGAGTGATTCAAATTCACTTGCGTCAAGATGGCGTGTGATATTCAATGTTTAAAGTCGAATTTGAAATGAAAACCAGTTGTAATCTACATAAAAAGGATTTGAAAAATCATTGCTCAATTTTGTGAGTACTCAAGTCTAGATTTTGAGTGATTTCCGTTGATTTTAAGTGTTTTCGAAAATCACACGCCATATCCAACCGAGTGATTCAAAAATAGGGGCCCAGACCGTTTACAAAATTAATTTCAGAATTTCAATTAAGAACCTGCATAATAAGTATAAATTAGCATCTTCGAGCTACAAGATTGTTAAACCTAGATATAACATCGAACCGTTTGATTCAAAACTCAGCATCGTTTGTCTCCGTCGCTAAGATCTCATAAACATGTCACAGCAAAAACTGCTCTACACAAAGCTCAACTTAACTATGATATTAACAAGTATAGTTAGCTTGATTTCCGGCTCAGTCTTTCAAGTGCGACCTTGGGCTGTCCTGTCGTGACCGGGCACTCGACAATATGCAGCTGCAGTGATTGGGCCACTGCACTGACTTGACAAAAGGCACGAGTACCTACAGAGCTGAGCCTTATCAGAAGACTCATTTGGATATAGTAACATATACGCAACGTGCTGCATTTTCACGAAAAATAGCGGGATGTTCATAATGCCTGATTTGGAAATGAATTACGCATCTATTCAAGCTGATGGGATAGGGTCGTAAGGCCGATGTAAAGAAGGTAACCTTCTTACATTTTCACGAAAATAAAGATGCGTCTGATTCGTGAAAAAGAAAGATGCGCCTAAAACCTAGTGTACCTACCTATTTAACTCAAAAATGTGTGCGATATGTGCAGGAATGCACAAATTAAATAAAAGTCTTAAACAGAGGCAGACTATCATATTATTAAGAACACACGTATTGATTCGTGCCAGACTATACTACTACTTCCAGTAATTACCACGAATTCTTCCGAAGCAGTGGTTTGTAGGAGTTTTAAATCGAATCCTATTTTTAACTTCTACAAAAAATACTGTCACCACACCACAAAGGTACAAGTCATGATTTGGTTGAATGCTTATTAAAACTTAGCATTTCATTACAATGCGTATTCTAGATTGTAGAGGAGTTAAGATAACTAACTTCTGAACTTTAATGTATGAAATTCAATCAAAGATCTTACTACTTTGTAAGATGCATTTAAAAATATGAAATCGATAACACGGTTTATCTATTTAGCTACTAAAGTAAATAGTAAGTAGTAATGAAACGAAATTCACTTAACCATAGATAAGATCCGTAGATTCATTCATATCTAAGTATTTGAACCAGGAAATAGTGAGTAATTCGTAATTCGTTTATTGTCTAGTAAAGTGTTTTGAATGCTGTTTAATTCTATGTAAATTGAGTGAGTAATACAGTCACCTTTCGGTACTAAAGTAGGTATCTATTCTAGTATCGCTATCGTATCTATTCTACTACAAATTGTTTTGGGTGCGAACTATTTAAATACCTAGGTATTTCGGTATCATTAGTTTGCACTTAGCAGGTTTCTGTTTAAGGCGAGATAATGTCAGTTTGATTTGAGAGCTAAAGTAAAAGAAAAGAAATATGCGAGACAGTTTTACAGAAAACAAAGATAACTTCCAAATATCCGAATACAGATGCTTGATGGACTCTAGTAAGAAACAAACTTAACCAGAAAAAAGTGCGATTAACTAACATTTCGTATTAAGAGAAGACCCTGCTTATACTATTAGTAGAGAATCATCATCATTATTTCCCGTTATCAGTCCGCGCATAATAAGTTAAGTCGACTTTAATTGTCCGACTGAAGTGTCAAATAAAGCATATTCATTTTAGGTACTTATCGTCGAACCAAAAGAGATGTACGATCCTTGCCTAATGTCTACAATTAACAACTATATTCTGTAACTCACCACAATGTCTGATGGAAGCAGCGATGCAGAGCAGCAGGATCCTGGGCTGAGCGATCACGTGCCAGATGGTGACCTGAGGCATCTTCTTCCCTGACTCCAAGGTGGAATCGCCACCCTTGGTGTTGCTAGCGCCTGGGAAAGATATGACGAAACACTTTAAAAACAAAAATATAATAATAAGGATATGAGAGTTACATTGTATAATTTTAAGGCTATTAGCGGTTTCGCACTACATCCGATCTGAATCCGTGAGAATAGGAAATGAGTAATGTCTGTGATACGCGAAATCAAATAACCGGATCAATTGCGTCATCTAAGTATCATAGAAATACAAGTAGTTCTACGAAAACTTAAAAACATTCTTTCTTAAAAGATGAAATAAGAAACCAAACGCATTTGCGCACGGGCGAGGCTCGAACTAGCATCTTTCTGGCTAAACCACAACCATGTTTCTAAACCATAGGAACATAAGTTTAGAATTTTCGTTCAAATACCAATATTTCGACTTTGTCATTTGTTTATTCTTCCAGCCTTCTTTATTATTTCAAAACAAGAAATAAAGAAAACTAAGATTTGCAACATAAAAAATAAAACCTAGACCTATTCAAAAACGAAAGCATTTCCTTGTAGCAAGGAGGCTATGATGCTGGCTGCGTAATGCGTGGATTCGCTCTTGTCTCCAGGCTAGACCAGTGGCATAGACAGAGACGACGATGGAGCAAGCTCACCCAAAAAAAGCCTGTTCACTCTTACTTTGAAAATTTTAGGGTTATAATCCAGCTTCATTTGGCGTGACTAGCAGAATACAGCGCCATCTTTCTTCTTACAGCTATATTTCAGAACTGTTCTCACCTTCTTCTCCGATAGTCGTTCTTTCAGGCTCCCTGAGCGTTAAGAAGGTCAGCGCAGCAATGACCAGACCAACTATACCAGCTCCATAGTAGCATACCCTCCAGCTCTGTAAGTATAATAAATAAGTATGAAGTACATAATTAGATACATGTTTTGTGCAATAATTTAAAGTCTATGATATGGTTCCTAAGTAACTGATAATAATAATTAATATCACGTAACCGTAGTCCCGTTGAACCTTTAAATTTCAATTGTGTTTCATATTTGTACGCTAAATAAATAAATTTAATTTGCATGTCATAATTTATTGGCTGAATATGAGATTCTTTGTGAAAAACTTAACATCTTTGTATACCATGTTTAATGCAAATAAATATTTCTATTTCTATTTCTATTTCTAAATTATAATGTAACATTAATAATGTGTACATTGTTATTACATTTAAGAACATCTGATTGTACAACCCAAATGATTGCAAAGAAATATTTTTGAGTTTTAGTTTGAGTATGTAGTACTATTATATATTCTGTGGTTTGAGTTTAAGAAAGAACTGCCAAGTACTTTTTGCTCCTTAATTACATAGGCATAGAAGCACTTATCGTGCTTCGGAAAATGTCTACTAAAGTTTACATAGCTTGTGATTCATGTGTTAGGTAATTTATTTTTATAAAGCTCATAAAAAATGTAAGTAGGTAGAGCAAGCAATAACGATAAATCTGTGCAACTGATTATACCTCTAAAAGGTGAAAATCAATGAATTTCGATAGAAACAAATGAATTTTACGTATTTACAAGTCATTGAAAATATTGTCGGTTGATCTATCTTATTTAGCTCCAAGAACAAGCAAGATCTATTACATATTACATTACATTTGAATGATCATCATGTGGATTAATGTAACAGGGGCTCTATTTTTGAATCAATCGCGTCAAAAAGGCGTGTGATTTTCTTTGATGAAAATTCTATTTTCGAATTACTGTAATTTAAAGAATTTTTCAATGACAGTAATTTATAGAACGAAAATTACTCCGAATATTTAAGTGAGTGATAAAAAAAAATGGAGCTCCAAATTCTTAGCAAAATCGTAACTTACCAATCCCCAAGCGTTCACTTCAGGGATATACCTTCCCACCGGGAAAGCAATCCCGTACCCTCCATAGATTCCCCAGTTGAAAATCGACAGGACTAATGCCCGCTGGTGTTCTGGGAACAGGTCGGTGAGGATGCCAGTGGCCAATGGGTTACACCCGGACTCTCCAGCGGCCATTATCATTCGGAGTACGACGAGATGCCAGTACTCCTTGACGCTGCCCATGAGCAGAATTGCGATCACGAAGACCAGGGTGCAAACGGAGAGGACGCGGGCTCTGTTGTATCTGTTTAAGAAAGTACAGTCTATTAGTTAATTTTTTTGGACAACGATGAAGATATGGCTTTTTTTAAAGATGATTCAAATTCAATAAAAAAATCAAGTTTATTTATTTGCTAGAAACATGGTAGATACATAGATGTTAAAAATAAATATAAGAAAATGTGCATGATGATAGTAATCAAGCTTTTTCGGTCCTAACAACCACTTAGGCCCGATTTCCTCATCGATAGTAACGGTAAAATGTGTGTTTGAATTCTCCTTCGTAAAATATAGTGTGTGATTAGTGATTAGTATAAATAAGGTAAAGAAATCTTAAGCCCGGTTGCGTGATCGACGTGAGTTAAATGTCGTTACCAGCGGTTGAATATGTGCGTTATTCCAATAAACTTTAACTAAATTTCGGATCGGCTAGTATAATGACCATTGGTTAAAGTATTTTTTCTTCCAATAACGCAGAATTATTGTAAATTTTCAACCGCTAGTAACTACAAGTAACCATTTAACCATTAGTTGTTGAGTTAACTATCAAATACGCAACTGGGCCTTAGCACACGCCTAATATTAATCGAAAAATCAGTATCTTTCGGGTTTTTAGCTAGGCTCGTTTCCTATCAAGATCAACTTTTTTAATTTTCTTTGAAGATACAACCTGTATTTATTATTTTTATTTTATAGATAGACCTGTATTTTATTTTTTAATACCATGCATCCGCTATCAACTCCTTTTTTTAATGAGTAGTTATTGATAGTTTTAAGGTCGAAAACCTGGCATTGATTATAATAAACTTGACAAACTCTATGGGATGATAAAAAATACTTCCTGTTATTCAAATTCGTAACAGCCTGTCGGTCAATTTGTAACGAGGAAACAGATTGTGCGATGCCCTTTAAGGTATAGGGTCTTAAACGTTAAAGTGTATGAATACTGAAATTAAAATGTGATGTATCTTAAACCCACAAGATAATACCGAAAGATGGTGGGTGGAACGCGCTTGTTGTTGATTTACATTTAATTTTATTATATGGTGACTATGTAAATGAATGAGAGTATACTGAGTGTAGATTTTAATCTTTGCAGTATTTACAGAGGTGATTCTAAACCTTATAATGACCACTAATCATGTCTTGTTCATCGAAGTTTGAATAATTTTACATCATTTTCGCAAAAACACGATGGAAAAAGTTGCGTTTCACGAAGTTTTCGTTACAACTAAAATGTGTTTGCGTGGAAGAAGCGTTTTTGCGAAAATGACACAAAACAATGAAAACTTAACTTGTGGAAATTATATAAATAAATAAATGTAATTTCTTTCATAATTCGTGGTCAATATACCTCTGCTCTATTGAAATCAACGACTTGTAATGTCACCGTAATATTGTAAAAACCGAATGATTATCGCATGGTTTTAAATCCGTTAGATGGTAATCTGTCCATTTATTGTGAAAAAGCTCGATAAGGTTTATCATTCATGCTTTCTCTGGTACATACTAACACGAAGGATAAACGGGGATTTACTTCGCTCACCCCGTTTATCCTTCACCTACCCTGACCGGCCACTTTGCCCAGTGATTCGTCATTTCAGTTTTTTTTTAATTTTTTTTTATTGGTAACATAAACAGGCATCTATATCTATACTAATATTATAAAGCTGAAGAGTTTGTTTGTTTGTTTGTTTGTTTGTTTGTTTGTTTGTTTGAACGCGCTAATCTCCGAAACTACTGGTTTGAATTGAATAATTCTTTTTGTGTTGGATAGTCCAGTTATCGAGGAAGGCTATAGGCTATATAACATCACGCTACGACCAATAGGAGCAAAGATATAGTGGTAAATGTGTAAAAAAACGGGAGATAGAAGTCACTATTCCACGCGGACGAAGTCGCGGGCAAAAGCTAGTTAATCATATAAAAATAGTACAAAGGATTTAAAAAACTAAGAGAAACTGGACTAATGTCCTAAGATGTTACACCTGTGCGCCAAACTCAGGTTGCGTAGGTAAACGGTGTTAAATTATAATTAACAAATACAAAATCAAATTAAAACTAAAGAGCAAATAAAAGGAAATAACTTTACGATATAATTTAAGAAGTTCGGCACAGTTGTTAATAAATCGTCAGATTTCACAATGTAACGGTGACATTGTATAATAGTAGGGGAGCCCACGATGCTAAATGGGGATTTACTCGAGCGTCATAGAGACCATTTAAAGAGTGATGATGAATCATGTTGAGGTTGACTACAAAGGATACTTTGAGCTGCTTCTTATTAGAGTGGATGTAAGGGAGATACTCACTTGTCAGCGACCACTCCGAGGACGACTCCGACCACAGTGAAGACAGCCATGAATGCCGGTCCAGCCAGCACTTGGTAGTCTATGCCCAGACCGTTGTAGCCCCATTCGCAGTATCTTGTACCATTTAGCGTTAGGGATTCGCATCTGAAATAAAGAGAACACATTAGGAACTTTATATCTGTAAGCCGAAACGTTACAAACGAGACACAAATGGCTCAGTTGCACGATCTAACTTTAAACTGACCAAATTATTTCGAAAAACAAGTAGGCGTTACCGAGCCTGTGGTTATATACGCTGTCTGCCTGTTTGTTCGTTCGTTCATATTTCTCTATATCTCTTTTAGCAGGATTGTACACGTATCTTAGAAACTAATATCTAGGTGAGAGCTTTGCTCGGTAATTATATCTTAGTGCTTATTTAGCCTTACATATACCCATTATTATTTTAAGAATTTTTATGTAAGCGTTAGCGAAATAAAGTTTTGAATTTTTGGATTAGAGTAACCCGGACAAACCAGTACAAATTCTAAAAGCCTATTCAGACTCTGATACAAGACACATAGACACAAGAAAATAAGAAGACATTTTAAGTATTTAAATCTTGATTAAAGTAGTAAACATAATATAGAACATGTTAAGCTTTTTTTTGATATGTTTAAATCCATACAGCCTAATGCATTTATACAAATTCCGCATGTCAACGACAAATGATAAGTGTAAAATTAGGTCCCGCCTTTTATCCTTCCATATTGTAAGCTAGATTGTAATCAGATTAATTTTCTTCCGCAACGCCTTTTTGTTTCCTTCGTTCTAGTTTTGAGTACCTAGATAAATATGAATTAAATTAACAACGTCTTGCAACAACTTATGTGCAGGTGGTAATTTATTACGTGTAAAGTTGAGGCACGCAATGTTTTTGCGATAGTAGGCCCTTACTAATCAAAGTAGGCGTTATGAATATTTAATAACGATTTGTTAAATTGTACTTTATTGGCTTGTTTTTGAAGTTTCAGATTCCTACATCAGGAGAAGCTTAACCATTGGAGTTTGTGTCAGTTAAATTTTAATTGATGTTTTATCATTACGGATACAATTATTAGTAAATTATTTTGAGATGACCTTGGTTTCAACCTTGGCACCATCAAGGTCGTATGATCCAAGTTAACCTACGTCCTATTTAGTAAGTCATCTATACTAATATTATAAAGCTGAAGAGTTTGTTTGTTTGTTTGTTTGATCGCGCTAATCTCCGAAACTACTGGTTCGAATTGAATAATTCTTTTTGTGTTTGATAGTCCAGCTATCGAGGAAGGCTATAGGCTATATAACATCACGCTACGACCAAAAGGAGCAAAGATATAGTGGTAAATGTGTAAAAAACGGGAGAAAGAAGTCACTATTCCACGCGGACGAAGTCGCGAGCAAAAGCTAGTTTAACAATAAAACAAGTAACAGAAAGTTCATTTCCTTTAACGTTGATACAAGGTACTGACTCTATCTAAATAGTGTAGAGTTCTCTTGGCTCATAATAATCCCCAAAATTGCAAAGTTTTATGCAAAAAACACAAACTCATAGCTAAAGCCATGGGCGTAATTTGTTATTCTTGCCATTGTCATCACAAAATGATACTCATATCTGGAATAGGCAGTTGGAATAAAACCTAAAATTAATCAAATTTTATAGGTCATTGTTATGGTTACATTCTGCAGTTATATCTACTTCCGAAAGACCTACACAACTTACTGAGACGAGAAATAAGATGACTAAACTGCTTTTGTTTTTTTTTTCACTTATTAAGTTATAATCACTGGATAATCAATCGAATCTGAATCTGATCTGAAGTTATCGTTCAAGAGCAAAGTCCGACAATTCCTCAAAGAATAGATAATTGCATAATATTTGTATATATGTATATTTATATATAATTTATGTATTTTGTGTAAGTTTAAGTATGTTTATAGACTATATGTTATTGCAGTAGTTTATTCAGGTTTATTTTTTTACTATACATATTAGTTAATTGTTGCTTTTTTATTTCTTATCTGTTTATTATTTTCGCTGCACCCATTGCCATCTCTCTGCATGACCTAAAGGTTTGACTGGCAGAGAATGCTTTTAGCATTAAGTCCACCTTTGTACACTATGATTTGTGCAATAAAGTCTTTAAATAAATAAAATAAAATAAATAATAACTCAAATAACTTCTTATAAGTTTACTTCAAATGCGTAGGACTGACCTCAATCGGTTTGTTATTTGTTGTTATCGACTTGTTTCAAATGAATGAATAAAATGAATAATTTGTTTTAATTGAAACAGCAATTTATAAAATCGCCATATTTATACACAGGGTGTTTGCCAAATTAAAATGGTTTATTGTGGCTATCTTTTCCTGATTTTTGGCCATTTTGCGACCTAGGTCACTTAATGAGAAATTTACGGAGTTGGAATTGAAAATATTTTAAAGTAAGTATACGATTTCTCAAAATAAGGCGGAATAAATAAAACGAAAGCATAAATGAACGTCGAATATCTACCTATTTATACTTCGTTTGTTGCCGTTCTCGTGTTAAAAGCACAACCTTTAGTTTCGTTTCAATATCAAACATTATCTCTAAAGTGATCTATTTGTATGGTCCCACAAATAAAAGTTACATCAGAACCAATTGTCGCAATGAACGAGATGATTTGCCATTGTTTACTGAAGTGGGGCTGCAATCACTTATAATAGTAAATAGTTACTTTTTGTTCTTGCCGACTACATTAATGATCCATTAAGTGGGTACGGTAGAGGTCCTTGCGCCTAACCACTTTCTAACAAAAATCGCTTGCACATAGCTACGGGCGGCACTTCAAAAAAAAAAGACGACGCGAAGTGCAAATGATTTTTCTTAAGATTTCTTTCTTAAGGTGGTTAGGTGAGAGAGACCTTGATCTTTATATTACATGGAAACTAGGCAAGTGTTCTCCTCTGGTGGAAAATGTTCAATCTCTATATATAGGAAAACACTATTATAAGCTTTTGTTGTATCAATTTATTAGCGATTAAAAGAGAGTTTTTATCTTCAATATTGAGTTAAAAAAACAATTAAAAGGGCCCTAGGGAAAAGTTTTCCGCCCGAGGGTTTATTAGCGCCAAGATATGGAGCCCACACGGAGCTGATTGGACTGGCTTACAACGAACTGTATCGCACTCTGAGAGAGATTAGCTAAAAAACGTTAATCCTATAAAGAATATGTTAGCCCTTATAATCTTTTCTTCTGTTTTATGGTAAAACCTAGACATACATAGACAATCTGTAGAGTAATTTGGAAAAAACTGGTGAATTTCCCGCTGTCATTGATAATGTAAGTTGTACTCCATAATACAGAAAATATCAGAATAGTACTCCTATTTCATTCTTCGGCAATCATAACTGCCCCTATATTCAAAATGGAAAGACCCGTATTCATAAACGCAACTTACATATCTGTAGAGTTGACGTTCTCGCATACGACCGGCAGCTGACTAAGGCTGAGGTGTGTCGCGTTGAGCATACACGATTTGTCGCCATAGTGCAGATCTTCAGCTGTCACTTTTGACGTTGTGCCTGTGAAAAAAAAAAGTATAAAACATTGTGTTACGAATACCAGACAGCGAGCGTGTTCCGGGGTCACTTGAGTGTATTTTGCGCTACATATTTATATTATTATTTAGGTTTAGGTTTAAAGACATTTATTCTCATAAAGACATTACATAATATCACTTACATGAGAACATAGGTAAACAAAAGAAAATTTTGCAATTCGTTGTCGTACATTGCATAAGTGCATAAATAAATAAACAAACAGCCGGCGTTACAATAATATTACTTAATTATGTTTATCATCGTCACAAACCAATCAATAGTAGGCACAGATCCGAATAATGCACAAAAACTTCATGTAGGTACGTCAATTATTGTTCAGTATGTAATTTGTTAGCCGTTTTTTAAACCCGTTGAGCGAGTCAATATTTTTGATGACCGAGGGTAACTTGTTAAAATGTCGCGCACCTTCGTGTGTAACTGAGGTTCTGCCGTACTTTGTCCGGGTCTTAGGCAGAACAATGAAGCTCGCGCGTCGAGTGCAGGGGCGCCCAACCTTCGGACGTTTGTTAAATTGTAGTTCAGTGTGGATTTTTTTGTTAATAGTTTTATATATGAATATACAGGTGTTGTAAATGTATAATTGTTTTATATTCATTAGATTAGTTTCGCGATATATTTTTGAGGTTGATGACCGGAAATCATAGTTAAAAATTGTTTTAATTATTTTATTTTGTAGGACTTGCAATTTGCTTAAACTCGTTTTGGAAGCGCTTCCCCAGATTTCAATGAGATATAGCAGATGGGATTTAACTAAACTGTTGTAAATTGTAAAAAGTAGTTTACGTGGTATGAATCGAACATTAAACCGGAGGGAAGCTCGGAGTGATATTAACTTGGTTGTTAACTGCTTAATGTGAGCATTCCATGATAGGTGAGCATCCATGTAAAGTCCAAGATATTTTTCATGCGTTTTTTCTTTCAAAGGGATATTATTAATTACGAGTGGTAAGTAGGTAGGTATTGGTTTATTTATGGCTTTGAAAATAACGTAGCTAGTTTTAGAGACGTTGATTGTTAGCAAATTGTATTGGAACCAATCGTGAAGAGTGTCGAGGTCGTGTTGGGCTTGAGAGACTAAATCATCTATTGACGGACCGAAGTAGAAAAGGCATGTATCGTCAGCATATAGTGTTAGATGGCCATTTAAGCCCAATTCGTGCATGTTATTAATGTAAACTAGGAAGAGCAGAGGTCCTAGTATCGATCCTTGCGGAACTCCACAAGATATGACATGTGGCGGACTTTGGGTGGTTCTGTCTATCCTTACTACCTGTGAACGATTTAAGAGGTAGGATTCGAACATTTTCAAGGCACTGCCAGCAACACCAATGACTTCTAATTTTTTGAGAAGCAATGTATGGCTGACTGTGTCAAAGGCTTTCTTTAAATCGATAAATATTCCTAGCACAATGTTTCTTTTATCAATGTTGTGTTTAATTTTGGTGACGAGATCAATTGTTGCTGTCAGTGTATTACTTTTTGTTTATATTTATTATCAATCACTAGCCCTTAGGCTTAGCCCAATTTCTTCATTGATAGTAATGGTAAAGTTACGTTACCAGCGGTTGAATATTTAGGAATGTGTTTTGAGAAAAAATAACCTTAACCAATGGTCACTAAAATAGGCATTCTGAGTAGTTTTTCTTCAAAATACACACAATCGTAAGTATTCAACCGCTGGATACGTAACTTTACCATAAGAAATTGGGTCTTAGACCTTCTTAGGACGAGCTACAGAAATAAAGATTCCTCGAAGATGATACCGCTAACTTCCTTATAATATTATTCTCATACCTGCTAGATATCAATCATCTAATGAAGCATGGCAAATTAACGCTTTTTGCAAAGCGAACGGCCATGACTTTGAACGACCCTCACCGCAATCTTAACTAACTATTACACAACGAAATAACGATGCAAAAACTAATGAGACTATTTCGTTTTTGTTTATATTTTCATTAAAAGTTATTTGCAAGCTAAGGTAACAGGGATATCAACTTCAGTTACGTGAACTATTTTTTACAAAATTCATGGCTTTACACAGCTTTACACATAAGCATTTGAACGGTTCTTTTACGTTAAAATAAATAAGATGGCCCAATTATAACAACAAACTATTTATTCAAGTATTTTAGAGTGAAGACAAATTTACAGAGAGTAAAAACAGTTGAAGTGCGCGGGGACGCGCCAGTTTTACGAACTTCACAAAATAGCTGGTTGCAAGGCGCCAACATAAATATATTATGTTTGGGGTTACCAATAGCATTAAATACGGCTTTCTTACCATGAGGGTGTAGGGTTATTAATCTTACATTAACGAATGTATGTACTTACGCACGTATAAAAGAGAACATCATAAAGTAGGTGTTGTGTGGTGTTGCGGACATTTTTACACATTTGTGTTTTAATTACTCTATGGTTTTTGTCTTTGGTTTTGATGGTTGCTTGAATATGGCGTGCGGTGTGGTGTGCTTACCTATATTGTGGATTTATTTTTAGTGATTTTGTGTATTAAAAGCCTGAGCTCTGCTTATAATCAGTAAACAAGTCCCCTCCCCCTATTTTATTTAACATGTAAGTAGGCCTATATTATAAAGAAAGGTTAATAAATAAGTATTATTGTTTGGAACGCCTTGGCTGATGATAAGCTAGCAAGAAATTACTTCTAAACTTTTGATTTGATCCTAAGAATACGGGTTCCAATAAAAAACTAGAGTTTATTAAGTAATTAAACACTTAATAATTAAATTAAATCTTATATGTAAATAATAATGGTTTTTCATCAATGAATGTAATTAATCTTCAGTACAATAGAACTGCGAACCGCTATAAAGTTTTATGAGCAATATTTCAATCTGATTACTCGTACTTCCGAACTATGGGGATAAAGCCTTCGAGACAATAGATGACAAATATGACAATAGGCGCAAACGTAACTAATAACAATCCACAAGCAAACAGATTTCATTGACGATAAGTGTAATTATATTTTATACCTACAATGAATTATTAATGAAATACTCGTAGCTCGATACCCTTAAGTTAGGGTATGATTCTAGTCCTCAGATTTTTTGTAATAGGACAACATCTTTATACCACCAAATGTGCTACTTTTTCCTAATAAAATAAAGCTACTAACTTACAAAAAAACCGGCTAAGTGCGAGTCGGACCCGCGCACTGAGGGTTCTGTACCACCCTTTAACTGAATTCGGGGTCGACTTCGTCGACTTCCAACTAATGAAAATATCGCAATATTTTTTGACAGCAAAAATAACTTTGTATTTCATAGTGTGTACGCGTATAGGTTTAAGTACAAAAATGTATTTAGGTTTTAGTTTCATGTATGGGAGGCCACCCATAAATATATATTTTTTTACTTTTTGTATCTGAATCGGAAAGCAGTAAATAAGATACACCTACCTACCAAGTTTCAGCTGCGTGATGCTAATAGTTTCAGAATAAAGTGTCTGTGACATACGGACAGACAGACAGACTTGACAAAACTATAAGGGTTCCGTTTTTTGTCATTCAGCTACGGAACCCTTAAAAGTGTTGTGCCTATTCGAGTATTAGGATCACTCCATTAAATATTGCGCTCCTGTGTAAATTAAAAAAATGATACAATTACCTAAAGCTAGGCATTGCATGACATGGCACATTTTTAAAACAAAATTGTCCATGAATCGTTAAGTTTGCTGTGTCCTAGCCAAACATGAGTCCACCTCTACTATACCCAAGGTTTTTAGACAATTCAAAACGAGTTTATTACATTCTTGTATGATTACTATGATTTATTATCTATTGTCGAGTGTTTTAACTGAACCTGTCGTATATTTATCTCATAGGCTTGTTATCACTGACAATAGTTCGTCGAATAGTATGCTAACAATAAGGTTCCGCCATCAAATAACTTTAAGATTGTTTATTCTGTTTTTAAAACAGCCTTACACGAATTTTTTAATGACGTAATGGTAATAACGAATTGAAGATGCATAGATTACTGTTAACATTTTATTTAATCAAACAAAATTTATAAATATGTTGTGGATAGAAAACAGCTTTTAATATTTGTGTCAAGGGAATGTTTCACCACCAACAAATGAGCACGGACTAACGAATAATTTATTTATTTATTTATAAAGAACACAAACATATTACAGTCTTAACTTGCTTAAAGATAAGAGTTCTAAATTACAGTCGAAACTGTTTAGTCCAACAAGTGTACATAACATGATTTCAAAATTTCGAAGCAAAGTGTATTCATATACGTCATTTCGTATGAAGTATTCAACAGAATGATAAATCTAACAAGAACTTAAAAGGACATTGTGAAACAGGCCGTTATATAAAAATGCCAAAAGTAAAGTGAGAGATGTTATCTTATAAGACCCTAAAGACCTTCTGCACCCACTTACATTCTTTCTGCATGAATTAAAGGTATAACTGGGAGAGAATACTTTTAGCATTAAGTCCACCTTTTGTACACTGTTACTTGTGCAATAAAGTTAAATAAATAAAGACCCTTGCGTGTTCTAAGTTAGCTTAATGAGTGTGTTAGCTCATCATCATAATTTCCAGCCCTTATTCCCAGTTCATCCGGGGTCTGGTCTCCTAGTACATTTGCGCCAGAGAGCTCTGTTATGTTATGACGAAAACGGATGGACCGACCGATTTTCATGACGTTGTTAGTTTTGCTTTTACCTTTAGTTTACTTTTAGTTTCAGATATTTGGTTGTTTAAATATAAATTGCGACATCGATGATGACAGAGCCAGGAAGAAGACATTTTAACCTTGAGTTAAAGATTAACCCTGGTCTGCACATGTGGTCTAATACTCGTAATTTTTAAATCTACAAATTAATAGCTCCTGTGTTACTCGAATAATTATTAAGTGCCACAATTAAGTACGTACTAAAATATACTTTGGGATAATAAACTTATTTGGAATGACTCACATTAAACCTTATACGGCGATAATGCCTTGATCATAATTACTTTAATTTGCATAATATCAAGCTCGTATTAAAACATGTCACATTAGTAAATAATTAGTGGTAAGTAGGTAGGCAATCATGAATTAAAAAAAAAAACTGCTTTAAATATGTAACCGACTTGATATGTCCG
Source organism: Pyrausta aurata (assembly GCA_963584085.1). Classification (NCBI taxonomy): domain Eukaryota; kingdom Metazoa; phylum Arthropoda; class Insecta; order Lepidoptera; family Crambidae; genus Pyrausta; species Pyrausta aurata. Next base: position 8,900,586 of record OY757273.1, read on the forward strand.
CTAAGTAACGAAAAAACCAATAGTAATATGTGACCAAGTAATTATTAAGCATATCATGTATGCTTGATGTTCTTTTACGTTTATATTTTTGTTTTTATAGTGTTTTGTCACCATACAAACTTAATAATATAAATTGCACCTGTAAAAAGACAACTGTGAACCTGTGACAGACGAGGAATTCGGCATACGCCCGGATAGCGTAAGGCTGCGTTTCCACCAGAGATGTGCGAGGATGCGTAGCGAGGAATGTGTTTGTAAAGAACCAATAGAATCGCTTCATTTACCTCGCCTCGGTCAGCACATCTCTGGTGGAAACGGCTCAGCGGAGCTAGGTTTTTGCGCATACAAAACAAGCGAAGAATGTGTGTGAGGGATGTGTACGAGGGATGTGTGCGAGGGATGTGTACGAGGGATGTGTGCGAGGGATGTGTGCGAGGAATGTGTGCGAGGAATGTGTGTTGAATAGGTTTGCGCATATACCGCACCCCTGTCAACACATTTCACAGCTTCGCAACGCATCCTCGCACCACACATTAATGCGCATTTTCACAGCTCCGCTACACATCCTCGTAGACACATTTTCATCGCACAGCTTTGGTGGAAACACCCACACATTTTCACAGCACAGCTAGACATCCTCTTACGACACATTTCCATCGCACATCTCTGGTGGAAACGCAGCCTAAGACACGGGGTTCAATTCCTCGTCTGTCACAGGTTCACAGTTGTCTTTTTACAAGTGCAATTTATGTTCTTTTACGTGTTTGGGCTGAGCTGTAGGCTACTAGCGGGGTCACAAGTGGCGGATAGAAAACGGCATGGTGGTTAGCTGCGAATATGTTGAATAAGCAGTCCCCGACCAAACAGCGGCAGGATTACCAGAATGCAGTGGGGAGTCTAGTGGGATAAGCTTCTCAATTTAAATCTACAATATACACCAATCTTGTGCCATGGCAAGTGAATGCCTATGTATATGTGTTTATTATTGATTTATTTATTTTATCGCTTGTGTTATGTATATGTAATATCATGTTCGTGAATATTGTATTTATTTTATTGTATAGATTGTTTATGTATTGTTGAACTTATTACCACCCTTTCAGTATCTTCTTTATGTGTATTTAAATATAAGTATCTCTCTATTTGTAATTATGATACTGAATAAACATGTTTTCTTTCTTTCTTTCTTTTTCTTTCTATTAAAAATTAATTTCATTTCTATGTCGCACCGCCCACAATCATTTCTGCTTAGCCCAAAGGTATGACTGGTAGAGAATGCCATATGGCGTTAAGTCTACCTTTTGTACAAACTGTGGTTGTGCATTAAAGTATAAATAAATAAAATAAAATAAATGCCGCCATCAAATAAGCGTTCTCCTGGTGTTGGGTAGCAGCAACATCAGTACTGGCAGAAGGCTGAAGATATAGAATATCAGGAAAGGTTTTTGACTGGGTGTTAAGAGGTCCCACCTCTTAACCCCCCCCCCCCCCCCCTGGTCAACCCCATGGTCTTTAACCTGCAGTGTGGAAGGCAAAAGAGAAGCCACCACACTTCAAACCAAACACACCAAACCTCGGTCGCGGGTTCGAATCCCGCAAGGGGCAAATGTTTGTGTGATGAGGACGAACATTTGTACCTAAGTCATGGATGTTTATATGTATTTAAGTATTTATGGGAGACGCCCCCGTCATTATCGTTGTCTGGTATTCGTAGCACAAGAAAGAAAATTCCTTAGTTCGAAACCAAGATAATTGGTGTGTTGTCTGGCGCATACATACATACATCTTCCATAATAAGAAAGAAAGAAAAAAACATTTTTATTTGGTACACTAATATGGAGATGTAACGCAAAAGACACCACCAACAAGAGCCTGGCTTTTAGATTTGATGTTGATAATGATATCACTGCGGCATTGGCTAGCCGGTGGGACTCGCCGATGCTAGGCACTGGATAAGTTTGCACGCTACTAAAGCTGGCTTTCTCTAGGCGGCATCTTTCATTGTTTTAAATTGTATTTTACTAACATAGGCTAAGTTTTAAATTTATGACTAACATAAATAATATGGACCACGGTCTGAAATAAATTACTTTCATTCATTCATTCATTCATTAATCACTTACCTATGAGGTAGTGTCCGAGCTCGCCCAATATGTAGCCGACCGAGACGAGACCCAGGACATACCATTTGTAAAAGCCTTGCAGCTTAGTCCAAATGCCTCCTTGGAACATTTTGATTTATACTGGAACAAGGCAAAAAAATATTTTTAAACCACCAAATAACACAAGTAACTTTTTCCGACATGTTTTTTTTAACACACACAATTTAATCTTTTATTTTAAACTTATATATATGTAAGTAGTTTAGTTTTATTAATTTAGTTATTGTTTTTATTATAACTTTTTAATTTTTGTAATAGTTAATACATTTTACTGACTGAAAAAAAAAATCTTTTGATTGGAGTCTTACTCGAATGAGTTTTTTTTAATGGACACCAATCACATACATTGTTCTGATCCCAAAGTAAGTAGCTAAAGCACTTGTATTATGGGTATCAGATACAACGGTGGCACCACAACACCCAGACCCGAGACATTGTAGAAAATTATGATTTCTACATTGACCCGACCGGGAATAAAACAAGTTTGTCTGAAATAAATATTTTCATCAATACGTTGTCAGATCTCATGTAGCGCCATACTTCTAACACTGCGCGCTCTCACTTCACAAACTCTACAGCAGTCAAAATATTTGGCCGTTATTAACTGTTTCGCTGTAAAGCTAGTATGCTAGTCGACCGACATTGTGCGTAATCAAAACAACGTGAATGGCTTCATTACAATCAGAATCACATGATTATTTTGGTCACCAATTGAACTGTCACATTGTTAGACAAACTTAATGCTAGCATCCAGTTAAACGAGAAGCTATGTTAAACTACAATAAAATCGCCAATACCAAGTAGACACACTTATTTTTAATTAACATAAATTAGAAAATTATTAAAAAACACTGGAAAGTAGGTACTATGAATGACTCTTTTATTCGATTTAAAAGAAGTGTAAATAGGTTTCAGCTTTTGTATTGAGCTTTATTATTCATATTTAAAAAAAAGTTTGTGGTAAAATTCACGTAGACTCACAAAGGTTTATCCATTGGATTTGATACGATTAAAAAAACATTTAAATTTTTTTATATTGTTTTCATTTTTGTGGCCAGTATTTGCAACAAACGTCATAATTGTTAAAAAAAATATTAAAATCACAAGCCAGTCTTATTTTCCCTTTTTTTTCGCGTCTGGACTGCCAGCCTCATTCTATTTCGGGATAAAAAACCGTTGACCTAAATAGCAGGAGGTGATTAGCGAGCGACGTTGCGTGCGACCATTGTGTTGGCTGACAAGCGTTTTCGATCTGGTGCATTCATGTCATTGAAGAAGTATAATGGCAAGGGAAAAAAAGACAAAAGGACTTGTATTACTGAAAGGTTTTCGCGAGAAATCTTCAGTATTTCAGTCTAATTAATTACTTATATTTTTAGTGTTCCCTAGCAACTACAATTTGAACGCTTTCAAGAAGAGAGTGAATAGTCTGTTTATTTACAGTTTTTAGTTACTTTAAATTAAGTATCTTTTCTTTTTTTTTTGGTATTTTTGAAAATCAAGCTTGGTCTTTACTTTAGTTGTACTTCTGTAAACATCTATCTCTATGGGAATTTTCCAATAGTAGTGGGCAATGAAAAACCATTTTCTCGAATTGTATTTTGATGTAGCGCTCATGAATATTATTATTTAGATTGGACCTAAGATAAATAACGGATTACGGCCAATGGCGTACCAGGGCCTCTATTTTTTTAAACACTCGCGTCAAGATGGCGAGTGATATTCAATGTATATAGTCGAATTTTGGAATGAAAACCAGTTGTAATCTACACAAAAAGGATTTGAGAAATCATTGCTCAAATTTGTTAGTACACACGTTTAGATTTTGAGTGATTTCCGTTGATTTTTTATGTGTTATCGAACGAAAATCATACGCCATATCCAAGCGAGTGATTCAAAAATAGGGCTCCAGGTGCAACAGAATGTACTTTAATATCAAATACAATAAATCTACACCATTTGTAGAAGACAGCCATTTTATAATATCAATTGGCTATTTGAATTTCAATGGATTCACGTTTGCAGATTGATTTAATTTGACTGAGTAAAGTGGTTTAGACGGTAACGACTTCTATATTTAGATTTTATTATTATTGTGTATAATATTAATGTACAAAATTAATAATGCAGTGAACGGGTTATTCAGTTACTGTTTGAAGAGAATTCATTGTAAAATTGAAATAAAAACATGAAGTCTTTGCTCTTGATTTTTATGAATATAAATATTAAAGCAAGTAAGGTACAGTAGATTACATTGATTGTTATTAAGCTTTTTCTTTACCTAAGGAGGCATTGTTATATATATTGAATTGCAATACGCAAATGAAAATTTACTGTATACAGCGGGTAGCCTGTAATAGGAGCAAAAATTTTAATCAATACTTCAGCGTATACGTAGTTACCTTGACCTGGTTATATTTGTTTGCAATACATTGCTGGTTCGATTTATTATGTTAGGAAATAACAATAATTTTATTTTTTATTATAATAAATTAGAACCACTTAGAATATATTACTGGTTACTTAAAGGAGCCTATGTCTTATTTTTTTTTGCTTCAATTACAGGCCACATCCTGTATATCGTTTTATACCCGGTCGGTACAATAATTCAATCTTTAAATATTCATATACGTCATGACTACAGCACTATTGCACCATCGTATTGAAATCGTATAATAAATAAACTACGTAAACGAATCTTCATTTAGAATACGACATGTATTTAACACTAGTGTTCGGTGCAACGCACCTAACACGTAGTTTTTAGGTCAATGCATAGTCAGCAGTGGCCGCGCGTCGATTATTTTAACTCATTTACTTTATTCAGTGCATTTTCCGGAACCGTCGCGACCGGGTGCATTCGAACAATTATAACATTTTATAACATTCTTCCCAGCATTAAACATTCATAAAATCTCTTCCAGTCTTTTAACATTCACCCGCAACCTCGTACCTCAACATATGGTCCTTCGATCCTAGGACCTCGCGCGTGACCTTAAAGTTTTCGGTAAACGGGTGAGGTGAACGAACTGGTGAACATTTTTGTGAACTTTGAAGTGTGAGGATTGCAGTGATTGACGGAGGAGACAACATCAACACTAACATCGCGGTGAGGGTGAGGTCATTCCAGTCACCCTGGGCCGGTAACATCAACTATAAAGAAGACTTACAAGTAAGATCTTTCCTTTTTAAACTAACATTACAACAAACAACATGGCAGATAAATTTAAACAACAACAGGAGATTAGAGAGAGCATAGAGAGACTACGTGAGAACTTCAAAAAGGATGGAGCAGATAGGAAATCGAAGGTGGAGTACTATAAAAAACGTTCGGATCAGCTTAATGAGTTATGGGCGCAGTTTTTGGTTATACACGAGAGGTTTAACAGAGAAGAAATTAAGGAGCATGAATACTTTGTGTATCAATACTATGAACAAACTAAGGAAGTATATGAGGAGTTGACGAGGTTAATCAACGCAGGGTACACAAAGCTAACAGCTACTTTAGCTGCTCAACAGGCTACGGTTGGTGGACATTCTAATAAAACAGAGGACAAACAATACCCGTCTCAGGACGAAGAACATGGTTACTATGACACTACTACAAGTCCGCAAAAACATCAAGTAGATGAAGGCGATAACAGTCACCTTGGCAAAAATGTACAAAAGCAGGATACGGGATCATGTAGTAAGCTAGATGAAATGTATCGCAAACAATGGGTGAACATTAAAGCATTTGTACGCACTATATCGTTTATTAAACTCGACTTATTAACAGACAAGTGGGAGTTAGATGATGCACTAAGATCGTTAGAAAGTCGTTGGTCAGTGATTGATAACTTACATTGGGCGATAGAAAGTGAAGCAACACATCCAGACATAACATATGAATCTATGTTTAACAGCCATGAACAAACTTTTAACATCCTTAAGAAAGAAATTAATAAAAAGATTTGGTCGGTCGCACACCGAGATACCACTACGCCTAAACTAGACATTCCAGTTTTTCACGGTAACTATAACACTTGGACATCGTTTAAGGATTTATTTAACGAAGCGATACATAAGAACACTGCATTGTCGAATGCGCAGAAAATGCAATTCTTAAAAAGTAAAGTTAAAGGAGAAGCTGAGAGATTGATACAACATTTACAGATTAGTACCGACAACTACTTGGTCTGCTGGGAGATATTAAACAATCGCTACAACAACATTAAGTTAATTTTTACATCTCACATGAACATCCTATTTGGGCTACCTAACATGCACACTCAATCCTTGGGCTTAATAAAGAAAATGTACGACACTACCACTGAGTGCCTATATGCTATAAAAAACCTAGGAGTAGACATCACTACCTGGGACCCAATTTTGGTTTACATCTTAACACAAAAACTAGACACTGAAACACATAAAGAGTATATAGAGTCATTGAAGAATTCTCGAGAACTACCTGTCTTAAAGGATTTTTTGAACTTCATGGAAAGTAAATTTACCACTCTTGAGTCATCCAAGCGTAAACAAGACTCAGCGCCCTCAAAAACCTACCCTCAACAGCAGCCTATAACAACTAGAAAATCATTCTCGAATTTTCATAATCGTAACATTAATTATAATAACACTCAAAATGGGCAAAGCCGTAACAGCAACGGAAATATACCATTTGCGAAATCATTTCACGTATCCGGCATTAAATGTCCACTTTGTAAAAATCCACACGGGATCTACGGTTGCAAATTCTTTTTGCAAATGCCTGTAGAAAAAAGGTATTTCACAATAAATCGATTAGCACTTTGTACAAACTGCCTGTTTTCACACAACGGAAATGCCTGCAACTCAACAAAATCATGCCACATATGCGGTGGTCAGCACAACACGCTCATTCACGAGGCTTGTGTCGCCAATGCCAACATGACACCAAGTTCATCAAACGCGACGTCATCGCGTCAAACAGCTGAACCTAAGAAACATGAACTTAAACATTCCGTAAATGTTTTAAATAACTCACTGAATGACTGTTCTGAGATATTGCTTGCAACAGCTTTAATTAACGTGAAAGCAGTAGATGGATCATTGTATACCCTAAGAGCTCTGATCGACCAGGGCTCTCAAATCTCGCTGATAACAGAACAAGCTGCACAGATGCTAAACTTGAAACGAGAGAGATGCCAAGGAGTCGTATTCGGTGTTGGGCAGCGAGAGAATAACTGTAAAGGAAAAATAAACATCACTTGCAACTCAATGTTTAACAATTACACTTTTACTACGGAGGTGATTATAATGAATAATTTAATTAAAAATCTTCCTAACAAAACATTCACTAAACCATCATGGGCTATCCTACAAAACATTCAGTTAGCGGATCCAGAGTTTTACATAAGTCGCCCTGTCGACTTATTACTCGGAGCGGACATTTATTCTAACATTATGCTGGGAGGTATAATTAAAGGTGACGATTCTACACAGCCTATGGCTCAGCAAACTCAACTAGGCTGGCTGCTGTGTGGTAATGCGAAAACATATCAGTGTAACGTGGTAATTAACAATTTGGAAGACATTAAACAGTTCTGGGAAGTGGAAGATATAACAGAGGATGGTGACATGTCGCAAGAAGATATAATGTGTATAAAACATTACCAAGAAAACACAAAAAGGAACGCTGACGGGAGATATGTAGTTAGATTGCCCATGAAACAGAATTTTCAGGCAGAATTGGGTACATCTAAAACAAAAGCGATTGCTCAATTTCGCAACACAGAAAGAAAGTTTGAGAGACAAGAGAAATTAGCACAGGCCTATAAAACATTTATGAAGGAATATAGCGACTTAGATCATATGACACCGGCGAAAAGTGAGTCATCTCTCGATTGTTATTTGCCGCATCATGGAGTCGAACGCATTGAATCAACTACTACTAAATATCGAGTAGTATTTAACGCCTCTGCAAAAACATCTTCAGGGCGTTCACTAAATGATTTAATGTACACAGGGCCGAACTTACAACAGGACTTACAATCCTTGTTGTTAAAATGGAGACAGTATAAGATTGCTTTCACTGCTGATATAGAAAAGATGTATCGGCAAATATTAGTACATGAAATGGATCAACAACTACAGAAAATAATATGGAGAGAGAGCCCTGAACAACCTTTACAATCTTACCAGTTGACAACCGTAACATATGGCACTAAGGCTGCACCCTTTTTGGCCATGATGACATTGAGGCAGTTGGCAGCTGATGAACGAGATAAATTTCCAAACGCAGCAAAAGTGATAGAGGAGTCCTTTTATATGGACGATTTGGTACATGTTTCATATTGCCAAGAAACAGCAAGGTCACTGATTGACGAGATAAACAACTTACTAAAGGCGGGAGGATTCAATTTACGTAAATGGACAACAAATGACGGACAAGTGCTAAAGAACATAATCAAAAAAGAAAACAGTGATGAGACAGTTTTTAATTTCAAAACAGATAACGTTTCAAAAACCCTAGGACTATGTTGGAACCCCACGGATGACACTTTTACATTTAAATGTAACATTAACAAGCTAACAACAAAACCAACAAAACGAAACCTCTTATCTGAAATTTCAAAGCTTTTCGACCCGTTAGGTTGGTTGACACCAATAAGCACAAAACTAAAATTGATATTCCAGAAAGTATGGGAAGACAATACACAGTGGGATGAACAGGTATCGGATGACATCTATGAAGTGTGGTCAAAAGTACAAGCGGACATTGAGCGAATAAATGAATGCAAAGTACCAAGATGGTTATCATCTGATGAGCATGACGTCATCGAGCTTCACGGATTTTGTGATGCGTCGATGGAAGCCTACGCGTGTGTAGTGTACGCAAGAATAAAAAATAAAACAACATTGGTGCTTATCGCAGCAAAATCTAAACTTGTTCCACATAAGAAGGCGCTAACATTACCTAGACTTGAGCTGAGCGGAGCTCATTTACTTACAAAGCTTATTAACAAAATAAAACAATCTTTGAAACAACACACAATCGAAACATATGGATGGACAGATTCGAAAATAGTGCTCGGATGGTTACAAGGTCAACGCAGTCGATGGAAACCATTTGTCGCCAACCGAGTGAAACAGATACAAGATGTGATGCCCGAACATGACTGGAGGTATGTGAAATCATCTGAAAATCCCGCAGATGCTGCAAGCAGAGGTCTTACTGCACCACAGTTGCTAGAAAACTCGCTGTGGTGGCAGGGACCGGAGTGGCTACCTACTTTTAAACCGGAAATAGAAAAGCAGATATACAGTACAACAGAAGAGGAGAAGAAATCATCTTTATGTAACCATATGCAAGCAAACGAAGAAAATATCATTGATAATTTATTACAAAAACATAGCTCATTTTCCAAAGTGCAGCGCATCGTGACCTGGATTTTACGGGCATTGACTCCAAAACAAAACAAATCACTTACGTCACATCTCACGTTACCGGAGCTACAAAATGCAAAGTTATTAATAATAAAACATGTACAAGCCAATGAACTAGGTACGGAAATAAGACATTTACGTCAAACAGGCAGAGTTGAATCAAAAAGTAAACTATTAGATTTAAAACCTTTCATTGATGAAGACAACATCTTGAGAGTTGGAGGACGTTTGGAAGAAGCATCAATTCCTTACGAGATGAAACACCCAAAAATTATTCCGAGAGACTCGCGTTTAACTACTTTGCTGATCGAACAAGCTCATCATCAAACATTCCACGGAGGCGCTCGCTTAACAATGGCTAAACTTAGACATGAATACTGGATATTAGGTGGAAACAACGAAGTGAAGCGACAGATAAGGAAGTGTGTAATATGCCGAAAGAATGAAGGAAAAACACAGAAACAGTTAATGGGAGACTTACCTGCCGCACGAGTGAATCAAGCCAGCCCTTTCTTCCACACAGGAGTGGATTATACAGGATTTGTGGACATCAAGGCCAACAAAGGACGCGGAAGTAAAACATTGAAAGGTTACATTGCTATTTTTATTTGTATGGTTACAAAAGCCGTGCATTTGGAGTTAGTAACAGACCTAACAAGTTCGGCTTTCCTAGCGGCGCTCCGGAGAATGGCCGCGAGAAGAGGTGCTCCACGACATTTATACAGTGATAACGGCACAAACTTCGTGGGTGCGAACAGAGCACTACAAGAGAATTGGCAGCAACTTAAGGACATATTTTGTGACAACTTTTTGACAGAAGTGACGGAAATGCTAATAGAATGGCATTTTAATGCCCCCGCCTGGCCGAGTGCAGGAGGCCTGTGGGAGCGAGGAGTGCGGAGCCTAAAACATCATTTGAGGCGCGTAGTAGGCGAACAAAAATTAACATTCGAAGAGTATACGACAGTCTTAGCTCAGCTAGAGGCCTGCCTCAACTCACGGCCACTGTGCTCGCTGTCAGAAAACATAGATGACATAGATTTTATAACACCTGCCCATTTTCTAACAGGGAGACCAGGTGTCACTATAATTGAAACAGAAGAAGACGCAAGGACCCGATGGAACCTCACTCAAAAAATATTTGAAGACATTTGGAAGAAGTGGAAAATGGAGTACTTAAGTCAGTTAACCGCAAGAAGAAAGTGGAAAACACCTCAAAAGAACATAGAGATAGGAGACATTGTAATTATTCACGAAGAAAACTTACCACCAGGTAAATGGGCACTGGGTAGAGTTGTAGAGGTTCATCCTGGACCTGATGGTTACGTGAGAGTGGTAACATTGAAGACAAAGAACGGCTTTATGAAAAGACCTGTAGTGAAATTATCAGTTTTGCCCTTAGAGAAACAAAACGAGAAGTTAGAACAGAATGAGACAGTGAAAAAAGAAGCGTTGAAACCAAGAAAAACAAGACAAACACTGAAACGAGGCGTTTTCTCAACAATTTTGATATTCTTTTATCTTATGGCTATGATGACTACTGGAAGATGCGTGAACGTAACACCGCTGAACAAAACTCAAGGCTTCTATTTTGACAAAATCGGAAAGTTAGAGGTTATCAGAGATGACTGGAAACTAGTCGCCTTCTATGACCTAGGTCCATATTGGGAAGGTATGGCTACGTACACTACATACAATGAACAGCTTGAGACGATATGTGAACAAGTAAGAATATTAACTCATTGTGACGTCATTATATCACAACTACGTCATAGCTATGATGAACTTAAACACTATAACGAAATTTTATTAAGTCGACAACTGAAACAAAATACTCGGAAGCGACGTGGTTTGGTAAACGGCATCGGGTATCTAGCAAACACACTATTTGGCGTATTAGATGATAGATTCGCAATACAATATGAACAAGATATAAAACGTATACAGAGGAACGAAAACCATCTGGTCGCGCTGTGGAAAAATCAAACATCCGTGGTAGAAGCAGAATACAACGTCCTGAAAAGAACAGAAAACGCTATTTATAAACAACACAAGATGATCAATCAACATTTAATAAGTTTAGACAATGCCACAAAGAAAATGATAGCGGAAATATCATCAGCTGAAACTTTGACTCAATTTACCATTGTTGCTATGGCAACCAACAATTTACTTACACAATTAAGGAACATACAAGAAACATTAATAGATACCATAACAAACGTATACGACGGAAAAATGAATATACACATTATCAACCCTCAGCAACTGCAACAAGAACTTAATATTATTTCCGGTCAATTACCCAGCGACCTAACACTCCCAATTGACAATATTCAAAGAAGCACAGACAGCATCTACAGACTGTTAAAGATCAGAACCAGAATAACAGAGCAATACGTGATATTTGAGATACGAATCCCACTTATAAGTCGAGACGATTACGTGCTGTACAACATTATCCCAGTGCCAAACAGTGCCGGCGATAAGATGATTTGCTTTTGCCCGCGACTTCGTCCGCGTGGAATAGTGACTTCTTTCTCCCGTTTTTTTTACACATTTACCACTATATCTTTGCTCCTATGGGTCGTAGCGTGATGTTATATAGCCTATAGCCTTCCTCGATAACTGGACTATCCAACACAAAAATAATTATTCAATTCGAACCAGTAGTTTCGGAGATTAGCGGGTTCAAACAAACAAACAAACAAACAAACTCTTCAGCTTTATAATATTAGTAAGTATAGATGTATTTTTTATCGCGTCTAATATTTTTTCAATATTTTTAAGGTTAAGGATATGCACCATCCTAGACCTCATCTACACCTGAATACCGGGTGCGATCGAGGTCAAATATCTGCTTAGCCGAGAATAAAAAAAAAGGTTAAGGAAAATATAAACAAAACAATTGATCGAGTTTACCCACTCACCAATCAATGAATAACCAATAAAAAATAGCAGAAAACCAGCAGAAATGCGGATACTAACTAAATTTAATTACGCGCAGAGTTTAAAAAAACGTAACCAAAAAATACGCGTCCACTGAACTTGTAGATACTGCTCAAGTGCAAGGTCTCTGATAAAGAAATACTTCAAAATTCAACGCCAAATTAGTCGCAGATTCGTGACGAAGACCCCTTACACACAGCGACTTTTAGCTTTGATACTGACGTGCGTTAGCATCGCAACTGTATCGATGCTAAAAGTAGCGCAGTTTGTAAGCGAATGTCAAATTCAATTGTTTTAAAAAAATGTTAACTGTTTTTTTTTACTTGCTAAAACATAGTAATATTTGAGTATAACCTTGTAACCTATTATTTATTAATTTTCAAAATTATGTAGCGATTTAAATAACTTTAAGGTTTGTTGAAATCTGTTTTTTTGAATTATTGCTTCTTTGATATACAACAACTTTTTTACAAGTAAAACGGCTTACAAAAAAATAAAAGAGCTTTGTAGTTTATATTTAGTTGAACCTGTTACATATTTTAACGTCGCAATCGCAACTCAAGCGCCGACTTACAGATTCCAAACAAAACTGTTTAAATTGAATTTAAATGCTACAGTAATGAACAGGAATCACTTCAATAAATCACAAGCCGTAACAGAAATTAGCAAAAAATGGTAATAGTCTTTTAATACCACGAAGGTCTCGACCTCGAACTGTAGTAGTAGAACATAAACCACTAGAATGAGGTAAAAACTCAATAATTGATCGGTTATAATAACAATGGTGGGAGGTGGCGGGTGGTACGAAATTTTATTGTGCAATATTAATGTATAATTCTTTTTTGTGTTAAATAGGTGTCTTTGTGTCATAATTGAATGACCATAACCAACCAGTCAAATTGTATGCAGTTTTTCAGATTTCTGTCATTAGCTTGCTGCTGCGTCAATCTTTGTAACTCTAAAATAATATGACTTCCCTGTTTTTTATTTATTTGCGACATTTTTAAGTTTTTTTTTTCAGAAAATCAATCAAAAGTAAATAAAAGTCACGACGACTTATTTTAAAAGAACACTTAGGAATTAAAGAAAATCACTGGCCATATTATGTGTGATTATTAATTCATCTGTAAGTTTTACTAGAGTTTGTCATTTGCAGTACTTTATATGGTATTAAGTTATTTGTGTTCTAAATGTGGGTATTTATATTTATTTAATAAATTGCATTATTTTTTCAATATAAATGGAACAACTTTAATTATATTTGAAAGACATATTTATTTTATTTTTCTAACATTTATCAATCCATACCTACCCCAATTTCACGTTACTCGATTTACCAAACATAGAACCAGCATTACTGAGAGCCTTGATATTAAAAACATCGACCAATGCTTGAGTAACAAGTTTCTTCGATGTTTTCTTTCGAGAGGAAAAAGTAATAACTAAGATAACAGACGGATACAACAGAAATCGAGATACAGAGACCTTCGGGAAAAAAAGTTTTAAGAAAACTGTCTAAAATGAATAAATCAGGAGGTTTGAGGGTTAAATGGCATACAGTTTTTTTTAAAAGGCAGATCAAAAAGAAGAGTTCATTGGAAATGCCCTTATAATAAATGCGGAAGTACGAATTTCGGTTTTCACAAGACCTTCTGAACAAATTTAGATGAATTTACAAAGAGTAGTATGTTATAGGAATATGGAGCCGGATAAAATTGTTTTCGAACAAATGGAGAAGAATTTTTATTAACTTATTGTTAAAAAGTTTTTTACAATATGAACTAATTACTTTCTTGTAATTATTCCCTCTCTCAAAATGAGAGTTCATACTCTCGATTACACTAAAAATGATTATTTATACAAAACATCTTCAATTTCTCTTCTATCTTTTTATTCACTTCTATAAATAAATAATAAATATAAATAAATAAATATGCGCCAGACAACACAACAATTGTCTTGGTTTCGAACTAAGGAATTTTCTTCCTTGTGCTACGAATACCAGACAACGATAATAACGGGGGCGTCACCCATAAACACTTAAATACATATAAACATCCATGACTCAGGTACAAATGTTCGTGCTCATCACACAAACATTTGCCCCTTGCGGGATTCGTACCCGCGACGCCGGCATAGTAGTCAGGAGCGCTAACCACTACACCAAACGCGTCAAAATCATCAGATATATCTATCTATCTCTAAATAAATAAAAGAAAGTCATATAGTTACACCACTTTCAACCCAAGAACGGGTGGCACGATTTCATTATTTTTACTCTATTGGATCTGTCTTGGTAAATACCTATAAAAGGGAGTCCAGGCGTAACGAAGTTTTGGCACCGCTAGTACTGAATATATTTGACTTATGATAAGCCAGGAGTTAAGAAGCAATCATTCAAAGCTGTTCAATAAGGAAAATGGGAAAAGATTGTAGATTATTTGTTGTGGGTGAAGAATAATAGACATCAACTTGGAATAGGTGAAAAGGAATGGAAAACTTTGTTATCATGTTTACTAAAGATCGATTTTTTTACGTTACATACGCGTGATCTTATTATTTTGTTTTTGAAAAAGTAAATAACAAAAGTGGGTATTTAATAAATAATATTAAAGTATGTTATTACATTTTTGGCTTGTTTCACAATGTTAGAAAAGTTCTGGTTAACGTTATCTACCAAATACTTTCGTCATACGAAATTACATTATATCTTAGAATTATTCGTTGTTTAATGATTATTTGTCGGCAACACAGGCTATACTTAGTAGTATTTTTTTATTATCACAGCAAGAAAACTTTATCATCAATAGGTAACAATATCTACAAACTTACTTAATATTATAAATATGAAGAGTTTTTTTTTGTTTGAACGCGCTAATCTAAGGAACTAATAAACCGATTTGAAAAAAAAATGTTTTGAATAGCTTATTTATCGAGGAAAGCTTTAACACGTTCCGGGACAGTGAATTCCTACAGGCGTGAAAACAATAAAACATCTATTGTGTCTGGAATAGTGTCTCGGAACGTGTTAAGCTATAAAACATCACGCTGCGACGAGAGGGGAGGGAGCAAACTCAAAATGCGCAGACGCAGTCGCGGTGGACCACTAGTCTTTTAATATGGGGCCACATCACCATTAATTTTCAAGACAACCATAGTTGATAGTTTTACATGTTTTGATGGTTATATTCACATTTTTAAAATGGGGCAAGTCAAAAGTACCTATGGTAAACAACCTCTTCATTTCATTTCATTTCATTTATTCATGCATGCATACTAGGTGTTAATAACTCTTGTACTATCCTACTACTATTATAAAGGCGAAAGTTTGTAAGTATGGATGTATGGATGTATGGATGTTTGTTACTCTTTCACGTAAAAACTACTGAATGGATTTGAATGAAACTCTACCACAATATAGCTTATACATCAGAATAACATATAGGCTACAATTTTTGAGGTTTCTAATGTGAGGTCGTAAAAAAACACATTTTTTGCGCTTACATTGCAATTTCTTACTTATTACTAGACTAGCTTTTGCCCGCGACTTCGTTCGCGTGGACTTCAGGTTCGTCCCGTCTAGTCTAATAATAAGTAAGAAATACGGTAACTAAGCACTGCAGAGCCCTAAATTGTAGCCTATATGTTATTCTGATGTATAAGCTATATTGTGGTAAAGTTTCATTCAAATCCATTCAGTAGTTTTTACGTGAAAGAGTAACAAACATCCATACATCCATACATCCATACTTACAAACTTTCGCCTTTATAATAGTAGTAGGACTAGACGGGACGAACCTGAAGTCCACGCGAACGAAGTCGCGGGCAAAAGCTAGTTGTGGCATAAAACCCATCCACTTAGCAAAGGTTTTACGAGAAAATTTGGTTCATTTCTGAGACCGGAAGTGGAGCAAGCAACCTTTTATTAAATTTTTCGTATTTACGACACACTCACGCAGATTAAATCCTGTTTTATTTCCGTTCGTAAATGTAGGCTCTGAAAAAAGCTTTAAGTGTTTGCTTGTAGAAGTCAGCCTACTGCATTGTATATAGAAAATGTAACTGGAGTTCAGACGTATTTTCACTGGAAGAGATATTATCTAGTCAAAATTTTATAGACATATACTACTGTACCATTGATTTATTTCAAATTATATATATTAGAAAATACCGGCTAAGTTCGAATCGGACTCGCGGACGGAGGATTGCGCAGGACTAGGTAAATAGGCAAAATATCGCTTTTGTTGTATGTGTTGTTGTAGTATTAGTTGTTATTGCGGCAATTTGTGAAAATTTCAACTGTTTAGTTGTCAGGATTCCGTTTTAACCCTTTGAATACGGAACCCTAAATAAGGAATCGTTACTAATCAGACTATAAACAGTATTATTTAAACGAAATGTCCGATCAGTGCAATAATGTAATGTAAATGCTAATCACGTGCTAAAACTTGCTTAAAACCTGCTTTACCTACATTTCGGCGTCAAGGCTAGATAGCCAAATAGCATTTCTAGTCACATGACTAGGATCACTTACATGAAAAGAGATGAACAGCATTCTAATTTGACTCCGTTGCAACAATATAACTGACTAAACGTCTGAAAACGTCGACGAAACGAATAAATTAAGCGACTGAAATGATAGGCAAAGAAAAATGGAAAAAAGGACGTTAGTTTATTAAATGGTAAGTAGCCAAAGCCATACACAAGTACCTAGTGGGTATCAAAAAACAGAGTAATAGTAAAATATAGAAAATGTGGCAAGGAGTTCGCCACAACGTCAAACTCGTGTAGTTATATACAGGGTTACAAGAATTTGCAAGAAAGAAAGAAAATACATTTATTCGACTCACAAATACATATATATACATCATTGACGTTTACTCTTGTTAAATGTATTAACGATCAAAGCATTTCCAAACAAAAAAAAAACCTTAAATGGTCCTTTAAATATTCTTCAGCTTTTAATGTCAAGAAAATGAATATCTTAAACTAAAAAAACCTAGTAACTACTTATTTCTTCCATTATTTTTGCTAAGACCGCTTATAAATACGTGTGTATTAATTTGTGCCAAATAGCGAAAGCTTTGACAAGCTTAGATTACGTCGATCAAAAAACATTTCACCCTTGACAGTGGGCTTGGCTAAGGTGTCAAACCCGGAACCACGTTAGACGCACTCAACACTGAGTCATCAAATAAAAACCTAACATAAATAATTAGTTGTCAATTTAAAGAAGTGAAAGTCATTGTTTTGATGGTGCTAACCACGAACCACCGTCCTTGAGGGAGGTTGACCATTTTACCATTCGTTCTGGTTAGAAGCAAAAAACGTATTCGTACGCAAGAAACAGACAGGATATTAGACACTGACAAAGTTTAAGAGCCATGTAGAAGTAATAAATGAAAATCTTTGACAACATGCACTAACTTCAAAAGAATTTGTTCCTCCTAATCGTTTATAGTCAGTTTTTAGGAGTTGGTTTTATATATATTTTTTTTTTATTTAATAATGAATGATAAATCTGTAAAATACAACCACTCCTTCGCGTTTCGTTAAATCAAAACCTATATACCACCTGCAATTATGCTGTGCTGTTTTTTTGTGTTTCTTTTTACTTGAAATAAATGAATAGTAACACAGTTTTGTCAAGTTTATCTATTTAATTATTTAAATATTGCATGTCTGGAGTAGCCTAGTCTAGTCTAGTATTTATTTATACTCATTTCTTACGTAAGGTAAAACCTAATAACTTATTTATAGTTTTCACAAATAAACTTATTGTATGTTGTATAAGTTGTGGTTAGTGGTTAAGTCATGGTCAATTATTTAATAACACATTCATTGGGGAAATCTATTTCTCAGAGCTAGAGATGACAGTTTTACATATTATAAAGATTAATCATATCAGGTAACAATAATGTGATTATTTTCACGAAAATTTTAATCACATTCTAAATGTTAATGAATACTTAAATAGCAAGATTTGTACGTTGCTCTCGTATGTTGAAGTTGATAATCTGTATCACTCACTGTTATGTACTACAACTAATATAAGTATGATATAAAATAAATGTATCAGTTTCAATAAAAAAAGTACCCATTAGTGAAATCAATCTAAAATCTATCTACATTATACAGGGTGTCCCAAAATGCCAGTCATATTCGTTTATCCTAGGTCGATTATATTTAATTTGAAGATGTAATTGTTTATAAAAATAATAAATAGTTTTAAAAAGTTATTCATATAGTTATTTTTTTTCTAATTGCTCTACCTGTAAACAATTAAAAAAATTGATGTAGGTACTAAAACAGACCGGATTAGTCCCTAACTTAAAAGAAAATACTAATTATATTAACAGTATACTTAGATTACCTGTAGTCCTAGATGGTAATTAACTGGCAAATTCCTGCGGCTTCACCTTAATTTCTGATCTCAAAAAATATCCCTATTAATTAATAACTATGTGCTATGCCAATGTATGAACTATAACATATACCTGAAAAGTTTAGTCAAAATCCATCTAGTAGTTTGCACAAACTTTCGCATTTGTAATATTAGTAGAATAGTTAACATAAACATATTACAAAGTCCAAGCCAAGTGCAGATCCCATAGCATACTAATCTAATTAGAAAAGAATGCAGCGTGATCGTCTACCTGTCAATTTGACATAATCACGTCAGCGAGCTCGTTCACGCATGCGCCGACCTTCGCTGCAATCAGGTGAAGGATGATAGATCGCTGTGACATGTGACATTATTATTATGTAACCAAGATTTAATTATAAAGTCGCTCGTGGGCATTATTAGCCCTGTAGGTTTTATGAGATAGATGAAAATAGGTATGGGATACTTGACATCAATTGTTGACGAACTTTAATCAACTATCATAACGCTACGCTTCCATTTAATTGGATAGTTTAAGGAAATGCCGTCTGAAACTGTTAGAGGGTCGCATTTTGAAGCGAAGGCTTTGCCAGAGGGCCCCGGGTCGGGCTAAAAATATGAACCTGGGTTTTTCTGTTCAGAAATACTTAGGGTAGCTCGGAGTTTGGAAGTTGGCGGTGTTTCACCCCCGTGCCTCGGAAAATGTGTGTGTTTGTGAGTGTGTGCGTGCGCAACGCCCGTGTAAACTAATAGTTAATAGTCGTGTATGTAATGCACAATTTTAAATATTCAACCGCTGGTGACGACATTTAATCGTTTAATAAAGAAAAGGATCCAATAGAAACTGAATATTAATTATAAAAAAATGATGCTGCCTCTATTATATCACGTTACAATGAAGTGTGTCAAGGAAGCGGGTTGATAATGACCTCTTGCGTGCAGCTTGTTGGCAAATTGATACTGCGCCTCTTTTCATTATCATTATAACAGCAATTGTCTTGTTGTTAATCAAGTATGGATATTAATTTTCTTATAACTATTCGAGATTAAAAATGTAAAAGAAATTTGTCATATATCTTACTTCAAATGTAATAAAGTTCTTGTGAAACTTAAACAGGATTAACAATGACTGGCTCACATACGAGTTATTTATTAAAGAATTGGTTTTCGATATGGTTAAAAATATTTAAGCTTACTTTTTTGTACACAGGAACTTACCGTCGTAGTTTAAAAAAAGTACACTGTCATCCAGGTAAGACATTTTATTTTTAGGAAGCATTTGACAGTTTTAATCAAGATTACGATCGTGACATGACAAAATTTTCATATTCAACTCACAATTTGGCGATCATTGAAAACAATACCCACGATGCTCTATGGCACGTAGTAATAAGCCATGATTGTTAAATAAAATAAAATATCCATGATTGTTAAATAAAACAAAATATATTTTTTCTACTTAAGTCAAAGTTATTTGGTGCAACAAAGTATTGCAAAGGTTTCGACTGCATAGTCTGCATACCACAAGGAGTTTACACGTGTCTAAGAAAAAAAATTATGTACCAGTACTTGATACCTAATAAGCTCTACCACGGCATCGTGAGCGAGTACTTATACTTCCAGGTGTTATGACAGTATAATAGTTGTTTAGTGACGCAATTCGCTATTGAAGTCTGTCGATAATCGAGTTTAAGCCCTTCTTAGAGATCTGCATTAGAGTACCGCTTCAGATTTTGTAAATTATATTTATACAGTAATGCAATATTCACCATCTGAGCTTATAATATATAATGTTATATCTACAAATCCAAAGTAGGTATACAGGGTGACTTTAAAAACATTGACAATATTTTAAACTAAGACATAGTCCCTTCCACATATTAAAATGAAAATCAATTGATATAAACTATCATTTGATGAAACCGAGAAAAACCATATTAAACTAGAATTGATTTTTGATTAAATCAGTTTATTTTCATTTTAATATGTGGAAGGGACTTTAAAAATCATAAGTAGGTTCATAGTTTAAAATATTGCCATTGTTTTCAAAGTCAACCTGTATATTATTATTTAAAAAAACTTCTTGAGTTTGTCCAAATTCTTTTTCGGAATTCGAATTTCGTATGACCAATCCAAGGGTAATCAGGTTAGACGAGTGTCTCATAGAGTTAATAATTATTATTGACTGTGCTGTGTGTCATACTAATGAGTTTAAAGAAAATTAATTATTTTATCAAGTCAAGTACCTGCAAAACCTTATCGATCTCAGCCGTATTGTGTAGGTAGACGGTACAACCGTTTCAATAGCTGTAGGGATCTATTAAAAACCAGTTGTAGCGGATATTATGACTAATGTTTATAAATTGAATGTAAACATAAAAAGTTTAGTACTCGTAACCTATTGTGAAGCGTTAACTATGATTGCTACATTTGCTACTGATGATTTATTGTATGATCTGACCTATAGCCTTGGAGACAATGACAGGGATAATTATTCTTCATTTAAGTTTTTTTTTATAGTGTCTAGGCAGACATTTGGCCCCAATCTCACCTGATGCTAATTGATGATGTGGCCTAGGATGAATCATGCCTGACTAGTAATAGCCTATTCACTCTTTTCTTGAATTCGCCCAAATTATAATGTCTAGGAAACACTTCAGCCGGCAGCGAATTCCACTCCCTAGCCGTGCGCATGAGAAATGTAGATCGACGAAACCTATTAGTGCGAAATCTATCATTTAAGATTTTTTTTCAAGAGATTTGAGACATTATGATCATAAGGATTTTATTTATTCAGTCGAAAAATTGAAACATGCATGCAAATTAAAAATAATATATTATCGTTGGATACTTCTGGGGGATATTTAGCAAAACTTATATAGTTCTTTATTCCTAATATTTTCACGTGACATATCCCAATACTGACGTTTCCAATTTTCTTTCTTCTTTCCTTTCTTGAATCATAAGATTCTCCCCTTTCTTCCCATCGGGTAACTTTTTAGATGTTTTGACAGCGAACTCATATTCTATGTAATAATAATAACTCTATTTCATATTTTTTCCAAAATAACGGGCCTTAGGTATTTATATACCAGATATAAATACCTAATTACATCGTAATGATTTCTGTAGAATCCAGTAAATGTTCTACGCAGGGAAAAACCCTTAAGTAATATTGCTAATTGATACTTTACCAGTATTTAATTACTTCATGAGAAATGCAATTCAAGTACCTGTTGAATATTTCTGTTAACGAATTAGAGTTGTTAACTAATAAGAGTGTCAATGTCGGTTATTTTGAGCCAATTTAACGCAATCCTAGCAATGATATTACATTGCATAGCTGTCATAATTACTTGATACGATGCAAAAAATACAAATTCAAATTCAAAATCTTATTCTAATTAGGTCATGAAATGACACTTAAGTTATGAACGTCGAATACAGCAGTATTAACCAATTTTACATTTTTCGTAGATTTATTTATTATGTGTATTTATTATTTATTCCCTGGCAAATAATAAAGCTGGGTGGTCCGAAACGGCTTCGTTTTTGAATTGGTAGGTTTTAGTTTTTTTGAATTATAATTAAAACTTATTTTTCATTAGTTTTAGCTTATTGTTATTATGTTTGTTATATTATTTCTCTTCATTCTAGATTAAGATAAGCGTGGTAGAGAAACTAACGATTTTTTTAAAACTATATAACGAAGCTTTGAAGAAGGCTGTTCATTTACTCTGATATAAGATGTTTGTGTTTGAAAACATTTAAACACTGTCGCGGGTAGTTCCACTTTTTTACTTTGTGTATTCTGAATGTGATAAATGAAGTTTTACCTTAATTTGTGTCAATAAAGTATTTATAAACCCACACATTGATTCATGGGTAGGATTGCATATGACTCTATCAACCGGATTTATCCGTTTTGCATTTAATAACGCATTTATAAAGCGCCGATTGTAATAATAATTTAATAATAATGCTTCAGTGGATTTCCTTATGTTAATTAATATGCGTCGAAGTACAGGCGATTTGTATAGCTTCAAGATTTAACTAGTGGGCAGGCAAAATATTTTCACTGACTAACTATTTAGTGGATATTTTCTTTGAGGACACTACTCCATTGCACTAGGTTACTCACTAAGTAATGTACCCCAATCACGAACATTTGACGTATTCGTCACGTAACCGTAACGAGTTTACGTCAGTCGGCAGTACGAAGCACTCCCGTGTTGTGTAGTAAGCTCGAAAGCCTTAGTGCAAATGACGGTCATACTAACGTAAATATGGCACGTCCAGAAACAAGTTAAGCGATCTATTTAATTAAAATTATTGAAATATATTATCTTATTCGAGTGTAAAATTTTTAGTTTGTTTTACGTCCGATAGAGGAGCTTTCAAATTCTCATACAAATGATTAAGTTACAATACGAATACTTTGACGCAATTATTCGTGATTGGGTTACTGACTTTAACAAACTTTACGAATCCGTCAAATTAATTTATCTAACTACAAAACACGCCGATGTTTTCAACTGAGTCTTGTCAGTGTCATGTCTCCCTCGCTTGCGCTTGCCGATAAAGCGGTGTGTTGTATATTCCTGTGTCTATTGTCATTTTAACCCAAGATTACGTTAACCCAGGATTAAATCACCATTCTGTCTCAGTCACCGTCAAATAAACTGACAGAGACAAGTGGGCCTAGTTGCTAACTAATATTGACGTATAGTTTCAACTAAAATAACTTTGTGGTGCCTATTTAGTTTTGCACAGTCACGTGTTTAAAATATCGCATCGGAAATACGGAAATCTTCAGTAAGCCGACAATGAGAGAGTAGTAGATACGAGAGGGCGTGTTTTGCACGTTAGGCATTGACCTCAGTCATGTAACGTTGCATTAGTCTTAGACAATATCTATGTACCTACTCATATTAAAAAGCTGAGTTGTTTGTGTGTTTGTTTCAGAAACTAATCCTGATTGAAGTTGAAGAAGCTCCAATACTCAACAGAGATAGGCCATGTTATGTACGCAGGAGATATTATAGTGCCCAGATTTGTGCGTAAGCAAGGGTAATCTCTGTTCCTTCACTCTCATTAAATTGGTGAGACTGCAGATCTGACATGACATCAGGCGCAGGACCAACGGCTTAACGTGCTTTCCGAGGCACGGGGGATTCTCGTGAAGTTCGTATACGAAAAAAGTTCACCAATCGAATTTTCATGTTTTGAGCAAATAAATATTTCATTTCATTTCATTTATTTCATTTCATTTCTTTTTCAAAGAAAATACAGTTATAGCTTTATCCGGGTCACGATTCCTATGCATATTGATTTCTTTCGTGCGCTAGTTTTTTTTACGTGGATGTATTACTTGATTTTTTTGGTAAAACAGTGATATATATCGAATTACAACACGAAACGAAGTTCGATCATGCGAGAATCGGCCTCCAGGTGCCTTACCCCGAGTTGTTTCCGAGTACTTTCAAGACAGAAAATCACAAAAAAAAAATCGATCTTACCAGGGATTCGAACCCGGGACCTCTTGGGACCAGCGAACTAATCGCTAAACCAACGAGGCAGTCAATATTTTAATGGATCCAGTACTTTGGACAGGACTGAAACTTAAAACTAATAAAGACATTACTTACGCTAAGATCTTACCTATATGAATGAGCGGAGTAAAAACAAAACCTGCGGACGAAGTCGTGGGGAAACGCTAGTCACATATAATACTACGCGTGTAGTTTCCTCGTCAGTTACAACAATGAATAAATGCCTTTTTTAGCATTCTTCGTTAGATAATTGTGTGTAATTGGACAAATTGCCCGTAAAGTGTGTCGTACAGATGATTTCATTTTGCTGTTTTGTTTACGATGATATAACTTTGGATGGCATTAACCTATTTAATTTAATAAAGACTCAAGTTACCTACTTATATGTTGAAAGTGTTAGAATATAAGCTGGATTTAAATGACATCATTTGCTCCAAATTTGAACTTAGTTTTTTTTAAATTACCGAGTTTTATTATTAACACGGTCCGGGATAGTGCCCGCCTATAGGCGTGAAAACAATAAAACATCTATTGTTTCTGGAGTAGTGTCCCGGAACGTGTTAAGTATATTTATCTCTCTTAAAAAAATATATCGTATTCTGTAAAGAAACTTTAGTCACGTAAACAATAGAGTTGCGTTTTTTTTAACCCTGTAGCCCTTTGTGAGTTTTAATTGTCACAAGTCTGTGTTTTATGTATAAAAGCTGTTGGGTTTCCTTACAAAAAGAAACTTCTTCGCCGCAGTCCTTTTAAGTAGACGGGTTGGTGGGCTATTTAACTGCCTAGCTTCTTATTTTATAACGCTATCACTTTCTTTGTAAAGCAGCAAGAAATATATTTAATTTAATTTAAATTAATCTTTTAAATGACGTGACTAATAATAATGACTTGTCGGATAACGTTTGTGATATGTTAACAGTTAAATCATATTTTTTAAGGCGGCCTATTTTTAGCTTATAATTATTTGTACAATACTAACATGATTGTTTTACTATTCACCCTTGACCCTTATGATTAGCGTATGCAGTTATTGATAACGTGCGAAGGCTGTGAAAACAGACCTCATAGCGTAATACCAAATACGTGATGTAGCAGAAGTTAAAACAATATCTAAACAAGCCTAGGTTTTGAGATTGCTAGTCAAATCTAGATTTGAAAGACATATACAAATAGCTTTCGAAACGACATGTTTTTGTTATAATATTGTAATAATAAAGGTGATAAAAAGGTGTTGTCAAACCCAAAAGAAAAGGATCACTTTTTGTGTACCGACAAGCTCTCTATCAAGGGTTCTTTGGAAACTAGAACAAAAATAACCTGAAAATATATCAGATACATGTAGTAGGTAGAGTTACAAACGCTGTATGAGGTAATTTAAGGTGATGTATAAGTGATGTGTACCTAGGGCCTGTTTCACAGCAAATAAGCACTAGCCAACTCATAAATAAAAATGTAACGTCACAGATAATATTTACCGTCATATTTCGTGTGAAGTTTTGGACAGAAAACGCTAACTAAAACTTATTAAGGCATTGTTAAACAGGCTGCTAGTAAAACGTTGGAGTTTTTATGTACCTTATGTAGGTGAAAGTTCTATTATTATGATTTACTTAGTGACCTTTGTCAAGCGTGACCTAGCATAAATAACTAAAAGTTCCCGGTTAGAGTCTCGGGAGAGGAAAAGTTTGTGAGATGAGTACTAGCTTCATAACCCTGTCATGTGTTTGTGACACAGTTAACCAAATGTACCGTATGTAATGTGTGTGTAATCTATGTAAATAAAAGAAAGTCGTGTTTGTTACAACACTTATAACTCGAGAACGGCTGAACCGATTTGGTTGAAAGTTGGTGGGGAGGTAGCTTAGAATCAGGAAAAGCATATAGGATACTTTTTATCCCGCTAGACGGGCCGGGGCTGGGGTAGCACGGGACCGGGGCGAAACGGTGGGGAGGTAGCTTAGTACCCGGAGAAGGACATAGGATACTTTTTATCCCGTTCTATGGGGCCGGGACTAGGGCGGGACGGGGCCGGGGCGAAACAAAGTTCGCTGGGTCCGCTAGTGTAGTATATTTGGTGGAAGAGTAAAGTGTGTGTTTGTAAACGTTATAGCAACACTTTATGAAGTATTCCTGGATTTAGGCAAAACTTATATGCCATGGTGAATCATAATCAGTGAGTATTTTTTCCATTATCTACTAAAAAGGTTATTTCTTTATACACTTTGCTTTCTTATTTAACTAATCTATCAAAAGTTGCGTAAACTCGGTCATAATTTCCAATATGGAGGCAATTAATCATTAAATTATAGATATTTTTGTAGAGAATCTTGTGTTACAAACTTATTGTGACATGACGTGATTATAATTAGTTTATAAATTTATTGATGTAATTTTGTACAATAAGTTTGAAGTGGAGATACTGATGTTATTTTTACTGTATATAAAACATTTATAATGCCTCAACTAGTGACTAAAGTGCCATAACTATGGGACTTACTACATGCGTAGCAAAGTTAGTTTTGAATTAACTATTTGTCCTCAAATTAATATTCATTTATAGTCTTGTCCTTCTAACTAAACTTTATTATCTGATGCAAAAATGTCCTAATTCGAAATAAGCCTTGAATAACTGGTTATTTAATTGAGTATAAAAATAAAACTGAAGCTTAATTACCCCAATAATTATTAGAAAATCCAAACCTTTATGCTAATTCGTACCCATGAAAAAAAAAGGATTGAGATAACAGGAAGTGAACTATTTACATATATCTATGTATTTATGGTCGTTTTGACGTGGAAATAATAAATGGATTTTTAAACAGTAATAAATATTTATTTGGCTAAAATCGCTGGCAACAGGGAAGTTGATCGTATTGTAATTTATTCGTTAGTTATGGATATAATTGCTTATATTTGCATATAAACAAAGATAAATCGTGATATGTTTTATATAGAACCTAGTATATTATATCAAGTTCGATTAGATATATCTTTGGCTATAGGTATAAAATAATATTTAAATATTCCAAACTAATGATTTTTCCCTATTATGCTTTATTTAACTATGCGATTTTGAGTGCATTTTGTTGTAACTTTATAGGTTAAATATAAATGTTTATTTGCATAGTTGTAAAGTGTTTTAGAAGACAAAATTAATAACACATAAAACGAAATACATGTTACTTTATAAAGCTTTGAATAAACTAAAACTTTCCGGTGCTATAAAAATTTACCACATACATGCATAAATAATAATAATAATATAACTTACAGTTTATAAGCTCAAAGTCAATGTACAACTATGCATAGTTTGTAAACAGGATAAAATGCATATTTTCCTTTACTGCATTTTCAAAATAAAATTCTACATAAAAGCTGACTGGCTGACAAATAAATAATACACAGTAGGACCGCTAGAACTTTTCATTACCTTTAGATGCCTATCAACATATTTGCAAGAATAGATTGAACTTTTTAAAAAGATAAAACTCGTTTTTTTGTAAACTTACTAATTCGTCATATGTAACTGATGATACTCGCCATATAAGATAGGTACATCTTAACTTTTCTTAGTACTTACTATTAGGTCTAAATATTATTTAATAAAAAACTTCGCTTCTTTTATGAGATCTGTTAATTTTTATAATCATTTCTGCGTAGCCCAAAGGTATGACTGGTAAAAATTAGAGATGTACCGACTAGTCGCCGACTAGTCGGTAAAGCCGACTAGTCGGCCATTTTTGTAGTCGGCGACTAGTCGGCGACTAGTCGGCTAAGTCCGCCGACTAGTCGGCCCGTTTCTCACTCATATTAATATGCTTAAAAAATAGAGTGATTGAAATGAAATTGTATATTTACTCTTGTTATTATTTATTATAAGACTCACAGTTTCAGTTTACAATACGATTTAATAATTGGTAGAAAATTTAAATAGGAACTCTTCCTTTAGTCTTGTATAAAATAACAAGATATAGGTTAAAGCAAATAATTATTGATAATAAGTAGGTTCAATTATAACATAAAAAATAGGAACTCTTCCTTTGACATCCCCAAGTAGGCATGGTTCGTACTTGCTAATTCAAGTACCAGGGCTCAAAAGTACGTCCATAAATCAGCACCAGGGCTCAAAACCAGGTATAGAATACTTTCAAGTATTATTTTCAAAACGTATAAAACCGAACCTTATCTACATTGCAATAAGGAACACTATCGCGTAATCGCGTTGGCGTAGCGTAATACTTTACGTGCATCGTTTATTTATCGTGTGATAATCTGATTGGAAGATAAATACCTACCACATTTGTAACATAAACACTGGACAAATTAGAAAACAAAATACTTTTTATGGAAGTACTTTTCGTTCGAGCTTTCGAGTTTCTATTGGGGCGCCCTGGTATAGCGGCGCGCCGCGGCTGCCTAGTGCCTACTAAAATACGTTGTAAGTATTTCATAGAAAACGCATCCATATTTCGATACACATTAGGCGCAAAATTGCGCTATCAAGAACAATACTTTTAAACGTTGCGAGTATTTCTTTTATTTCTCACAATTTTCGACCTCTTTTTTATGAGCGTAAGGTTTAATTTCATAACTACGGTCTTTTTGCAAGTATTTCAAGCGGGTGCCGCTAGCTGCTAAGTAAAATACTTTCATGGTCTTGGAAGTATTTTGAGCCCGTACCGGGTATGCGTACTTTGAAGCAAATACTTTTTTAAACCTGGTATAGTAAATACGTTCCATCCGTATTCCCAAGTTATTCAACCTCGAAATTAATAAAATAAAACAATACTAGAAGTTTCTAAGTATAGTAAGTAAGGTCCGCGCCAATTCTACGAGCCGAGAGCGCGCTCACGAACATTTCCGATGTCACCCAGATTTTACCGAAAGTAATGATCGGCCTAGCCGACTAGTCGGCCGACTAGTCGGCCATTTTGATGCCGACTAGTCGGCTAGTCGGCTAGTCGGCCAAAGTCATAGTCGGCACATCTCTAGTAAAAATGCCATAAAGCGTTAAGGACACCTATTGTACAAATTTTGGTTGTGCAATAAAGCATAAAATAATAAAAAAAGGCTTATTGTGCACCTAATTGCAATGAACTAATTTCAATTTGATTCATTGATATAGACAAAGTCTACTCGACCTCTTTACATTATATTAAAGCCTATGCAACCTTGAACTTCACCGGACTGGATCAAAAAGTGAAAGGGTGGACGGCGTCATGCGCGAGTGCGCAAGTCAGCTTCGTTTATTTTATTTTTGTCGCTAATTATTTAAATTGACTATTTATTTTTTATTTGTCTTGGTATGGTTAGTTATCTTTAACCTTGCCAGTGAAAAAGAAAAATAAACGCATTGGCGCGCAAGCTTTTTATTGAGGGACAATTTTATTTAGTAAATGTAACGAATTGAGATTTATATGTAACAAAATCCTTTACGGAATGCCTAAGGTATAAACTTATCATTTAAATTTAAGTTAAGTAAAAAATAATATCATAACATAGCCAACATGGCAACTGAGAAAAAAATATTTTAATTTTTTTTTAAATTATCATTACAGCAGCATATTTTTTTTATAACCCACGCCAAAGTAGGTTAGTTTAGTTTTAGTAGCGAAGAATATTAATGAATAAGTCTTTTGTGTCACCGCTCATTATATCGATAAGTGGAAAACAATTTCAGTTTATTGTCTCAATTGGAATCTTTTAATTACTGGGATTAACGCTAAGCTGTAATTAAGGTTTCAGCCTCATTTAAAAATTGTTTTATCACTAGTATCTTTACCGTACTTACCTGTATTTATTTCCAAGAAAAGTATTTTTACAATTATTATTTCTAAGAGAACTTTTTTACTTCGTTAGTATTTTATGCCGTGACTAGAAAAATATTGTTTTTGCAACTTAATTAAATGTTTGAAGATTGGTTTTCACTTTGGAAAGAATGTATTACTATATTAATAGTAATGTAATTTTATTTATTTTTCAAAAAATATATGGTCACTAAAGCATGTTACTTCTTTTAGAATGGAGCATTTTTAAAGGCTTTTCTTTTTTTTAATATTTTGCTTTTAATAGCATTTAAGACTTAATATGGTTCGACCAAAGAAAATAGGAATTCATTTCTATGTATTAAGATAATCCTGAATGACAATAGCAACCATTCAGTTATTGAATTCATTTGTATGTATAAAAAGATGAATGATGATCAGAGACAATAGCAATAATATAGTTAAATTGACAATGTTCCGTTTTTAATTAAACTTACTGCCTTCCCAAGCGATTGATTGGTCGAGTTTACCCTTTGTCACCAAGTCCGCCAATTGTATAACTTACAGTGCAGAAAAGTTTTCAAAACTAAATAAGTTTATTATTGTTACAGTGTGTTAATGTGGTACATTTAAAACACAATTTACAGATATTTTCGCGGAAACGAACGCTGTAAAGTGTACGAAACGTCGTGAATTAAAATTTGATAAATCTCCGCAAAAATATCTGTAAATTGTGTTTTAATAATCAACGAGTAGTATCGCGTAAACTTCAGAATCAAAAATCTATGTTCATCTCGCATAATCTCGTCCGTACAGTAGTATTGTTACGGATATTGACCCGAGGGTACAAGCGAACTTGTTAAACTTGTTTTAGTGCAGCTGCTAAATTTATATCCTATGTAATTTTTATATACATGTATGTATTTTTACTTTGACTTCTGTGTTTAAAAGATACGTGAAAGAAAATATGTCATGAATAATTGTTATTACTTATTAAAATACTTAAAAATAGGACATATAAGTGCAAGTGCGGATTTCGGGATTCTTTTAAAAGGTAGGATAAAGACCGACAAATGTGATTAACTAAATTTCAGATTTCGTAAATTTTTTTTTATTAATGCCTTGAATTTTAATAATTTATTAGATTTATTTCGCCTAGTGTTTACAGAGTAATATTTGTTCGTTTTAATGGACCTCGTGGGAATAAATTACTTTTATTTTTATTAATTCATTCAGTTTTTAGCTGTTATTTTTACTCATTCGTGTATACGCGCCGTTGGGCGGCGCGCCCAAAGATCGCATAGTGACATTCTACGAACGCCCAAACTGAACTAAATGAAGTGTTTACTATATACTAAATACGTACTTAGTACAAATTCTTTAAAAAGATGCATAAAAGAATGTTATTTGAAAATGATGTAATTGAAGAATAGTACAGTGTACAGTGATTGCTTAAATGTGCTTTCAGACAGAAAATTGTTTTCTTGTTGTAGTATGTATCTTAATAAATATAATTATAGAGAATTATCTGGCTCAATATAAAAAAAAGTAAAAAAGGAGCTTTATTAATAGTTACATTTATCATTAAGTTAATCACGGATTAATTTAATTTAGTTACTTCAGACTATTACAAGGTACTAGTAAGTATTTATCGTATTGATAATACCATAGATCGACACGCTGTCAATATTCCAATGGTATAAATAAAATTTTAAATTATGTAACGACAAAGCAGAGCTTATTATTTACACTGTAAATCCTCCATACACCACCAAAGAAACAGAAATAAATAAAAAGTTCACTCACCAAGCGACTGCCAAAAAAATATCACAAAAATTCAAACATAAACCACACGCGCGAATTTCGAACTTCAAATGTTATGACTTTTGAATTTCGAACCCAATTTCTTTTTCTGCTTGCAACCACTAACTGGCCAGTCAAAGGTTGCAATCAGTGCGCGCGCGCCACTCAACGGGGCACATTTGATACTGAATTGACCGTCGCCCTAGCGAGCCTTGAAGGCTAGGCAGCTCATAGCTCTGAAAGCCGCCTACGCATTCTTCTTATTAATTGGTTAGATCATTTGGATCATTGGTTTCTAAACTGGAGTTTTACCCCACTGGTTTTTTTAGAGGCGAGTTACGGGGCCGTAGTTAAAGTACCAATTTTAAAACTATAACGAATTTCGACAAGAATAAAATTTATAGGATCTAAATAAACTTTCGTTAAATCAAGTGCTAAAGGATAATGAAGCGATGCATGATGTTTGTACAGACAGACAGACAGACTTGGCGAAACTATAAGGGTTCCGTTTTTTGCCATTCGGCTACGGAACCCTATAAAACAAGAGATAACAGTAAAAAGGTTAGGCACCACAGCTAAGATCAACTTCTTGTATCCATTCGTGTTGATATTCATTTTTGTAGTATCAATGTTGTATCAATGTCAATTTACTTCATTCCGTTGCGTGGTTCGCGACGAATAATTTATTTAAAAGCAGAATAACTCAGCGATCTCGTTAGGTAGGCTAAACAGTCGTCTATTTTAACTGTGTACTAAGGCATTTGTTTTGAATTATTAAACTAGGTTAGTTTTATATTTATTTGAACGGTACTTGACGTTTGTTGATTGGTAGTTGATGTTTGAAATGGTTTAAAAGTATGATGATGGCGGTTGATGGATGGTATGACGATGTCCATAAAGTGAGCTCAAGATGTGACACAGATTTATGTAGCTTTGAATTTTCTCTAAGATAGAGCCATTGATATTATAGAGTTGAGATAAAAGTTTGAGTTAATTAGTGTACCTTTAAAGTAAAGTTGGCTTGTAACGTCCTACTGCTGGGCAAAGGCCTCCCTTCAATATGAGGTGGTTTGAGCCATAATCCACCACGCGAGCTCAGTGCGGATTAATGGAGGCGTGCAATGTTTGCAAGGCAAGCGACTAACCTTGCTGTCAGATGTTATCAAGCCATAGGGCCTCTGACTAGGCTTAACAACTGATATTAATCAAAAGCAGCCAGGACCTACTGCGTAACGTGCCTTCCGAAGCCTTCGAAAGCGGAGATGCTCGTGTTGTACGTCACATCTATGGTCGGATGGTCATCCATCCAAACATGACCGCGCCGTAGGTTGCTTAACTTCGGTAATTATTGTCAAAGCGCTGCCACCATGGCATGGCTATGAATATATGATGTGAATCATCTTTAATCAATTGCACTTATAGCAAGGTATTTTTTTATTTTTCGTTAGTTTTATGCTAGGCCTAGCTAGCCTAGCTAGTGGTTATAATAAATGTCAAAACTAGTCTTAAAACAATATACCTACCTACCTAAAACAGAAATAATAAAATTCATTGAGCTAGCTAGGCAAAGTAAGAATAAATATGTTCTGAAAAAACAATTACAATAAGCACTTAGTATAGTTTTTTACGAATTCTTATTTTTATGTTATTTTGTCTCAAACTGGTTTATGATTTGTAATTGTTTTGAGACTAATTAAATGTTTGGTAAATTACTTCCCGTTTATTAATTGAGGTCACCAAAATATAAAATATAATATCACGTGCTAATTGTGTAATAAGCTTGATTTCACTCACATGTTGATGTTACAAGTACATACGACTTCCGAAAAGAGTTTTAACATTCTGCTAGTTCCGCTCGGCTTAGTGCACGCCATCCTTTAAAATTTGACGACAGGGTTGGATTGAGTAATGAATGAATCAATCCAGCGCCAAAGGTCCCGGTTTCGATCCCCGGGTCAGGAAAAAAATATGTACCTGGGTTTTCAGTTCACAAACTCTCAGGGTAACACGGAGTTTGGAAGTTGGCTGTGTTTCACCCCCGTACTTCGGAAAGCACGTAAAGCCGTTAGTCCTGCCCCTGATCTCTTTCCGGTCGTGTCAGATTGCTGTCCCATCGGGCTATGAGAGTGAAAGGAATAGAGAGTGCACCTGTGTTTGCGCACACGCTTGTGCACTATAATATGTCCCGCACAGTTAGTCGTTGTGACTGGCCACCGTATTCGAAAATCGGCTAGGGGGACTATTATTAAATATCTAGTGTTTAAATGCAGCCCAACTCACACTTCGACAAAAACAGATATCTACTTTACCTTGTAAATGGACCCATTACTTAATTCCTGAAGCCTGAAGTGTTACAAAAACAAAATTGTCCGTCAGAATCGATTTAATATTTGAATACGTGACCGTTGCCGTCTTAGGAGTATTATCAATCGTTTTCATTTCATGTTTTTCAAAGGAAGCGAATCGTTTATTTGATGGAGGATATAATATCTTTACGAGATAAAAAGTAAATCAATGTCCATTTCAGATATTGTAAGAATTCTGGAAAAAAGGCTATACAGTTTGTGGCCTGTAATAGTAGCTTAAAATATAGGCCCCTTTAAGAAACCAGTCAACAATAGTAACTGTTATTAATTTATTATAATGAAAAAGAAATTATTTGCTATTTTCTAACAAAGTAAATCGAACCAGCGGGATGTATTGCAAACAAATGTGTCCACAGTCATAGAATTTGACATTGTCATTTAATACAACGAGTTGGCGATTTTGATATACATTGATTAGGGATTATAACTTTGGATTACTTTATCTCTGAGTTAAAGCATTTTGGAGCACTTCAAAGTAACTACGCATACTCGGATTAGAATCATCAATAAAATTTATTGCTCATGTTACAGGCCACACGCTGTATATGGTACCTACTAGCTTAGGTACCCCCTTATTCATACTAACTCAAACGGTCTTTTAAACCTATTTTAGCTATCACACTGTTTTGTCACTTTCTGTCAAATGATGACAGCGCCTAGAAAGAATAGTTAAAACATGTTTAAAAGACCGTTTGAGTTATTATGAATAAGGGGGTTAGTTTTTATTATTTCATTTATTTTTTCTCCCCCCTATCTATGAGTACCTACGTAGTTTTGAAACTACATTTTCATCATGGTACCTACGGTCGGAAAATTTTCTCATGTTCTCGTAGGCAGGGGAATTCATCGATAAAGAGACACATCATTAAAAACGGTGAAAACCACAAAAATCCATTATCAAGTATAGATAATAAGCAAGAATTGGAAATATGAAAGCGGGCCCAGCGATTATTATATGAATTAAAAGCTGTCTTCAAAATAAGTCACAAAGTAACTAGGTTAAAAAACCATTTGTGATATGATGTAAGTAATGTAACGATTCATTAGGTTATTTAGCGGTTCTTCATTCATCATCATTCTAATTAGGTAGGTAATAGTATTATAAAGAACTAATTACTGTAGATACTTGTGTTTTCCCAAACAACCAAAAATACCTATTAGAAATCGCTTACATTAACCATTAACATGGAAAGAGTGGAAAATAAAATGTTAATATTCCAAACGATGTATTTTCTACGAATTGTGTATTTAATTGGCCTACAATTTGTTTTCGACTTAATAAGAGTATTTGTTTGTGAAAATAAGACGGATATCCACTTGTACCCAATAACAAATGTATTTGTTACTTATCTTTTGATTTTCAATACCTGGGGGTGTATTGCGATCCACCTTAATCCGTTCAATTCCGAGGCAGTTCAATTCCGACGCAGTGTAAACGAATATTATGAATATAATAATATTATAATAATACTACAATGGTATGAATATTAATATTTATATTGTTATATTATAATTTAATTTAATTTATTTATTGAAAAGGACAGCCGTTGATCCAAATAGAATTAGTAAAACGAAGTATCTTACATACTATGTTAGTACCTTATAACTAATTTATAATTTATATTATTTATTTAATTTATAATTGTTATATTATAGTAATGTTATCAATATAATGCGAAATTGCAATAAGAATTGCAAATTTGACAGTAAATCAGAGCGTTTTCAAAACTGCATCGCAATCTCAATCGCCCCCTGTAATGGAAACATAAAAACGGAAAGGCAGTTAATTCAAATAAAGGATGATGGAATGTTTTCAATATAGCAAATCAAACATTTTAACGGATTGAGATTTTGTATAAGTGAGTGAGGAATGTCGTTCGATATATTTTACGAGTATATGGCATTACAACTATTATAATAATCCTATGAATAATTAATTCTAATTGCTTAGTAACACTGAGTTCATAACAGCGTTAGTTATTTCCTCGATAAAATTATTGTCACATTTGACGTTTAAAGTTGTCTTCCAGAGCGGCCGTAGTGTAGAGTCTTGTTTAAGCAACCAGTAGAAAATACTAAGCCCCCATTTCATTATGTCTTTAGAATAGAATAGAAAAACGTTAATTGCTTTCATTACAGAAAAAATATGGTACACAAACGTGAGCAATTAAGAATAACTTAAGGAAAGCAAGTGGCGAATAATAAATAAGTTTCCATTATCGATATGTCTAGTACTTCAATACAAATGCCATTCATATTTGAAATATTCGTTGGGTAGTGCTTATTTGTCGATGGTGAAATGGTCCTTAAAATATAAAAGCTTACAGGGCAACGTACCAGTTCATTCATATTAAAATATTAATTTCTCCTCGTAAATATCCTTTGTTACACCCTCCCCCACTAAGGCGGGCCAAGAGAAAATTTTCCGGATAAAAAATATCGATGTCGTTCTCAGTGTCTACCTACAGCTAAATATCTGATTGTATTTCAAATATTTTAATTATTCAGCACTCTAGGCATACGTAAAACGTACCTATATAACGCTATAAAGATAAAGCAGCATTCAAACATTCATTCACATTATATAACATGAAATATTTTTAGGAATCAAACGACCGACGCCTTCTAACCATGTTCTAGTCAATACAGCGCTTGAGGGAATGTAATCAAGGAGTAATTTAACCGCTATGGCATCATTTAACAAAATTATGAATGGAATAGTCCCTTTTAATTGAAGATTAGTGAGCAAGTTTGGTTTTTTAACACGTTCCGGGACAGTGTACGCCTACAGGCATAAAAACAATAAAACATCTATTGTGTCTGGAGTAGTGACCCGGAACGTGTTAAGATTAAACCATAGTGGCTGTAAAGATACTGGGATTTACCAGCGTCACCTACGATTCGTTATCAGCCTAGATAGGCCAGATCTCTCTAGGCGTCTGGCTCAGCTGCCCGGATGTACACTTCTAACCGAGACGCTAAATATAAGAAAAAGCTCCCCGTAAAGTTTTATCTTAAAAATCTAAACAAACTAGCTCACTAATCTTAAATTAAAAAGGGACTATTGCATTCATAAATTTGTTAATTGATGCCATAGCGGTTAAATTAGGTACTCCTTGATTACATTCCCTCAAGCGCTGTATTGACTAGAACATGGTTAGTACTTCGATCGCATGCATCTTGCGACGATAATTGATACCAGGTGGCCAGGTGGTATCGTGGCTGACATTGTAAGTAAATATGCGATTATGCAGGTACCTAACTACTGTATTATCATACTAAAAACATTTTATTCTTATTTCCACGCTAGGATGTTTGATTGTAAGTACACTTGGAAGTTACGTCTCTTCAGACACTACATTCACACTAATTTGTCACATTTCTGTTATTTTAATTAGGATGTACCCACCGTAGGACGTCCACTGCTAAATGCAATGTCATTTGGAAAAGCAGAACCGTCATCTTTTGAAAAAGAGCTTTCAGAGGCTGAAATCAGGTCGTTGATAAAGCTTTACTTTTTAGAAGAAGTTTTATCTTTGACTCTACCTTTTAGTTACATTTCTTGAATTGACATACAAGGCAAGACTAGAATTGTAATGATACCAACACATAATAGAAGGAGGAAAACTAACCTACTTATTTTTACCCTTATGGAGTTTTTTAAAAATTTAATTTACATCAATCCACAGCTCTTAAGATTTAGAAAATCGTTTTAATCATCATTTTGGAAAATATCCAAGCTTAATAAATATCCATTATTCAAAATACTAGTCATCGTTCTCAAATGACATATACGGAACTCTAGCGGCCAGTTAGCAAATGGGGAAACCACTCGCGTCATTTCAATTGTCGCTCTCAATCAATTAAGATCACATTCCGAGGGACATAAACATTAATGACACGACGATACGCGCTGGACACCGCCCAGACGCACAGAAGAGGCGTGGAGTCGACTGCAACATAACATAATATTTAATTTTATGCGTTACAGTAGTTATATTTATTTATCATCAACGAATTATTAAATTATAGTAGTTAGTATTAGTTTTTTAGTAGTTAGTATTTTTCTAAATAGACAACTCTGTTTCCAAACACAAAATTAAGTTGTTTATGTTTTCCAATGTAGATAAATAATAAAAAAACAAAATAAAGGATTGTGAGAGAGAAAATTGCTTTTGATGTTTTTTAACTTATGGCAATCAGCAAACGTGCTGAAATGCAACCAACGTAACACAAGTGTTGTAAGGCCTGTCTTCTTGATATCACTTTAGCGACAGCTGGCTTTTTTGTACACATCTGAATTCTGATAAATATTATTCAGTAGTATTTTAATTACAACAAAAAACAATTATTATTGTGATGGATAAGACCCTAAATTTACAAAGCACACGCTTTACATTATCTATCTCACTTACACAAAAAGTTACCTTGAATTCTACATGTGTCTCCATTCATTTCTCTGTGCTGTGACCGGTCCATATTAGCAGTAGATATTATAATTCCGCAGAAATTAGTTATTGATCTATTGATTGGTACAAAGTTGTCAACAATCCTTTTCATCTAGGGACAGATTAAAATTGTTATCAGGAGGAAATAGCTGGTTTCCGATTGCCCTTTTAAAGATAATAATAGAATGATTGTTCTCAATGGCCTAAGCCAATGTCATTATTAATGATTTATAGAAGAGCTTACTAAAAAGATTTCCTCTTGATTATGGACTAGTATCAATAATTTTTACTAGAGGATCTTTATTAAAACCATTATTCATTTAAATAATCTATATGAAATAATTTGACCTAGGTTAGTATCGTATTAAGTTTGCATGGTAACTTACATTAGAATATTCATTATTCTATAAATTTTTCCTTATCTTTCGTAAGCTGGCGAACATATGAGGTTAATGCCATTAATTAGTATTCATTCAATCAACTAATAATTTAATAATATTATGTACTGACCGCCATTGAGACTTAAAATGCCCACAAGATATTATTAACGATACGCAATAAAATACGTCATCAAAAGCGGAAGCAATCAACCGTTAATAAATATTAAATGTAATTGTGTTGACATATGTAGTAGGCTCGGCATTTCCGGAATGATAAATGCCGGCGTTGGGTACACATTTTGTACCTCCCCTCACTACTACTCTACTATATTTGACGACGCGTTTGTTGTATTGGTTAGCGCCCCTGACTATTACGCCGGCCGTCGCGGGTTCGAATCCCGCAGAGGTGTTTGTGTGATGAGCACGGACATTTGTACCTTTGTCATAGATGATATATGTATTTAAGTATTTATGGGAGACGCCCCCGTCATAATCGTTGTCTGGTACTTCGTAACACAAGGAAGAAAATTCCTTACCACGAAACCAGACAGTTGGTGTGTTGTCTGGCGCATATTTATTTGTTTATTTATTTATATCGGTGACTCTACACAAGTGTCAAACGCTATCGAATACTGAAGGTTTTGACACACTGGATGCGTTCTGCGGTCCGGTCAGTAGAAACGCAACCCGATTCCGGTCAATTTCGTATGGACCTGAGCGCAGAAAGCATCCAGTGTGTGAAATTCTTTCCAAAAAAAAACTACGTCATATTTTGTCATTCGCATTTGTCTTTCGCATATTTTTGAAGCGTTTTCGCTTGTCTAGAGAAGTCAGAATGACCTTACGAGGGTTCCTGTCTGATAGGATCCTAAGCTGCTCCTGAGAATACAATAAAAGCTCCTTTCTACTCTTTTTCGACTCCTTGCTTAATCCGGAATGGGCGGTATCTGCTTTGGTTAGAATAAATACACCATATAAAATAAGTATATTTTTACTACAGACACTGGTGTTGTGAACAATTTATTTCAGGAACACAAACAGTATTACAATTGATGCATGACATAAATTATTACGTTAAAACAAGGGGCTGGACTGTAACCTATGAACAGTGTTCACAACTTGATTATAAAATTATTTTTGTTTAAATTTATTTATGTAATTATTCTCGACTGTCTACTTTAGTCAGATAGGGACTTTCATTCCAATGGCAGTATAGATTCCTGCAAACAACGTGAATTTTCCCAATTTTCACGCATGGTCACTGTTGAGGATAAGGAAAACCAGGGCTTTTTTTAATGTTTCACAATTGAAGTTTATTTTCCGACTAAAGATATAAAAACAATATTTGACGTAATAAAGAAACACTAGAATTTTAAATAAGGAAAACCAAACAAGAAGGTATTATTATACCTTTGGTCATGCTGGTCACCAACATGGCCCCCGACGGTGTGAAGCACCAGTTTTATTGGCAGGTGACCAGCAACGCCACGTCTGTGTTCTTGGTCCGAAAGTCGTCATAACAGGGCGGTCGTTGCGGCGATGGTCCTGGTAGCCCCGGCGTCGGAGGCGGAAGCTTGGGACCACTTTCAACACCATAGGTCGCGGGCTCAGCATGAAATTGCGGCTGGCGCAACTCAGATGCCAATGGACGGACACCGCAAGGGTCCTGAGTAGGTTCCCTGTTAATGAGAGCACACACTGAGTTAAATTGTTCTGTGGCTACGCTTTTAGCATTAGAGTCTACTAACCATT
Source organism: Pyrausta aurata (assembly GCA_963584085.1). Lineage (NCBI taxonomy): Eukaryota > Metazoa > Arthropoda > Insecta > Lepidoptera > Crambidae > Pyrausta > Pyrausta aurata. The sequence continues at coordinate 8,941,558 of OY757273.1, forward strand.
TTTCAACATCCTTGTAAGAGTAGTCACTGCGCGACGAGGTGCTACCGATGGCTGCGAGTTCCGCTTGTAGTTCTAAGTCAGCTATTGCTGCTGCTCTTTTGGCGGCGGCGCTCTCGCGCTCGGCGGCGGCACTCCTCCCACGCTCGGCGGCGGCGATTCTCTCGCGTTCAGCGGCGGTAATTCTCTCACGCTCGGCGGCGGCTATTCTCTCACGTTCGGCAGCGGCGTTCTCTCTCTGGGCTTCAATTTGAGCAAGCTTTTTCGCATGTTCCACCATTACGGCGAGCTTTTGTGCCCTGATTGTGTTGCTGCTGGAGACAGATTTAGACGGAGAGGTAGCAGTGGATAGCACGCACGGCGGAGGGTGAAGAATGGGGGCGAATTGCGCATGGGGCGCGTGAGGCACTAGGTCCGCATGGGTCGCGGGGGGCGCTTGATGCGCGGGGTCCGCAAAAGGAGCGGGTTCTGCTAGGAGTGCGGAGTGCGCGAGGGACGCAGAGTGCGCGTAGGGCGCAGGGTGCACATGTAGTGCGGGGTCCGCATGAGGCGCGGATTGCGCATGAGGCGCGGGGTGCGCAAGGGGCGCGGGGTGCGCATGAGGCGCGGGGTGCGCAAGGGGCGCGGGGTGCGCAAGGGGCGCGTGAGCCGGATTTTTATCACTTTCACTGTTACACTTTTTAGCTTGAGCCCTGGTTGTAGGCATGGTTCCAATTGATCACTTCTGACACCAAATGTTGAGGATAAGGAAAACCAGGGCTTTTTTTAATGTTTCACAATTGAAGTTTATTTTCCGACTAAAGATATAAAAACAATATTTGACGTAATAAAGAAACACTAGAATTTTAAATAAGGAAAACCAAACAAGAAGGTATTATTATACCTTTGGTCATGCTGGTCACCAACAGTCACATTTCATCCGCTGAATGTCATATGACCTCGAGATACACCGGGAAAAAACGGTGAAAGTGACAACCTTCACGATGAAAAGCGACGGGAGGACGCACGGTTGATCGATTGATGATAAATGGTACGTCACCGTCTCACTGATTTTAGCCCCTATAACATGTAGTTTGAAATATTTATACAAACGAGTTGAAGAAAGGCATAAATTAAATTTAATTGGTTGCATAATAATTTACCTACATGATTTTAAAGTCCACACGAATACCTACTACATATTGATCTCAGTATTTTCTTTTACATCCCTCGCTTACGCTCGAGAGTAAACCCATACATATGCCCTAAATGCCCTCACTTCGCTCGGGCCTAAAATCTACAATCCTCACGCTTCCCTCGTGATTCAAGGTGGCGGCGCCCGCGCCGAAAGACACCATCACCACCATTTTATTCTATGTGAATAATCTACTACTTTTACATGATATCTTTTTCTTTTGTCAATTGGCAACTACAGTTAAAACAGTAATTATTATTAAGTACTTTCTTTTTTACTATAAACCTTGGCGTATTACACAGAAAACTAGAAAACACTGACAAAGTCGTAAAATATAAATTCAATACACAGTATTCTCTCGTTAATGGTATTTAATAATGCAAAAATCCGATCCAATTGCTATTTGCAAATCGTTTTCCAGTATCTGCACCAGTTGCATTAATTAAATAAATTTTCCTAGCCTCGGTCTCTTAATTATCTACAAATACAAAAGGCTAGGTCTCGCTGAATCATTGATAAGTTTCAGTTAAACTAACAGCCAGCCTTAGAACCAGAAGGGTGATTCAGAACGTTCGATAAGCCATTTATTATATTCGGCTTGGGTTTCGGCTAGATTTTCTATTCATTTTTAAATTAATGTCGAAGTTTGAAAGGATGTTGATATGTCGATTCCAAATGTAATAAAATAACAAAATAAAATAGTTGCATCGGATAAATTCACGTTATTATTATTTTACGAATGGTTCTGAATCGGGGGGCAGGTAAGATAAGTTCTTCTAATGTCTGGACTGGTGTAGATTTTTAAAGCCTAGGTTTTTGTTGGAGATCTGACATTTCAAAGATGATATATGTATAAACAGAGAAATAAGAAATTACTAATAGTAATAATAGCCGAGTTTTTAAATGCTTCTCAAAAGTAAGCAAGTTAGCCTGTAAACATCACACTGCTGGGCAAAGACCTTTGACTCTTCTACGCAAAACCATATCCGTCAATACGATTATCGTTTTTGGGATCCGAAAGGATTTTAGTATGGAATCCCTACTACGAAATGCTTCGGATCCGCAAAACGATTATCGTATTGACGGATTTCGTTTTTCGTAGTTGGCCTTCTTACCTCAAGTTATAAGGTAGTATAAGCTGGAGTTGTGTTTGCAACTTTTGCAAGGCAAGCGTCGAACCTTGCTGTCAGATTTTATCAAGCCGCGGCCGCCCAAAGGGCCTCTGATGACTAGGCTTGATGTTGTTCTAGTATATTAGCCGGCACCACTGCTTAAAGTGCCTTCCCAACCACGTCACTTTTACGGTCGGAATGGTCACCCATCCAAACACGACCGCGCCGTAAGTTGGTCAACTCAGTATGAGCCCGTTACAAGTAATTTTTAAATGGTAAATAAAAGTAATCTTTATTAAACTAAGAACCTATGTACTCATGATTCATAGTCCCTTCCACATATTAAAATGAAAATCAATTGATATAAAGTGTCACATGATAAAACTGAGTTATATCATATCAAACACTTTAGAAATGATCATTGCTTTTTTCGTAATAAATTAAAGAAGGGACTATGAATCATTAGTAGGTTCTTAGTTTAAAATATTGCCAATGTTTTCATAGTCACCCTGTATAGTATTTGATAGGCAAAAAGCTTTTTGATGCGATTCAATGAAATAGAAGATTTAACCCCCATGGTGGCTGGCTTTAAACTCCAACTACACTGCTCAACAAAGTCTAGGGAACAAGCCAACTATATGACTTTATTTGTAAAATCTTCTTTAAAAAAGTACTGATCTCTTTGAGGTAAATAGGTAGGCTGAATGTTTATCAAACGTTGTTCGAATTTTAAATAAAAAAAAATTAGAAACAAAAGAATTTTCGTAAAAGGCGGGAATCTTTCACTTTGATTGCTGTGTAGTGATACTGTATGAGAATTTTAAAGATAAAAATTTGTTTTATTGTTTTATGATTTTATTGAAAAACAAAATTAACTGTTGTTATTCGTAACTTTTGCGACTACGGCCATTATGTCACGACGTCATTTAACGCGGGAAGAAATGATTCGAGCTGTAGGAATGTTGGAAGCTGGGCTACCCCAACGCGAAGTTGCAGCTGCTCTGAATTCTCACGCGAGCGTTATCTGCAGACTGTGGGCACGTTACAGACTTACTGGCGATGTAGCCGAAAGGCACAGAGGCAGGTATAGGGTTACTACGGAAAGGCAAGACCGTTTTTTGCAAAATGTCGCAAGGAGGCAACCCACCATTACGGCTCGTCAGTTGGTAGAAGACCTCCAGTCGCAGCACCAGGTTGCTATCAGTGACCAGACTGCTCGGAGGAGACTCCATGAAGCTAATCTTCGTGCTCGCAGACCACTAAGAGTGCCCGCGCTGCGTCATGGAAATCGAGGACGTCGATTATTGTGGGCACGTGAACATTTGCAGTGGACCGTAGATCAGTGGGCACATGTACTGTTCTCCGATGAATCTCGCTTCGGATTTCATCCAGATTCAAGAAGAGTGCGTGTTTGGCGGATTCCTGGTCGGCAGAGTCGGCTTCAAAACCCACAGGAGGTGCATCCCTACCAAGGTGGTACAATCATGGTGTGGGCTGGAATCCGCCTGGGTGGACGGACGGATCTCGTTTTGATCAGGGGAAATTTAAATGCAGAGCGATACTGCGAACAGGTAGTCCAATCCGTGGTTATCCCGCACCGACAAAATCTGGGCGCAGATTTTATTTTTATGCAAGATAATGCACGACCACATACTGCGAGTCAGGTGATGGATGTGTTCCGCGAGTACAACATCGAAGTGCTGGAGTAGCCTGCTCAGTCCGCGGACCTCAATCCCATTGAACACGCGTGGGATTTACTAAAGAGAAGGGCTTTTAGAAATCTCTCTCAAAATTTGAACACAGCAGATGAACTTTTTTCACATCTCTCCAGAGAATGGAGTCTTCTTCCACAAGAGACAATCGATAGTCTCATAATCAGTATGCCACGACGATGTCAAGCTGTTGTTAATGCCTTAGGGGGTCCAACTGATTATTAAAAAAGTCCCCGCATATTTGTTCTTAACTGTAATGTTTTAATTTTTAAGAAATTTTATTAAATTAAATTTCTTTGTTTAGTTCTGTAATACACTTTCTTTGTTTTTCATTAAAATTACCTCGTAATTCAAAAACTGAATCCTTTATTTATATACGCAACTAATTAAGCATTAAATTGCGCATCGATTGGTATATAAACTTTAAAACAAAAATATATAAAAATAAAAATATTCCCTAAAAACCTCCTGTTCCCTAGACTTTGTTGAGCAGTGTATAAAGTCATGTTACCTTACCAGTCACCTTACCTTCTTAGAATTCATAAACCTTTTACTCGTGTCTTTCTGATTAAAATAATTATGCGTGCCCCAATAAATCAGTGATCATGTAATACACTGAAATTACCATAAATAGATCTGATAACAAGAAATCGTGATGTCAGGATATCGGAAACGGAAGCGGGTCTGTCACCGTCGTGTCGAACAATAGTGATAAAGATTATAGTCCTAGACAGATGACGTGCAAGCACCAGTGTTGGTCACTATTTACTATAGAAAAAAATCAATATCGTTAGGATTACGTCATACTGGATTAAATCATTGTTCTGTCTGTGTCAGTTTAATTGATGTTGACATAGACAGAAATATGTTTTAATCCAGGATTAGCGTAATCCTGGTTTCAATCATCATGCGCAAGTGGGCCTTCACCAACCATTTTCTCCACCTTAACTATAATTTTTAACATTACCTATGTATAATTCAAGAAAAAATATGTGGGTTTCTTCTTAGTTAGTACCCTAATGAAATATTCTGTTTAAAAAAACCTTAAAATGTCTTGTAAATGCAGATGATTGTCGAATTCTAAAAATGGCCACTAAGTTCACTTTTGACGTAGCTAAGAAACTCCTCAATGATGTGCTAGATTGCCTCGGACAAAGCTGCGAAGAAGTACTTAGAAAAAACAAAAAAGAAGCTTCTGTGTCTGAATCTTTATATCAGAAAGTTACGATCCATAACTGGTGCACTCACGTGCTATATATTTTACTGCCTCGCAACCTTGTGATAAGAATGTTGCTAGGCTAGCAAGTCCCGCACGTGATTAATTTTTCAAAATTCGCTATCACACGACCTCGACTTAGACCTCTATATTCCCAGGTTCAGTTCCTTGTTTAGACCACTTTTCTATTTTTGCAATTGAGATTAAGTACCAAGTAAGTAACTATGTTATACGTTCTGGATGTTAAGCAGTAAGGCCCGGTTTCGTGTTAGATAGTTAACTCAAAATAATGGTTAAATGTCGTTATTTACGATTGTGCGTATTTTGAAGAAAAAATACCTTTCAAATGTCAAAATGGCGTTATTATGATCGTTGGTTAAGGTATTTTTCTTCATAACACGTTCAATCGTAAATATTCATCCGCTGGCAAAGACATTTTACCATAGTTGAGTTAAAAAAAAAAACAACATGAAGTCGGGCCTAAGAAGTTAAGTTTAAACAAATAGTAATGGTACCAATTTGTGTCGTTATACGTAATTTTGTTTGTACCGTTGCACTGTGATTTATACAATCGGGGAACTTAATGCCTTATTTATGACATTTTCTACCAGTCAACCTCTCGGGAATCCAGGAAGTGAAAAAATGTGGGGGACACTATTGTGTTATTCTGTATACAATTTAACCTTTATGTGTAGGAGTATGAATACATCACATGCTATGCTATCGTTTCTAATTTGAAAAAAATATTGCCATGATTGACGGATAAGAAAAATGTGCCCAGTTCTATCCGAAGGTCATTTACCGTTACTTTGATTACGCAGCATAATATCAACAATAATATAGGTAGATTAGATGCGATGATGAATCACAACAGCCTTACAGACAACCTGGGGGACAATTCACCAACTGCAACATCACCACTGTGTTCGACGTCGAGCTTATATCACCATAGCTTGATGGTTCTAAATGCGCTGCTCAATGTTGAAATAAAAGAACATCGTCAAACTATCTTATCGTTCTCGATGAAATCATTGTCATTTGCTTAGTGAATCGACATACAGTATTCAAATCAATGGTTACGAAAGCTCCATCTAAGGGAGGGTCTTTGACGGTTTTTGCGTTAACGAAATGAAACTGTTAATTCCAAACCTGCAGACATAACCTGTTAAAAAAGCAGTTAACGTTATTAACTGGTTTGCAGTAATGTCAACAGATTTGGACGTAGCAGTTTATTAATCAAAACAGTTAAAATTTTAAAAAGGAGTTGAATTAAGTCGTTAAGAGAAACAGCTAATAAATTCAACTGGTTAAGAAAAAGCAGCTTTGGGTAATGTCAAGCGACTGCGCGTTGAACGTTCGTTGAGTTAATCTACGCGTTGCGTTCGGAAATCGTTGAATAAAACAGTTGATAAATTTAACTGGTTTTGCGGTTAACGAAAAGCAGTTAATTCGTTAACATTACAAAAGCGGTTTAAATATCAGTTTGTTGAATGCACGCCCACTCCTACTCCATTTCACAACCCCTCATAAAGTACTTACTCTTTCAATGAATATTATATACTAAACTTAATCAATCGTTTTCGATACGAGCGCCTATAACCTTCTGACGCGGTACCGTGCTGCTGATCTTGCGTGAAGTTCATTCATTTGAGCGAATCGCTTACCGACCCATGTTACCCTAATGACCACATACACAGATCTCTTTATCAGCCCTATTCTTATCGGGGTAAGGCAGAAAATACATCCGCAGTTTTAGAATTAGGTCAGCATAGACTGGATTGTTGGAATTTCACTGAGGTAATAACTCCGCAATGACGCTCTGGAGTGTCTTTTGCTGTTAAAGTTTTGATAGGCGTTTGGTAATGAGTAATTACCACCATATGCCTGTAAGGAGAACCAGTGACTTGAGTACCTACACGTAGACCAGCGTGAACGACAAAAAATGTTAAATAAATAAAAATCAATGTTGTCTTTGTCATTGTTAATGGAACTGATAGACAGGATTATAATTTTAGCACAGAGTTAGCCAACCCTCAAGTCTATGACCCTAACACTCGGGTCTAAGATGAAGAAATAACATAGAAATATAAAATAGTAAGTTATATATAATTTACAATAGTAAATTTTCGAATACTAAACTTTTGTATCTTTAGTGTTTTATCTAGCAGAAAAACATAATAATCTGTTGAGCCCTAAAGTCACCTAACAAAATCTTTGAGCACTGTTGAGTTTATGCAACTTTGACACGTCAAAGTGATAAGGTATCTTTCTTTATTTATTTTCCTTATAAATACAATTTTACCTGTACTATATACTTAGAAACAAATAAAATAAAATTATGTTCAAGCATTCATTGAATATTTTATGCTCACCAAAGCCCGTGTCAGTTCTGAATGGACTGATACTTCTTATTTAGGTGCAATTCATTTTACTAGTTCATAATTTCTATAAGATAAACAATATTTACCTTACTCGCAGTTACTTACTTTCAAAAACTAACATTTAAAAAGCTTAGAGGTACTACGTAAACCTAGTTATACTAGAGTATATTCTAGTAAGGTAGATAGAGCCTCGTAACATAGTGTCGTAAGTTTCATTCGGCCTCAATAGGCCCGCGCCTACCTGTATGTCAGACCGCATCCGGCGTTGCAGGAAATGCTTGCTGGGACGTGCTGGGCGTAAAGGTATTGATTTATTTGATAAATATATAAATTAAAACTTTTTCCGGGTATTCGATTACGAGTTTCAGCGTTTTACCGAAAAAGTCGAGTAATATATCAACACGTAATAAAAAAAAAACTTAATGAATAGAAATGTGACCCTAGCAAAAACTATTTTTACTTCGAAAAAGAAAATTCGATCGGTGAACTTTTTCTAATATGAACTGCAAAAGAGTCGGGGCGTATGTCTATTCGTTTTTGCTCTCATTTCGTCCCTGTTCTGCAGTTGAGTCCGGGAACGACAAGAAATGGCACTTTGTTTAGACGGATATTGTTGAAACCGTCATCTCAACTAACAGAAATAATGAAATGTAACAATAGGTTGTTTTTATCAGCACTAGTGATACGCCCCGGCTCCGTATGGAGAAACTAACTTTATAAAGCTACGTAAAAAATGATAATAATGATTGATAAGCACGTGACACATGAAAAAATATTTTAGCACGACTCTAAGGTTATTGCTCCCGCTACCTCACCAAATGTACAGGGGCTCTATATGTGAATCACTCGCTTGGATATGGCAAGTGATTTTAGTTCGAAAACGATTTTTTTTCTATGACTTTTGACACTACGTCGAACGAAAATCACTCGCCATCTTGAAGCGAGTGATTCAAAAATAGGGCCCCAGGGGCTCTATTTGTGAATCACTCGCTTCAAGATGGCTAGTGTTTATCGTTCGAATATGAATTAAAAGTAAAAGGAAATAACTCGTTTTCGAACGAGAATCACTCGTAATATTGACGCGAGTGATTCAAAAATAGGGCCCCAGATCTAGATCGTGTCTCATTGTACATACCTACTATTTTTTATTTTAAGACATACTTGACATGTTATTTACATGCATATAACACGTATTTATTTGGTGCTTCGAAGATTAAATGTAAGTAAATAAAGATAAAAAGAAAACACGATTATTCAGCAAATTCAGTACAATAACAAAAAAAGAATGCTAATCAATAAATAATATTTACATAGGTTCATATCACAGCTCGTATCGTAGCAGTACCTTCTTTATAGTATCACCGTGACTCGACTGAATTCTATAGATACACAAAGTTAATATGATGCTTATTTTGTTAAAATATCTTATCTATAATGTATACGCCATTAATTAAATACCTGTTGTCTTGTAAAAATCAACTGAAATGAAATGAAATGCATTTATTTGCTTATGAAAAAGGATACATATATGGGTGTTAATTCTAAGTAAGCTCAACTTTTTCAGCTATGAACTAATAGCATGCAAATACGTGTACACATATTTTTACAATTAAAAGAAATTACCCAAGTCATAATTATTAATACACATGTCATGGAGTTTTCAAAAAAAAAATGTCAAAAAAAAATGACAACCGTGCGTACTGCCGTGGCGCAGCAGTGAGAGGGTCGCATTTATGCGACGGCTGCGCTAGAGGTCCCGGTTTCGATTCCCGGGTCGGGCAAAAAGTATATTCCTGGGTTTTTCTGTTTAGAAATTCTCAGGGTAGCCCGGAGTTTGGAAGTTGGCGGTGTTCACCCTCGTGCCTCGGAAAGCACGTAAAGCCGTTGGTCCTGCGCCTGATCTCTCTCCGGTCGTGTCAGATTGCTGTCCCATCGGACTATGAGAGTGAAAGGAATAGAGAGTGCACCTGTGTTTGCGCACACACTTGTGCACTATAATTATGACCCGCGCAGTAGGTTAGTCGTTGTGACTGGCCACCGAAATCGGCTAGGGGGACTTTTATTATTACTATTAGGTACATAGGTTCCTAATAGTATAATAAAAGTCCCCATAAACACAAATCAATAGTGACAGTGACAGTCAATAGTGACTTGACGCTCATTTTCACCAGAAGGGGCTTTATTTTTGTAGCACTCGCGTCAATATAACGAGTTATTTTCGTTGATTTTAATTCATCTTCGAACGAAAATCGTGAAAAACAAAACGAAACAGTGATTCAAAAATAGAGCTCCTGGCCTGTAACTTAGGCGGGCTGCATACTAAGAACTAAGCTAATCGCATAGTTGAGTATATTTTTTTTATAGTCTGCAACTAAGGACAACTGCGTCTGGTTTGCGAGCTACTATATTTTCTGTGTTAGACCTATAACACTGTTGCAATCAACGTTGAACAACACTGGGCGAAAACATATTTTTTTTTTTTTTTTTAGTATGGGTTTGCTCTTGATTATGATTTGTTACCAGTCGACTCGAAGAATAATAACACTGTTGACTGGAAAAGGATGCTTTTGGCATAAAGGCCGTCTTATGTACTGTACATGTATGTTGTTTATTTTCTCAAAACCATGAAACGGGCAGGAAATCGACCCCATTTAAATAATAAAAAAATACAGCTTAAGAAAAAAGTATGAAAATAAATTTCTTCTTAGCTAGCGATGCCATATACAGTTTTTTTTTAAAATCCGCGTTTTCTAGATAGACTCTAGTAATAATGTCGGCACTAACGGCCATACTCAGAGACGTCCTTAAAACTAATGTTCATTTAGATCTAGAAATAGTCCCTAAGTGTATTAAAATAATATAAGTGTCACAAAATTATCTCTGACGGTACGGTGGTAAAAAAAGTTTTTGCAAATCCCCTGTGTGAAAACGAGAGTTAAAAGTTTCTCACGAAACGCAGACAGTTCTGAAGTTGACTTGAGACTGAGCACAAAGTTTAATGAAAATGTGACCTTTAACACTTAATTTAAGTAATTGCTAGCGGCCTCACCGAACTAAGCCCCGTCCCGGCCCCGTTTTATAGATTTTATCCTATTTCCGGCCAAAATCCAACAAAGTAAAAATAGGTAAAATCGGTCAACCCGTTTTCGAGTAATAAGTAGGTAGTGATAAAAAGTAAGTGATATAAAGTATTCTTATCTCCTGGTTCTAATCTTCAGCAAAATCCACACAAAGGAGACATTTTTTTCTTGTATGGAGGATGGGCCCACCCATAAATTGTAACGTCTAGTAATGAAACATATATTAATTGTTCCTTATAATGTCTTGAAAACATTAACAATATTCGTTTTTCGTTATCTAACGGGAATATTTGAAAATTCATCATAACTTAAATCCACACACCTACCAGTTGACGCAGATTTTCAGTCGTTTCTGAAAATCACAATCGTTGAAATCTCACTGCACAGTTACACAATAACGGTTTAGTGGAATGGGGGCCTACTTGATGCTTTTTGCTTCTATTTTTTGTTAAAAATCCGGAGAAAACAAACACTCAATTCAAATCAAGCCAAACGCCAAACGGAAAGTGTGACAAATGTCACTCCAGCCATTCCTGTCAATGTCAGTGATAACTGTCAGAGTTGCTATCCGTTCCACGGCTTTACTAGATAACCATTTCATGCAAAAATCTTGAAAAAGCAATTAAAATATTTTATACGGAGATTCCAATTGTTTAAAATAAATAAAAGTAAAAAACGTGATCTAAACAAAATCACGTACTTGAAATAATTGATATTGTTTTTATATTGACCAGCCCGTCGTTCCTACACACGTATTTGTAAAGGAGGAATGGCGTGATGAAAAATTAGTCAACACAACGCATCTCTTAGTTCGATTTTATTATTCCGGTTTTATTTAAACGTTATCTTTCGTCTAATTGTCTAAAAAAATAAGTTATTAATTTAGGGTGCAATGTCATTATTAGACGCTACAACTTGCTACTGGGCCCAAAAAAATGTCTCCTTTTCAGCCATATCGGTTTAGCTACTGAATAGATTCAGTGGGTTTAGCCGTTCTTGAGTTATATGTATAAATTGTGTACTTACTTAATTAGCACGACTTTCTTTTATATACAGCTTGGGGCCTGTAATAGGAGCAAAAATATAAATCTATGATTCCACAGAGTATGAGTTACCTAGCCCTAGTCATAGTGCTCTAAAATGCTTTAACTCAAAAATATAGTTATCCAAAGTAATAATCAATATGATATTGTCATAGCGATTTTGATATACATACATTGATAATTGTTATGAATCACTTACTAAACTAAACACTCACTTTTTGTGGAAAACTAGCGGTCCCAGCAAACTTCGTTTCGCTATATCATGATGTGTCTTTTCCTGATCAAATAAACAACTATGTAGTAGTAAACTATTTATAGTTTGTTTTTCTACACTTCTCATAGACAAGCAAATTATCAATTAAATAAAAACTGGTTTTTGTTTTTTTTAAACAGCAACATTGCTAAACATTGTATCACATATATTGAGAAAATTAAAATCATAGATACAAAGTAGCGATGTATTGTGAAAAAGAAAAATAATGACACTCACTTTTAACAACTTTTGCAAACAATAAAAGCACATCACACCTTGCATTTATCATCATGACTTGAAGATTATATTTACAAGTATAGTTATCTCTATCAAACGTATAATTTTTCCTATGCAATACTCTATTTCCAATAGTCTGCAACAGTGTTGCTGTTTATACACTACACACGTGTACTACAAAGTCTACAAACGACTTAATAACGATGACAAATCATTTTTTAATGCCACTCAAAAACGATTTGTCATCATAATCAAATCTGTTTGTTTATTTTACGGTACAAACAAGGTACAAATAATAAATTGATAATGTTAATTTTGAACTAATAGCTTTTTAAAACAGCCAGTCGTCACGATCTAATTTTTTGACGAAAATAGTTGCTGTCCTACTGAAATAATAAATAAATAAATATCCTTGAACATTTCACACAGCGGCATCTGGTCCCAAACTAAGCAAAGCTTGTACTATGGTAACCAGACAACGGTTATAAACATACTTAAATACTTATTTTTTTTGTAAATACACATATTATACATAGAAAACACCCAGACCACTACAAACAGACATAGCTATTTCGAAGGGTTTTAGACAGTGCTGCTGTGGTAGAGCATACAATGACTATACTTAGTTATTTTTCAAAGCAGTGAGTTCTTATTACTACGCAGCTACGTATTAGAGAAGCTATGCCAAGCAAAAAAAGTGTCGCAACGCAACTCGATGAAAAGATTGTAACGGACTCCTTGGAATGTCAAAATTGAAACCGTTTGTAGGTATGCGTTGATGCCAAGTGGCGTCAATGCATGGCGCTAGAAATTTGTTCGTGATGTCAGTTCTGCTTGTAATAGTTGTGCAATGTTTCAAAATATTAATGAGAGAGTTATCTATATGACAGAAAAAAAGCCAGCCATCGTGCAAGGTCATGTGTTTTGGATTAACTTAATTACTTACTTTAATAATTTGTAAATTAACTAATGTTGTGGTAATAAAGAATTACTATCTATCTATCAATTTGCTTTAAACATTAATAATCCTAATTTGAATTCATCAATGAATTCGTTTTTCGATATCTCCATACCATAATCAAACACTAGAAACTACCAACATTGTGATTTGTTCTTAGTGAAAACTAGCCTATTGCGAAATCACACAACAATTGACAACAAGTCGTCGCAGTCGCCGGCAACTGTTTAAAGGCCCATTTAAATCAGACGAGCGAATGCTCGTTCTATCCCCACTTCATTAAGGCCGTCTTATTCCGTCAAATTATCTCATAAGCCCCGCCCCCTTGTTAAAAGTGCGGGGCGCTTCCCCCACCAGCACCCCCGCACAAAACTTTTTCTGTCAACTTTGTCTTACAAATCTCGTGTATAATTAAGCCATCTAGTGTTTATTTAAGGAACAAAATTTTCTTGAATAAGATACTTCATGCGCTTTTGTAAGTAACATACCCACGCCATCTAGCAGAACCCCTAAGAACTTTTACAAAATGGTTTCTTTAGTACACCATACATGCTTTTTAGTCTAAACGTTTATCGAAAGAACAAGGAACGCAAAGAGTGGCATTTCATTCTCACACGACTGGTCAGCACTTTATGCCAGCAACCTGTAACCATTATAAAAACAAGAGAGAATATCCGATAACATTTATTATATTCTTTATTGCACTTATAAGATGTACAGAAAATAGGTACAAGAAGTCACAATGTGAACAAAGGTGGGCTTATCCCTAAAAGATACCTCTTCCAGCCAACCCATAGGTGTAGGAAATGTAATGTAATAACATTTAGGTGGTTTATATTAAGATCCTTTTTGTCGACACAGTTATAGTCTCACTACTATCTTCCATCAGTCTTCCAATTGATGATGACTGAAGACCATTACAGATATGGCACTTCAAATTTAGGGTTCCGTACAAACCAGTAGGTATATAAGTCAAAGTTCACCCATCACGAGAATTTTGTCATGGTTTTTTTTACACACTGAAATTCATAACATTTCAAATCATCATCATCATTCTCTTGCCCTGTTCCCAGTTTATCTAGGGTCTGCGCAGTATGTTTCACGCTTCCGTTTAACATTACAAATATGGAAAACTAAATTAAAGACAAAGGTTTCTTTATCGTTTCAGTAATCCTTTAATCATATCAAAGTTTTTTATTTACTAGTCGTCTCCCGCGACGTCGCCCGCGTATATTTTGGATGTCCCGTGAAATGGTTCAAGTAAATTAATGGTTTAAAGTAATTACTATCGAGGTCACCCACACCACGCTTAAAATACTCGCATAATATCAGCCTGAACTATAAAAATGACTTGACTATCATGTGTTAGAAAGTAAGAAAATAGTAAGGCAAAAGTAGTTAGTAGTAATCTCTCATTTAGATGCAATACTTTTTTCGGCGAAGTTCACTATCAAATATACTGAGCATTGAACTTGGCTATCATTTTTCACATTGATATTTTTGAAATAGAAATAGAAATAGAAAATCATTTATTCATACATGAAGCAGGTTACATAAGTACAAATATCACAAAACATTACACTTTTTACAGATATGTACCTACTTAAACATGCATGAAAAGGAATCTACTCAGCAAAATGCCGCAGAATCAAATGATCCGGCGACGCTGGTCTTCCGTAGAATCCTTTAAAGAAAAAGGAATAGAGAGCACTGCTGCACACACAAAAACAAACAAACAGTTTAAATGACTGTGTACACTAAATTTAAACAAAAACTTGAGTAATAATGTAATAAACAACTCAAAATTACAAAGAATATCATAACATAGCAATGGAGCTTTCATTATATTTATACATACTTACTAACTCAACACAATAATATTTATCATGAGATATCCAATAACACTAAAGGACACGCGACAACAAGTCAATTGTATTACTACTTTACACCTCACATTGGAGC
Source organism: Pyrausta aurata (assembly GCA_963584085.1). NCBI lineage: Eukaryota > Metazoa > Arthropoda > Insecta > Lepidoptera > Crambidae > Pyrausta > Pyrausta aurata. Next base: position 8,956,683 of record OY757273.1, read on the forward strand.
GACCTTTTGAAGATCTAGAAGATACTGTTTATAATTCGACTTAAAAGAGCGCAACGTTGTTAATTTCTTAAGCGGTGGTGGGATGTTGTTCCAACACTTGGAGGCAGAGTATCGAAAACTTCCACGAAATGCTGCTGTGTTGTGACGTGGGTAGCTGAGATACGAAGAATTTCTGATGCTATTTAAAAATACCAACTTTTTGAACAAATATGGAGGTGATTTATATTGAATTATACCAAAAAGAAGACATGCGTAATGAAGTGAACGTCGGGACTGCATATTTATGAGGTTACTCCTATTAAGAAACGGGGTTATATGTGCCCTACGCGGGATGGTAAAGCAGAAACGAGCACACGCATTTTGAACTCTCTGAATTATCTTCCTAGTGTAACCAAAAATGCAATCACCCATGACCGTATCCGCATAATTTAGCTTAGATAATATAAGAGCTTCGCAGAGTTTAATTCTGACGTCAACATCCAAATAGTTCCGAACCTGATACAACACTTTCAGTCTATAGAAGCAATTCTTTGCAATTTCAAGAACATGGTCATGAAAACGAAGGCTACTGTCTATAAGAACCCCTAAGTTACGAGCCTTAGTGACCTGTTCAATATCTGTATTACCAAGTTTAATATTAGGGCTGAAATTATTTATTTTATTTACCTGAGCCTCAGATCCAAGAACCATAAATTTTGATTTAAGCGGATTCAAAAGAAGACAATTTTTATTAGCCCAACTTTCAATAGACTCCAAATCTTGATTAATTTTAGCAACAGCTGTCGGAGTTTCATCAGGTTTTACTTGAAAATATACTTGTAAATCATCAGCATACATATGATAGTTACAATGCTTAATAGATGAAGTTAAATCAGAGCTATACAATATAAATAAAATTGGACTTTGGCGCAACTGTGTTAGGAAGGCAAAGGGAAGCGCTTCCTACCGACCGGGTGTTATGGCCGGGGACCAAGGTCCAATGTTCACCGTCTTGGTTTATTCATATATAGTTAGGTCCGATCTAAATCTTTAATATCGCGGTTCAGTCTCCATACATCGACTAACAGCGCCATCTAGTCGTGTCGAGCCGAGTCAGCGTGTTGCGATGATATGTAGTGACATTGGTAGATCATAGATGTCGCTACATCACTCCCCTCCGAAGAACCGGAGGTTGTTTGAGCCAGGGAGGATAAGCTCAGCAGTCTGTGCGTAGTGAGCTTGCAAGTGCCAGTGTTCGACGATGAGCCGGGATGTGCATGCGCGATGTCCACGGTGAGTCGGGATGGGCATGCTGTCCACGGTGCGTCGAGATGCGCGATGTCCACGGTGAGTCGGGATGAGATGCGCGATGTCCTCACGATAAGTCGGGATGAGCATGCGTGATGTCCACGGTGAGTCGGGATGTACATGCGGAATGTCCACGATGCGTGAGGATGTAGCTCGAAGTCCACGGTGAGTCGGGATGGTGAGCTGGGTTAGGCTGCCGAGGAACCAGGAAGAACCGGTGCGGTCTGCGGTGGTGTCCTTGAGGCTGGAACTAGCTTGGAGGAGACTGCTGGCTGGGTGCGGCTGGCTGGTGGTGGGGAGAAGGAGGCGACGCTGACGACGACGGTGCGGCTCGACGGGTATGGATGGTATCACGTCGGGGTCACCAATTTGGCGCAACTGTGTTAGGAAGGCAAAGGGAAGCGCTTCCTACCGACCGGGTGTTATGGCCGGGGACCAAGGTCCAATGTTCACCGTCTTGGTTTATTCATATATAGTTAGGTCCGATCTAAATCTTTAATATCGCGGTTCAGTCTCCATACATCGACTAACAGCGCCATCTAGTCGTGTCGAGCCGAGTCAGCGTGTTGCGATGATATGTAGTGACATTGGTAGATCATAGATGTCGCTACAGGACCAAGTATAGAACCCTGAGGCACGCCCCGATTCAATGGTGATGACTCCGAAAAGCATTTGAATCCATCCTCACCAATTACCTCTACTCGCTGTGTACGACCACTGAGGTAATCATGGAACCATTTTATGGCCACAGGGTCAAATCCATAATAAGATAATTTGGACAACAAAAGATTGTGGTTTATAGAGTCGAAAGCTCTCGAAAAATCAAGTAGAGTCAAAATAGAACCATTACCTACATCTTGCCCCGACAAAATGTCATCAACGACGTCCATTAAGGCTGTAGCTGTGCTACGACCAGCACGAAAACCAGACTGCTTTGGAGGTAAAATGTTGTTTTTATTAAGATATTCAATTAACTGATGACATACTACTTTTTCTATAATTTTAGACATAAAAGGCAGAATACTTATAGGTCGGAGATCTTTTAATTCATTGGGATCAGATTTTTTAGGTAATGGCTTAACAAGAGCCTCTTTCCAAGCAGAAGGAAAGACTCCAGATCGCAAAGACACATTAACTAGAGTAGTAATAGCAGTAAGAGTCTGCGGAAGAGTCAAAATTATCATATCCCGCGTAATACCGTCTACACCCATAGCATTACTTTTAATATTGGTAATAATTTTAAGTATGTACGATTCATCAACAGATCGCAGGTTGAAGAAAGAAGAATTAAATCGATGAAATTCAAAATACGTGAGATCAGAAATGGTGACATCGTCGTTACCAGGAACATTAAGAAAATGACTGTTGATTAAATTAGGGTCACTTAGATGGGGAGGTATAACATTTTCCCTAGTTTTAAAATCTACTACATTATTTTTAATACTTTTCCACAACAATCTGGAGTCTTTCGAATGTTGATTAACATTTTGACTAAGAAATGCTGACTTTTCCGTGTGTATGGCTTTATTAACAAAACATTTCAATTCTTTATAATATTTTATATCAGAATCTTTCTTTGTGCGACGGGATTTAGCATGAGCTTCATCTCTTAACTTTATCATAAACTTAATATTAGAAGTGATCCAGGGATACCTAACCGGTTTAATTAAGCTATGCCTAAAAGGCGCATGGATATCAAATACGTGCAATATATAAGCATTAAAGGACAAAACAGAATCACTGACATTCCCTTCAACAATTTTTTCCCAATTTATATTATTCAAAAGAGTATTAAATTCATCAAAGTTAATATCCTTGAGCGGTCTATAACAGATCCGTTTTGAAGGAAGTTTGGGTTTGGTTATACGTAAATTAAAAGTAATAAAGGCATGGTGACTTAAATCAGGAATGTAATCAACAACTACACCAGATATACTAGTGGTACTGCAAACAACATCAATCAGAGTTTCAGAATGATCTGTGAAGTGAGTTGATTCATTTACATATTGTTGGAAATTGAAATATTGAAAAAAAGATGATAACTTCCTCGCATTGGGATCGTCAGCATTAAGCAAGTTAATATTGAAGTCACCAACTAGAATAATTTGATCAAACATAGATAGACTAGCAACTGACTCAGTGAGAGCATCTATAAAAGTATCTACACCAACCCATTGGGGACGATAAGCTGTTCCGATGGCAAGCTTTACACCATTCAAAGTGACACACAACCACAACTGTTCAACCGTTGCCGTATGCGGGGTCTTTATTTGTCGTGCACTAATACCGTTCCTCAAGTAAAAGCCCACGCCTCCACCGCGGTCGAACCGACCAGGAGGGCGCGGAACATGTCGAAGCCTATAGCCAGAAGGAGCAGGTGCGCGCTTTTCCTGCCCCTCCTTAAGCCATGTCTCATTTATGGCCAATATATCTACAGACCGATTTTCCAACGCTATCACAAATTCCTCATGGCGCGAACCTAAAGAGCCTTTATTTAATAAACCAATCTTAAGCTGTTTATTGTTCAAGAATTGAAAAACGAATGCATATGAGATAAGAATTAACTTTGAATTTATCAGTTTCTTTTTTAATAACGTGATGTGTCTCTTATTAGCATAAATGGAAACTAAGTCAAGACAGAACAAGCAAATCCCAGAAAAATATGTTGAAATTACTTTCTCAGCACCATCACCATTAAGCAGATTACCGACACAATCATAAATTGTAGTTTTGCATGAATTAGTAAATGACTGAGCAAAAAATATCAAAGTAACAGGAAATGTGCAACTTACATTCAATAAGAAATTAATCAGCATAAAAGCGCTTATGCAACAACTTAAAAGCAATTGACTTAATAATACAACCACTAAAGTCTTAACCATTAAAACATGGCATAATAAAATAAGTAACAATTTTAACAAAAATAAACATTTCAAAGTTATACAAATGTGGACATTTAAGCAATCATTAGTCGAACAATTACTATGGAACTTTGTTTCCATTACAATATAAGCCCAATGCGCATTCCTTGCGAAAATGCATACAAAGTGATCAATTTGTGTTAGTATCACAAACAGCATCAGTGCCAAAAACCCTAAGAATGTCAGATTCAGCACGAAGTCGGTGGCGTGCTTTGCCATGCTCTTGCCGCGCAAATATCATTCCCTCGCGCGTCCACACGTATTTCCAGCCGAGACGCCTCGCGACCTCCCGGGCCTTCTGGAAAAGCTGCCTATTGTTGCGAGTTAGACGCTCATTAACGTAGAACGGTCTGGGCGGAGAGGAAACTCCTGGTAGGCTGACATCATCAGTGGTGAGACGGCGACGGACTCGTGCGGCCTGCAGCACAGCGTTGCGCTGAGAGTGGCGCACCAGGCGCACGGCGAGGGGCCGCGGCCGCCCAGCAGCGCCGGCAGCAGCGGGCCCAGAGATGTGTGGGGCACGCGGGGCACCGACTCGCTGAGCGCTCACTATATCACGCTCATCCATATCAACACCCAACTTCTTCGCGACATTTAGCACAATGTGCACAGGGTTTTCGTTACTAATTTCTGGATACCCAGCTATCTCGACGTCGCTCCCAAGAGACACTTGGTCTTTTTCTTCAATATCAAGTTTAAGCTGAGTAATTGTTTCTTGCAAGCTGGATATCAGTGTGCCATCAGGTTCACAGATCTTGACTTCGAGATCTCCAATGCGCTTTTCAAGTGAGTCTAAGCGAGAGTTCTGCGATTTAATAGTAGAAGTAAAATCAGCGACAACCGAACGAAAGAGACTCATCTCGGTGCGTACAGCTCGCATTTCTTCAAACAGCATCCTCATGTCTATAGAGCCGTCATCTTTCAGACTACTTTCCTCATTGGAGATGTCGACAGAGACATCATCTATTGTAGTCAGCCGAGCTCTCTGAGTAACGTTAGAAATAGATTCAGGTGACAAAGCACGGTGTGTAGCCGGAGAATTACCTTTAAGTTTTTTCCCGCAATTGAAACATTTCCAGCTATCCCGACGCAATTGGTCATGTTTGTAAAAAGAATAAAATCTTTGTGTACTGAGATTTATGCAATCAAGATCAAAAACAGCTTTACACAGCGAACAGCGCATAAATTCGCTTTTGTTAGGTAGCGGTTTACTGCACTTTGCACAGCCACTTGATGCAATATTATGGTGAGACATGTTTTATTGTTTAAGCGATATGTAAATAAAGTATTTTAATTCACAAGTCACGCCCTCCACGACGAAATTCAGGAACTAACACAAAGCTCAATACAAGTGGTAGACGGTCAATACGGTATAAACGCAATCAATAAGCGTAAAAATCAGTCCACACGTGACACGCTAGATGGCGTCACAAACATCACACGAGAAAACATTATGTCGAGAAAAATAAGAATAGTTTTGAGGTTATAATTATTTTGAAAAAATATTCTTTAGTTTAGTTTAATACACTGAAACATTCATAATATTCACTACTTTCACTGCAGATCAGTTTCCACTTAACACCACTGTATGTTTTTCCACAAGAATGTCATATGAATCAAGAACAATGCTCCAAGACCGCCGGCAATGTCGCGCTTTTTTCAATGATTTGTAATGAGCCCCTCAACGAGATAACACTGTCACATATTTTTGTTGGGATATCATAACTTTTTATAGAAATATTTATTTGCTTATTCATAAATCATTAATACATATTTTGTGCAAGCTTCCATTCACTTAATTATAACGGTTTCAGACGCTACAATTAAAAAACTTTCTTTTGTTTTCAGATTTTTTCCTTCGCTTACACATTATTACCTACCTAGCTAGATGCCATATTTCAACTGTCTAGGTTTGTTAATTAGAGCACCGCACCCACACAATTACTTTGATAAACCATATATGGTTTTGCCATGTTTGACTTTTTGTAGTCTAGCTTATAGACCTTTTTTACTATAAAACTGTAATTTGGCATGGGTTTCTTTATATCCTAATCACACCGCCTAAAATATGTATTTTAAAATATTTTTGAGACACCTCCCTACAAGGAATGAATTATGATGAGCATGAGTTCCTACACCGAAAGGGCAACACCAGGGTTTATCTCATGAATCGTGATAGTAAGACAGTTGAAATTTTCAGGAAGGATGTATTCATGTTGCCGTTGAAAAAACAAAAACTTAAAAAACAGTTTTTTTTTCAGGTTGCTCTCATACAACTTATCTACTCTGATAAAGATAATAATGAGGGGCTGCCCCATTATTAGGACTTCATATCTTTTGTATGGGACTCCCTGACAACAGATATGATGTTTATGCCATTTTCATAGATAATGGTACGGAACCCTTCGTGACCCCGAAGCGCCATTTGGCGCTAACTACAAGATTAATAGAATTATTATGTGTCACAAACACCAAAGTTGTTTTGGATATTCAGTAACAGCAATTTGAGGAACGGTTATAAAAATAAAATTAAGACAGTCTCCACACATTTTCGACAGAACAAAATTGAAAAAATTATTCAGATTTGACATTTCTGAATGCAAATATAATTGGATTATACTGAGTAATCTCCATGTTCGTCGCTCAAGTCCATGTCACCAAATAAGAGATAGATAGTCAATGCATTATTACTACACGATTCAGAAAATGTGTACGTACGTACGTAAATAACATGGAAACCTGAGTTCCATACACGAAAAGAGCTAGACCGACCTTAACTTAACCTCCAATGTTTGTATTTTGTCACAGGAGTCTAGATGTAAATAAATAAATAAAATTAATATAGACCTATCACCTAATAATTTTCTCCCTCCCTCAAATTCATATAATATTTTCTCGTCTCCAATATACTAGAGTCACCAGGGCACAGCTTTAGCATTTGAGATTACTGCTAAACCTACAGTTATGGTTTAGCTCTGATTTTTCCAAATAGAGAAAATGTTCAAAACTACAATAATTTGACATGAGTGTTTTATGCTTTTTGTTTATATTGTTACTATAGAAACGGATTCATCTCTACGATTGGTACAAAAATATAGTTCATTTATTCACAACAATTATATATGTCGCTACAGCCTTTCTCTTTTTATTTTGCTTAACACGTAGAGGTTGGGGGTTCCATCCTCATGGCATTGAGGAGATTTATCCGCATGGTGATGATGTTTTTGATACTAATTTTCTTTTTGAAATTTATTTTCATTGTTATGTAGTTTTTTTAATAGGATTTGCTACTTTAAAAAAAACCTAAAAATTTAATTAGTTTTTATTTTTATTTTTTTTTATTTTAAATGTTGAAATGTCCAAAAATTAAAATAAATACTTATTTCGTTTTCTAAAAAAATATTGTGACTATGTAGAAAAATATTCATGATACCCCCGATTTGAACTCGCGACCTTTGATTAGTATAAGACTGGTGCTGATCCAACTGAGCGTGACGCGGCGCGGCGAAATTAGCTATTATTAGTTCTTAGGTGTTTTACGTAATTAAGTACGCAAATAAAATTGCAAAAATTGACATAGGTCCAGCGTTCGCAGTGGCGTCAAGGGGAATGAGGAAATGGTATCTCGTGCTTGTCATTTGAATAAAAAGATAGCGCTATTTCTGCTTGCATGTATAGAACAGAGATGACACGACGATCAACTGTTGCGTCAAAGTCGTTGCGCGAATCACCATCGTCACAAGTGTGAGAATCACTAAATCAGTGTTTTATGAATGAAAATGTTAATAAAACTGGAAAAAAACGATTGGACGCCCTAAACATCTTTGGTGTATAAAGTAATCTTAAAAAGACAATTGGAAGAATTTGCTGCTTGTAAGAAAGAATACAGACTAATGAAAAAAATGGACCTTTCTTTGCCTGAACATAACACCGATAAAAACTAAAAAAAAATCATTTGATTCATAGCTGAGATCTCACTTATGTGGTCAAAATGTATATTCTTATAATCCTCTGTTCCTCACATCTGTGTAGCTTGAGCAAATCAAGATCAAAAAAGTCGAAATAGGTCAAATAAAGTGTTTTTAGATATTTCGTTATTCTGATCTAAATAACAAACATTTTGAAATCATTTTAACATGTATATGTGTAGAATGGAATTACCTACTAAAATATGTGATTTTCATAAATATAAGTCCAATAATTTGAAAACTACATAGAAAATACGAAAAAAATGGGGCCCACTTCTGAGGCAATTATTATCGAGCAAAGTAATTACAATCGTGTTTCCAACCACAATCCAGCTTTCTAGTAATCTTCTTCTATAACATATATAGATTCGAGATTTAAATAATTAGTGTTTCCATGTTTAAACTCAATCGAAACATCGTAAAAATGGAATATCTAAGCCTTAAATTTTTCAACTCAGAGCATTCGTCGCTCGCTCGATATTTTGGTGTAAAACGCTGAAATCGAGCTTCCGTGAAGAACAAAAGAACAAGAAATAATGTTTTTGTTCTAGCTCTAGTTCTTTGTTCGTTTGGTCTAAATCCACCTTAAGATAAGTACGAATGTACGCGAAGTTGCGAATTAATGCGAGTTGTGATGACGATGCAAAACATCGTCATCACAACTCGCATCAAAATAATATTCTGTCACGATGACTATGATTTATAACTTTTTGGATCTACAAATTTTTCAAGCTTTTTATCGTTGTCTATGTTTTATCACCAGGTATCTCTCTACATAAACCAATACCTATTGGTATACCTTTTCTAAGTATAATATTATAAAAACATATTGTTTGTTTAGATAAGGTGCAAATCTCAGATTTTTTTTGTTCTCTCCTTCTCTCGATTGCTTCTCTATTTTCTGTTTAGCCTAAAGTATTGATCTAATTGTATATAAGTATGTATATTATACTGTGTGACTAAGCAAGGGGGTGCCAAATTTTTGGAGTTGAATGTGACCATCAATATAATAGTATTGTTCAAACCAATTTTTTTCTGCCTCTCCATACATTATCGTCAATGTAGCTGAATGATTTTGTATGGGGCACCTGAAATATTATTTAAGTACCTATTGTCACCCTGCATACTTTATTTTATTTTAAAAATACACGTAGGTATAGGCAGTTATAAATATATTAAATTATGAAAGTACTTTTTTGTGTTTTCCATACCTTCTCAACTCAATTTCATTTCATTTCATTTCAACCACTAGTTGACTGGAAGATAAAACTATTTTTATCTGAATGATCTATGTATGCTTTCTTACATGTGCTTTCTTAGTCTAGTATAGTTATAATATTTCACTGTGTATACATATAATATTACGATATTTAAACAACTAAGTATTACGCCCTATACGAGCAGGCCATTATTTATTTTTTAGGATGATAAAGGGGAAAAAATTGATAACTGTTGCGCAAGCGGTAAGAGGTACGTATAAACTTGTAATTGTTGCTAAATTTTTACCTAACTTTTACATTTTAAAACATATTCCTCACAGGTTCTTCGGAGAGGAGAAACAGAGGATAATTCCGCACACTTACATGCCTTCCTTTTAGTGGTGACTCTCGCCTTTGCTTAGTCAACCACCGAGATTCCAGACATAAAAGTAAATCAATTGTTACTGGGTTTGTCGGAATAAGTAAGTTTCTAATATATCTAGTATGCAGTGTGTCCAGCCATGTAATAAAAAAAACTTTAAGGGAAATATCTGCAACCAATTTCATAGAGCGAAATACCCCTTATACGATGTGTGAGTCAAACCGCCGTAAATTTCACGAGTTAGTTTTTTTTTGTGAAAATAAATAAACTAAAATCACTGCCATATGGCATCGTATGGGGTTTTTTCCTGGATGAAATTCATCGTAGTTATTGAAAGTTTTATTATTGCATGCCTGGACACACTGTATATACGAATGCTGTAAAGCATTCGAAACGTAAGTTATTTTCAATTCAAATAAATGTGCGCGAAATACTTGTAAATCCGTAAATTTAGGATTCGCGTTAGTTTCTAATGATTTTATTTTTATTTATTTACTTACACCTGATCCATCCACAGCTCTTAAAATCTTAGATATAACCATGATAATAAGTATTACCAACAACTAATAAACGTAGTGTCAATTTACTAATAACTCTGTTGAAAGCAAAACATTGTATAGATACTCATAGATAATGAGCTGAAATGATTACACATAATTATACTAGTACCACACACGTGTCATATCGACGTGCAAATACTTATCCAATTCAGTAAAAAACATGGCCTCTAAATACCCCACTGCTAGGTAAATAATAAATCCCTTACCTCACCTGAAGGTGGTTGATGAAGCTTTTTATAAATTTAAATAAGAGACTTAAAATTCGAGATGATAATTTTGTATACTCAATTCCACTTCAATTATGAGCACAAGTGAAAAAAGCTAAATAAAAAAGAACTTTCATGTACGATATTGATGTGGATTTCCGCAATTACTGTTGGAAAAAAAGAGCTGGATGGACTCTGCAAAGCAAGATACTTATTTATGATTGTAAAACTATCACATTTACTGGTAATTATACCGAAGTTAAGCAGCCTACGGCACGGTCGACTTTGGATAGGTGACCAATCCGACCATAACATGGTACTTATATTATAAGTGACGTATATCACGAGCATCTCCGTACTTCAGAAGGTATGCAGTTGGTCCCGGCTTAGAGATATCTTGCAAAAAAATATTGGATCTCACGCGTGCCCCTATCTTTTTGGGTCATTCGTGGTCTATCTTTTAGACTAAGTCTAAACAGACAAAACTCGTCCCCTTTGGGCAGCCTTGAGCCTAGTCAGGGCTCCTATGGACGCGGCGGCCATAGGAGTAGGTCATGGGTTGTATTAAAGTGCGATATTAAATGAGTTTTATCTATTTATTACTAGTGAAGTGCCGGGATGAAAAGAAAAATATAAGTGTGGGACTAAGATAACCACCCCAGCGACTTTTTTCGTTAAATATAAAATATTTGTATAAAAGTTTGGTTATTGGTTGGTCATTAATTTGGTATTTAAACGAGAATTGCTTGCTTGCATAAAAAAGTGTATAATAGTAACTAACAGGTTGTATAACAATAAAATACTTAATAAAAACATCTTCCATAAAGCTTAAACAACTTAATATCTACTTTATTACATAACCTACGTATGTACAAATTTACAATTATTTTCATTCATTCTTCATTTTCAATTTTAATGCACATGGTCATCATCATTGTCATTTGTCATTTGTAACTAAGCATTAATTTGCTTCAATGAAGGTTCGGCTCTCCCAGCCCTCTCGGGGTATGAATTTCAGCTTTATAAATTCAGTGGGTTGAGGGATGGCAGACAACGGGTGTAATTCAACCTTCGATGGAGTTCCTTCAGCCAGCTCCAGATTATACTTCTTCATAACCGTTACAAGGCCAGCCATGACCTGCATCCTTGCGAACCTCATACCTGTAGAAATATTTAAACAATTGTTAATTTTTTAGCTTTAGACATAGAGTTCAATTTCTTGACCGTGTCACAGTTGCTTTTTACAAGTGCAATTTGTATAAATTATTTCTCAGATTTTCAGGAATTCGAGTGTTTTTGTCGTCTCGTATTATGTCTTGTTATTTTTTTGCTCTTATCTAGTTGATAAGTATACATACATATGAGCACTTCGTTTCCAGTTCCAGACAATTGGTATAATTATATGTAATCATAAGTATCTTAATCGCTTCGTAGCGAAACGATACTAAAATCGTTATCATCACCTCAGAGATAACAAAAACAGTATCATCTATTTTTTGTTCCGTTTTATACAGACGTAAAATAACTAACTACCCGTATTTTGGCTGTAGATTATACACATAAATATCATATTATTGAGTTTTCTTTATTTTAGAAAAAAACTGTGAATTGATGGAAATAAAATGTAAGTGTTAGCTTACCTAAGCAAATGCGAGGGCCGTCACCGAAGGGGATGTAAGTGTGCGGAATTATCTTGTGTTTCTCTACTCCGTAGAACCTCTGGGGCCGGAACACTTCAGGCTCGGGGAAGAACTTAGGATTGTGGTGCAAGTGGTGCACCGGCAAGTGGACCCGCACGCCCTTATCCAGACGGACACCGTCCGGCAGTGTGTAATCCTCCACCACCTCTCTGGTAATCACTCCGAGCACAGGATACAAACGGAGAGTCTCGTCAACGCAGGCTTCAGTAAATGGCAGCTCAGACACGCAATTATACAACAACTGGTTTCCAGTCTTAGCCAAATACTCATCGATCTCTTTCTGCATCCGTTTCTGATTCTCCGGACTCTTAGCTAGCTCATACATCGTAAAACTCAGCGTAGTCGCAGACGTCTCAAATCCAGCCAAGAAAAATATCGTGCAGTTAGCCACCAGAAACTCATCCGTCACCGGATAAGACACCTTCTTGCTCTCGCCGGTCTTCACATTCGAAAGGCTGTCGCCGACGATGCTATTCTTATTTTTGAAATTCAAAATAAAGTCAACAAAATCGTTTCTCGTCGTTGGCTTGTACTGGCGAGCTTGGAACACCGACACTAAGAAATTGTGGAAGAAATCGGTGACTTTGTGCGGTACGATCACTTGTTTAAAGGCGTAGAAAATAGCTGGCCAGATGGCACGCAACTGGGTTCTTATGAAAAATTTTAATGAGCGCTGGAATATAGCGTTTCCTGCTAGCGTGAAAGGGTTGTCTTCAAATTCCTTACCCATGGTTTTCGAGTCGACGCCGAACGCGCAGGACGCGATGCACGCCATAGTAAACCTCGCCATCTCGCTGCGCACCTCGAACTCATTGGAGATTTTGGACTCCTCGTCGAGCAGCTTTTCAAACTCCCTCGAGCACGCTTCAATCAGAGGAAACATGTTCTTCATTTTGGCCGAGGTGAATATCGGTGTGAGATTCTGACGCACGACTTTCCACTCATCCCCATCTGTAGAGAAGACGTTTTTGCCGAAGGTCTCCCGGTCGTGGTAGGGAGATATCTCTCTGCCGTTGAAGTAGTAGAAGTCTTTTGTCGTAACCAGCTTGACGTATTCGGGGTCTTGAACGATGAGGGTGGGTTCGGTGCCGTAGAATGCTCCGAAGTATGGTTTGTCTGGGAACTGTTTACAGAGGTCTTGTACTAACTCGCCCATGTATTTTTTGGCACGTATAAATTCCCCGTAGTTGCCTAGAAGTGGTGCCGGCTTGATGTATGGGACATTCCTTTTCTTCCAGTAGTCGAACTTGCTGGTAGCGAAGTAGTAGGCGAGCGCTACCAGCGCCGCCGTAGCGCATAAAACTATACTTAAAAACATCGTCCGTGTGCTGTGATGGTCAAACGAGTTTTGTGCCTGTGTGTATAATTCATCACTATTTATACGAGCTTGATGAGATAGCTAATCATTGTTACATAATACGGCGGCCAAACATGTAGATAAAAAGATAAAAAAGGCTGCAGCTATTATTTACAACGTCAACTTTTCAAATTCTGGTTAAAAAATACAATCACAAATTAATTGTAACCCTTCAATTTGCACAGGTACGAGTAGCAAAGATGCATTATGTCTCTGTAAGTGACAAAGCATACCTAATTACTTGACCGCAGGAAGAACACGAAGTCTAGCAAATAAAAACAGTAAAAATAACAAAAAATTATGAAGGAAAAAAATTTCGTCTAGCTCATATTCTGTTTTATTTAAGTGTTCCTTTAACATTAGATACCAAGGCCCCTATTTTTGAATCACTCGCTTGGATATAGCGTGTGATTTTCGTTCGAAAACACATAAAAAATCAACGGAAATCACTCAAAATTTAGACGTGAGTACTCACAAAATTGAGCAATGATTTTTCAAATCCTTTTTGTGTAGATTACGACTGGTTTTCATTCCAAAATTCGACTTTAAACATTGAATATCACACGCCATCTTGACGCGAACGATTCAAAAATAGAGGCCTCGGTCTGTTAAATAAGATACCGTAGTGGATTTTCTAAGTTTTTTGCGTAATGAGTGAAATCGGCAGTGAAGAATGATACTTTAAGGTTCTGATCTGCCATACACGCCGTGATACCGTTTATTGTGTAGATAAAATATAGGTAATTTTATGTTTAGTTTCTAAAACAAAACGACATGCTTTCTTACAATTTTTTGAACGTAAGGAAATCCTCATTGCTTTCAATAACCATACAATTAATATTCCTAAGGGATAATAATTTTATGTCAAAAGCAAATGAGTGGGTAACCGGACCGAACCACCTACTTCGGCCTGCGATACCAGTGACGCTGCTGCGTGTCCCGGCTCCAACTCTACAAAGGTCGAGGAGATTGTAGAGTACATACGAATAAAGACCAGAAGGCCTACAACGAAAAACGAAATCCGTCAATACGATAATCGTTTTGCGGATCCTAAGCATTTCGTAGTAGGGATTCCATACTAAAAACCTTTCGGATCCGAAAAACAATAATCGTATTGACGGATTTCGTTTTTCGTATTAGACCGCCTGATGCTCACTGAGGGTCGAACGGTTGAAGTCTTGTCACAATACGAATTGGTATGGGATGCAACCTGTTCAGACACGCTTGCCCCTTCCCATCTACATGGAACCAACAACAGAGCTGGTGCGGCATGTGAAGCGGCTGAAAAAGCTAAGGCTTATAAATACAGAGGTCTTGGCTCCGAATATGATTTTGTCCCATTCGGTGTCGAGACCCTTGGTCCGTGGGGTCCTAGCGCTATTAGGCTGTTTAAAGAAATTGCAAAAAGGTTAGTTGACATCACAGGAGACCGAAGAGCTGGCAGCTACCTCGGACAAAGAATAAGTCTGGCTATTCAAAGGGGAAACGCTGCCAGTATCTTCGGTACTTTACCTATAGGGACTTCTTTTAATAATATATTTTAGTTTTTAGGTTATTTTTTTTTTCTGTCTTAATATGTTGCATGTCATTGTTTTAATTTCAAATAAATTCTCTGTTTGAATTAAAAATATATTTAAATACGAATTTCAATTAAATTAAAGTTACTACAAACCCCTTTTAATATGACTAGCTTTTGCCCGCGACTTCGTCCGCGTGGAATAGTGACTTCTTTCTCCCGTTTTTTACACATTTACCACTATATCTTTGCTCCTATTGGTCGTAGCGTGATGTAATATAGCCTATAGCCTTCCTCGATAACTGGACTATCCAACACAAAAAGAATTATTCAATTCGAACCCGTAGTTCGGAGATTAGCGCGTTCAAACAAACAAACAAACTCTTCAGCTTTATAATATTAGTATAGATTAGTATAGATAAATAAGACCATTTAAATTTATAAATGCCACGATAAACGAAAAAGAGGCGCGCATTCTAAGTCATTCTGATTAACAGATTATATTCAGAAGTTAGATATGTATAGGTACCTAGATATGTATAGGTACCTACTTAGAGCATCTGAATGTTTAGTATCATGGTGAAATACCTAATAACCGCGGAGGGAGGATTCATAGTCAGCATAACGTGATGATGAAGCCTATGATTATTAATGTCTACGATAAAAAACTATGTCCGCAATATCAATACACAATTCAACGAGTTCTCAGCGATTCTCGGTCCGAGATTAGAACCCGGGTCTGGTGGTATGTGCGTACGTTGCCTGACCGACCTTACGCCACGGTAAAACAACAACAATTAAGCAAATTTATAATAAACAATTTTAAAAAACAATGCACCAGACAACAGACCAATGAGGGCCGGCGAGACCCTTTTTGTGCTCACTAGGCGCCAGGTCAGGTCGCGTGAGGTCCAGAATATAGCTTTTGGGCTGGTTTTAGTATCACGCGTACCGTCAATAAGGATCGCTCCGCGCGGGACAGATCTATACAAGCTTCAGGGAGCGTTTTAGAGTAATACGGAGGGGTCCGTACGGACGACACTGATGACTCCCTGAAGCTTGTATAGATCTGTCCGCGCGGAGCGATCCTTACTGACGGTACGCGTGATACTAAAACCAGCCATAATGGTGTGTAATTTGTCATGATGAAGATCATTTGCCATTAAATCTTAATATTGTATTGTAATACATTGGGCATGCCGCAGTCCAGCTTTGTTAGGAAAAGAGGAGTACCACTTAGGTACACAAGTTATTAAAAAGACTTAACTTTTTTTTTTTGAAATGGGTTCGCTCTTGTCTCCAGGCTAGACCAGTGGCATAGACAGAGACGACGATGGAGCAAGCTCACCCAGAAAAAGCCTGTTCACTCTACCTTTGAAAATTTTAGGGTTATAATCCATTGGAAACACTGATGCGGGTAGAGAGTTCCACATTTTTTTAGTCCTCCTTTTAAAACACTCTCATTCATTGATCCGTACCTAGTATTTGCCATAATTAATGAAAATTATTGCTAAATATTCGAAACATTAATCTAAATAGAAATAAACCCGGCACATCTAACCCATAAACAGTGGCATTTGACATTTTTGAGACCTCACGCTACACAAGCGCCCCTAGCGGCGAATTCATACGCGTTTAGCCCTCTTGGCTTTAAAATAAAGGAATTTTCTTCCTTGTATTACGAATACCAGGCAACGAATATTATAATTTTATTATTGTAAAGAATTCAATAATACCACAAAGTTTAGAAACGTGCTGTCATTATTTGCTTCATCAAAATGAAAAAGTTCGAGGTCAACGGGTCGTACCAAACCGGTTCATTATTTATTGTCTTTGTTTTTTACACCAATAAGTAACTTACGAGAAGTATTTAATATAATCATATATAATATTGTCCTACTACTAGTCGAATCGAACCACGGCGTGCAATCTCAACTGAGATTCTGAGATCTGAATTTATATGGCTCAAGTGGGTACGCAATACGCAAGGGAACTCTCGGAAACTTCACTCATATACAAGGTGTTTCAAAACAACGAGTAAAGAATGAAGGGACCTACTCAGAATCAGTAACTGAACATCTTTCTCCTAGAAACATAGGTCGAATATCGTCAAAAATAATTTGACTTCCCATACTAAATCGGTCATGTGACCCATCTGATTTCTATGGAGAGTTAATTAATTTTTGGCATATTTCGACCCATGTTTCTAGGAGACAGTTGTTCAGTTACTGATTCTGAGTAACTCCCTTCATTCTTTACTCGTTGTTTTGAAACACCTTGTACAAGAAGCTTGGTTCGGTGAGACATCCCCGCCTAAAATAACCTGAGAGAAATCAGGCACATAACTAACAAATTAAAGTGCGTAATCAGTCTGGTATCAAACGACGCCCGGGAGTCGCATAACAATGGAATTTATATTGTGTCTCGTTTACACATACTTGACGAGTTAATGAGACATTAAGGTGTCAAAAACCCATTTTTCGACTTCGACCAAAAGGCTGTTGCGGTGGCAACGGGCGAACTGACCTTCCTGGTCAAGTTTCTACTTTATTATGACCAAGAGAGAGAGAGAAGACCAAGAGATTGACCAAGTTGGTACTTTATTATGACTTTGGGTGTTCCGCGCATAGAAAATCGCGATGGGTATTAGAGGCTCTTTATAGGTAATGCCTGAATTAAATCCTTTTTTAGTTATATTATAAAGTTTCTTGGAGGAATGCATAAAGTTTGTCATTGTAAACTGAGCCTTAGTTCTTGATTTATCTCTATTATTATAGGTCGCAGTTAACCGATTTTCCACGTTATATTTTTATGATATACTTACATATTGGTTACTCAAACGCTTAAAATACAGACGAAATGTAAACAGTGAAATGATAATAAATAATAGTCCCCCTAGCCGATTTCGACTTCGGTGGCCAGTCACAAGGACCAACCGACTGCGCGGGACATATTATAGTGCACAAGTGTGTGCGCAAACACAGGTGCACTCTCTATTCCTTTTACTCTCATAGCCCGGTGGGACAGCAATCTGACACGACCGGAGAGAGATCAGGCGCAGGTCCGACGGCTTTACGTGCTTTCCGTGGCACGAGGGTGAAACACCACCAACTTCCAAACTCTGGGCTACCCTGAGAAATTCTAAACAGAAAACTCCTGGTATATATTTTTTGCCCGACCGGGAATCGAACCCGGGACCTCCGGCGCAGCCGTCGCTTTAATAAATGCGACCCTCTCACCGCTGCGCCACCGAGGCAGTTAAACAGTGAAATAGAGACTACATCGCCTTATGAACTGTAAGCAGCAATGGATCGTCGTGTTCTGGGCTTACATCTATTTGTGAATTTGTGTGATACGTTACGATAGGCGTTTAAAGTGTAATCATCACCATCATTAACAGCCAAAGGACGTTTGACGACGTTGGAGCAGAAAAGTATAAATGAAGAAAATAATAAATTTATTTAACGTTTAGATTACAGATTCAAATATTATGACACAAACCAAATTGAACCGTGTTCACTCGACGTGAGCACAGGGATCAAATTTTCCTACATAAAATTGTCAATAGCGTAGTAGATTCTCCGTAAGTACTAGGTAAGCTGTGTTTTAAGTGTCGCAGACCACACCCCAGGCATATGAGCACATTCGTTACGCCTATGTTACTACAAATTACAAAAAGTAATAGTTTTATAATTAGAGCTTGCAGTAAGTGTAATACCACTTATATTCATGTCGATATATTTCACGAAAAATTAAGCGGTTTTAGAAATTTGTTGAAAACCCACCCTAGGTGCACCCTAGTAGTTTTCCAGTATAAGACATTTTCCATAGCTACCAAATAAGAATGTGTAACTTTCCTTAGATTATAACAACATTTCAATCTCGTCATCATAAACGTTTCAATTAATAAATAATGGTAAAAACTCTATTGCTTGAACAATGAATTACTATAAAGCCCAATGTGTTATTTATAGTTATTTGTTTACCAAATAAAGATAAATAAATAAAAGTTGTATTGGAGACCTTTTGACAAAGGACGTCCACCGACAGAGGGACAGGCGACCTTGTAAAGATCGCAGGATCATACTGAATGTAGACCGCTCACAACCGGTCACTGTGGAAAACCGTGGGGGAGGCATGTTCAGTAGTAGTCGTCCGTTTGCCGATAATGCTGATGACATAATGGTATAGGTCACGGTTTATGCCTAATAAATACATGTGTTTTCAATCATTGTTATCTTACTATACATATAAGGTCACCTCGTTTTTAATAATATTTAAAGTCATTCAATTCCATATTTTTTTTGTAGAAAACACTTTGGGGTTTTATCCGCTAGTTTTTGAGAAAGGAATAGAATAGAATAGAATAATTATTTATTTGAAGATTAAAAATTACAAAGTCAGAAGGAGACAAAAAAAACTTATAGATTAAAAAAATGTGTGCCAAGGACATTGTTCCGAGACCATTAACAGTGGTGAAAAGTACCTTACTAGGTTCGAAATGACATGTATTTGTATGTAAGAACAAAAATTAATGACGGATACTTGTAATGTATTTGTCTATGCAATGTCATTGTCAGTGATGTTATTTCGTTACTATGGTGTTGTTTATACAAAAGTCAATACGTTACAAAATGTATCTTGTATTCTTTAAGTTTATTAAAACCAAGTTATCTAATTGGTGTTTCTAATTGTAACAATTTAATAAACTTAAAATATGTCGATTAAAACAACTATTAGTGAAGCAAATCAATATTCGACAAATCGTCTGTCGCGATATCTACGGCCTGATAGATTTGAAGTTGACCCCACTGCTGAACGTGCTGATCTCAAATGGTCACATTGGAGGTACACATTTGAAAACTTTATTACGGAAGAAATTCCATCTACTGCTGATACTTTAAAAGTAAAACTCTTAATACATCACCTAGGACCGTCTGTTTATGTTTACGTCCGAGATTGCAACACTTATGAAGACTGCTTAAAAACCTTAGAAAGCATTTATGTCAAACCAAAAAACGAAATTCTATCTCGCCATATACTTTCCACCAGAAAACAGCGTTCGGACGAATCTATAGCAGAATACGCTAGAGCGCTAAAGCTACTCGCTCAGAGCTGTAGCTTCAGGAATCTAACGGCACGAGAACATGAAGATGAAACGATTCGCGGTGCTTTCATCGCTGGAGTGTTATCGCAAAGAATAAGAGAACGGCTTCTAGAAAATAAAGAGGTAACACTAGATAAAGCTCTCGATCAAGCTCTGTCATTAGAGGCTGCAGAACTGAACTCGCAAATAATCGGAGGACCTTCCATTTCGGTTAATGCTACTTCAGAGACCAGTAATTTTCCAGATACTTTAAAAGATAATAATCTAGCATTGTCTTCTCCAACGCGCAAACATTGTTTCTTTTGTGGAGGTAATGTTCATCGAAGAATTTTGTGTCCAGCAAAAAACGCTACCTGCCAGCTATGCACAAAGCTTGGTCATTATGCTAATGTCTGTCGTAGTCGCAAAGAGCAAAGAAACATTAACTCCATCGATGGCGACGGAGCTGATTCAGCCAGTATTCTCGCTGCGGCACCATCCAGTCTTCGCAAAGCTACTGTTCCGGTTACTATCAATGGACTGCGAGCTGATGCACTAATAGATACCGGAAGTTCAATTACGTTTATTGACAAGAGGATTGCATGTTTGATGAATCTTAAAAGGAGGCCTCATAGGCAATCTATCACATTAGCTTCTACTAATCACGTATCTTTTGTGGAAGGCGCTTGTAACGCGACCATAGAGCTTGGCGGACACACATATAAACAAGTAACATTACTAATCGTTAACAACCTTTGTGCGGATATCATTATTGGGCATGACATCTTGAAAAATCATTCTACATTAGTTTTGAACTTTGGAGGGAAAGAAAATCCTCTTGAAATCTGCAACGTCATGGCAGCAACTGTACCACCCGCGTCTATATTTTCTAATTTATCGTCTGATATCAAGCCTATTTCTATAAAATCAAGGCAATATAATGCTGAAGATAAATGCTTTATTAAAGAAGAAATATCAAAACTCCTCGATGATGGTGTCATCGAACCTAGTCACTCACCATGGCGTGCACAAGTTCTTGTTGCCGGGGGTGGATCCCATCGTAAACGTCTTGTCATAGACTATTCACGAACTATCAATAAATTTACCCTTCTCGATGCCTATCCATTACCAAGAATTGAAGACGTTATTTCTAATGTGGCAAAGTATAATTATTTTAGTCAGATAGACCTAAAAAGTGCCTACCATCAAGTCCCGATCCCTTCTAACGAAAAAATCTTCACGGCGTTTGAAGCTTGTGGAAAACTCTATCAGTTTACCAGAATACCATTTGGTGTCACCAATGGTGTTGCTGCATTTCAACGGACACTTGATTATGTCATTCAGGAAGAACAACTTGAAGGCACATACGCATATTTAGATGACGTCACTATATGCGGTAGGAATCAGGCAGAGCATGACAGGCACTTGAGAAGTTTATGTATGCTGTTGAAAAATATAAACTTACCATCAATAAGCAAAAAAGTGCCTTCTCACAAAAATCTATTAAGCTTCTTGGATATAACATAGAAAATAACGTTATCACGCCCGACAGTGATAGATTAAGACCTTTGGTTGAACTTCCAGTCCCGAAAAAT
Source organism: Pyrausta aurata (assembly GCA_963584085.1). Lineage (NCBI taxonomy): Eukaryota > Metazoa > Arthropoda > Insecta > Lepidoptera > Crambidae > Pyrausta > Pyrausta aurata. The sequence goes on from OY757273.1 coordinate 8,978,460, forward strand.
TCATCTGAATTGAAACGTGCTATGGGATTATTTGCACACTATGCGAAATGGGTTGACAAATTTTCATCTAAAATACAACCATTAATAAAAGTGACCCAATTTCCTTTAAGCGAAGAGGCTAAATTATGTTTCAATACTCTCAAAACTGACATCGCAAAATCTGCACTGATTGCTATAGATGATAACGATATTTTGACTGTAGAAACAGATGCGTCTGAATTTGCTCTTGGGGCAACATTGTCGCAGAAAGGACGCCCTATTGCTTTTTTCTCAAGGACACTATCTGAAACTGAACTGAAACAATCTTCAGTTGAGAAAGAAGCTGCAGCCATTGTCGAAAGCGTCAGAAAATGGCGTCATTATCTGATTGGTAAGAATTTCAACCTCATCACAGATCAACGTTCAGTGGGATTTATGTTTCACCAAAAACATTCGAGTAAAATAAAAAACGAAAAGATAGAACGATGGCGGTTGGAGCTCTCCTGTTTTAAATACGACATAATTTATCGTCCTGGATCTCAAAATATGGTTGCTGACGCATTATCACGTGTGTGCGCTACCATGAACTCTACAAAACTACGAGAAATTCACGAATCGTTATGTCACCCAGGTATAGTGAGACTGATTCATTGGATTCGTCTTAAGAATTTACCATATTCTGTTGAGGATGTAAAGAATATTACTCATTCTTGTCCCACATGTGCTGAAATTAAGCCCCGTTTTATGAAATCACGAGGCCAGCTAATAAAAGCTACTTCACCTTTCGAAAGACTTAACATAGACTTTAAAGGTCCATTACCAGGACCTAATAAATATATATTAAAAATAATTGATGAGTATAGTCGTTTCCCGTTCGCCTACGTTTGTAAAGATATTTCGACTGCCACTGTGATAAGATGTCTCAAGGATTTATTTAGTATGTTTGGTACACCTGCTTACATACATAGTAACCGGGGAACATCGTTCATGTCTGAAGAATTGAACGTATTTCTTCATCCGTTAGGAGTAGCGCAAAGTCGAACCACACCTTATAACCCTGGTGGGAATGGACAGGTTGAGCGGCTGAATGGGACTCTATGGAGAACTATTAAACTAGCGCTTCGATCCAAAGACTTGCCAATTGACTACTGGGAAAACGTTCTGCCGCTAGCGCTGCATTCAATTAGATCTCTTTTGTGTACTGCTACTAATGCAACTCCCCATGATAGATTATTCTCCTTTCCAAGAAGGTCTGCTAATGGAGAATCTTCACCTTTGCTTTCACCTGGCCCGGTATTGGTAAAGAAGCATGTTCGAAACAAGAACGACCCATTAGTTGAAGAAGTGGAGTTATTGCAAAGTAATCCTCATTATTCATACATCCGGTATCCCAATGGCCGAGAGTCTACAGTTTCGAACAGAGACCTAGCTCCTCTGCCCTCAAACGACATCAACGATGATGATAGTGGACAGGAAGCTCCTACTAACGATTCTCTCCAGGAACTGCCTACACCACATGAGAACAATTCAGACTTGGAGCCAGCTTTATCTTCTCCTGTTACCATTGAAAACCAAAGACCGGTTAGGCAAAGGAACCCTCCTAGATATCTTACGGATTACCAGTTGTAAGGTTAAAGATAATAAACTTAGTGGGGGAGAATGTAATGTATTTGTCTATGCAATGTCATTGTCAGTGATGTTATTTCGTTACTATGGTGTTGTTTATACAAAAGTCAATACGTTACAAAATGTATCTTGTATTCTTTAAGTTTATTAAAACCAAGTTATCTAATTGGTGTTTCTAATTGTAACAATACTTCTCTAAGAACATAATAATAACTTTATCATAGTGAATTTTAGGTTACGTTTTATTAATATGAAACATTATTCTGATCGTCGCACTAAGTACTGGCAGCTTGTTTTACCACTTCTTTATTTCACAAACATGATGTTTAGTTTATCCGTTGTTTGAGCAGAGTCGTATTTAATAAAAACTAATCACAAAACAATTTACACACTTGCACTCACTCCAATTTGTTATGTTTATCATAGATATGACAGATACTATGTTTATTTTCGTACGGCTATATCCATAGATCTATATACATATACGTCTTGTCACTCACTCACTCTGTCATCTGTATTTTTTTTTCGTGGAACAAAGCTGATTTAGTCAATGACGGTCAATAATATTGTGTTTGTTTGGCACATAATAATTTATGTATTTTTTAGCCTATTTACTATTTACTAACTAAAATAAGTGAGTGAAGACCGTATTGTGGTAGGTATTGGCCAAATCGCAAAAGCCCACACAGAGCACAATAGTATAAAAAAGATTATGTAAAGGGTTCAAAATCAAAAAAGACCTTTTAAAATTGATTTCACAAAACAGAAGTGTCCGTTACAATCTAATGAATGTTTAATAATGCAAAAAAAACATGAATTTTGGTAATTGACAAATTTGTGTTTATTCTTAGGCCAGTTTTATCAATGTCCTTTAAATCTAAAGTAATTATTTTTTTCAGATTTCATTTTTTTATTACATAAGGTTAAGCTTATACATAAATAAGGTTTGGGCAGCAAGGAATTAAGAGTGGCGAAGCCGATGAAGTAGATAACTTTGTAAATTATCAGGCTGTTTTGAAAAAATGATATTGTCTTTGCTAAAAAAAAATGTAATCTCGATTTTCCAAAAAATAATCAATATGTGTTATATTTATATGATGTTCTCAAAGACACTGTTAAAATATTGTCACTTAAAACCTTGACCTTATAAATTATGAAGAGATAAAAGCAATTTGTCTTCAAAATGTACAAATTGACGATGTTGATACTTGTTGATAAAACATACATACCTATAAGAATGTAGCGTTCAATACTTTTGATGTATATAATAATATATACCTAAAGATATCATGACATCAAAAACTTGTATAGGGCAGGAGGAGGGGTCCATTCTTATAATGGTAAAAAAATATTTTTTATAATTATTGCTCTGTTCTACACCCCAAAACACGGTTAAAAATTTTCTGAACTTCATCATTGTCATCGTTATCAGCCAAAGGACGTTCTCTGCTAAAAATAGGCATCTAACACGGTTTTCTTCTCAATCTGCATCCAGGGTGATACTGCGATTTTTACAAGGTCTTCTGTCCATCTTGTCGGTAGATGTCCTACGCTGCGCCCTTGGTCGAAGGGTCTAGAACTTTTCTGATCCAACGGCTATCACTTCTTCGCGTTTTGTGCAAGGTAGCATGTGTATATCTATCTCCTATATTAAGTTGAATATTATTACAAATACTACGTGTCTCATGAATGTTTGTCGATCTGATTAAATATCTATGAATTATTTGCAAAGGTATGCGCTTAAAATATTAATTAAATGCTTTAGCATTCTATTAAAACATTATCAAATAAAAAAAAAACGTAAACAAAGCAGTAACATTTAAAACCGGTTTTTGAAACAGATGATCAAACATTATGAAGTTATGTCCCTCTCAAATGTTATCTATGATGCCCATTTTCGATTGCGAAACATAAAAACAAGTAATTATCGTCGCTCGCGCCAGTTTACAAACAACAGGCGTGACCACTAGCTGCCATGTTGTTTCTTATACTTCTCACGATTATCATTTGTGCTATAATCTATTTATACTATGTATCGACAAAGAAATTCGACTACTGGAAGAAACACAATGTACCACACATACCGCCAACACCTTTCCTTGGAAACTACGGTAAATTAATCCTGCTTAAAAAATCGATCGGAGAAGTCACTCAAGAGATCTGCCAGGCTTTCCCGAATGAGCCTTATGTCGGGGCCTACTATGGATCGGAGCCGACCCTCATCGTCCAAGACCCGGAGATCCTCAAGGTCATCACGACGAAGGACTTCTACTACTTTAACAGCAGAGAGATAATGGAGCACACACATAAGGAAGTCATCACACAAAACATGTTCTTCACTTACGGCGACAACTGGAAGGTCATCAGACAGAACTCGACCGGTTTATTCTCCACAGGCAAAATGCGGAATATGTTCCCTCTTATAGCGGCCTGCTCGTACACATTCGAAAACTACATTGACGAGGAATTCAAGCTCAGTGATAAAATAGAAGCGAGAGGACTCATGACTCGCTTCACTATGGCTTGCATCTGCTCTTGTGCCTTTGGAGCTGAAGTAGACACGCTAGCCAGAGAGAACAGCGACAGCCCTTTCATTAAAATTGGCAAGATGTTCTTTGCAAACTCAAACATCCGTGGCGTCATGAATAACATGCGAGCGATCTGCCCTAGCGTGTTTTATGCACTAGGTCTAAAAGCCTTCCCTGATGAGGTGGTCAACTTCTTCAAGTCTTTCGTCTTGAATGTGTTCGAAGGCCGCGGCTACAAGCCGACGAACAGGCACGACTTCATTGATTTGATTTTGAATTTGCGCCAGCAAGAGTTCATTAGCGGTGATTGCATCACGAACTTCAAGACTGGGAAGAACGATAGGATCGAAATCCCTGTGACGAATGATCTGTTGGTGGCTCAATGTGTGTTGTTCTTCGCCGCTGGGTACGAGACCTCTTCGACTACCCTGAGTTACATTCTGTACGAGTTGGCTAGGCACCCTGAGGTGCAGGACAAGTTGTTAGAAGAGGTAGACGCTTATTTGGAGAGAAAAGAGAACAAACTGGACTTCGATGTTATGACGGAGTTGCCGTACGCTCTGAATTGTATCAGCGAGACGTTGAGGATGCATCCAGTGTTGTCGGTGATCACTAGAGAAGTGGTCGAGGACTACACACTGACGACTGGGCTTTTCTTGGAGAAGGGTATTCGGGTGCACTTGCCCATCTTCCACCTTCATCACAACCCTGAGCTGTTCCCGGAGCCTGAGGTGTTCCGCCCGGAAAGGTTCTCGAATGAAAACAAACACAACATTAAGCCTCAATCGTACATACCGTTTGGAGATGGCGCCAGAGTCTGCATAGGTAAGTGGCTTCAAATTTTTGTAGACCATAATGTACAAGTAACTAACTCCCTATGTAGAATCGTGTTAAATTCGTAACGGTGAGTCATATTGTGATTAATTTTAGTATATTTGACCAAAATTACAAATTTTAAAAACCCCCTGACCCAACATATTTGAAGGCATGGTACCTTACCATGTCATTTTAAAGTCATTGAAGTAGCTCGGTACCAAATTTCAAATCGATTGGAGACATGGAAAGTAATCAGATCCCTCTTATTAATTTATGAAAGAGCTGGTGATCTTCAAACTGCCGATCAGATCAGAGATATACTTACTCAATGTCATTGGCACCAAATTTCGAATCGATCAGGCAACTGAAAACTAGAAAAGAGCTAATGACCTACAAACGGCTGATCAGATTTTCATGAAACATGAAATCTTCTAAGAACACTCGGGATCAAATTATGTATGACCCAAAAAGTCTAAACGAAGATCAGTTCATCCGTTTGAGCGCTACGATGCCACAGACACATACATATTTTTTACAACGATTTAACGATCGTCTGCTTTTTTGTACTCTGTTTTCATCTATTCGTGCCGTTACTCTTTATAATCATGTTAGATGTTTGTAGAACTTTAAATCAACTGTCATTTTGTCCAAAAACATGAGTTTTCCTTCCTCGCTGAACTACATAATACCATGCCAATTGCCATTGCATCTACAACAACTATTGTAAATTTAATGTTTTTCCTCACAGTTGAAATGAAATTAACACGGGTGAAAGCATCCATTTCACTCTCGAATTTATTGACGCTCTTCTTTCGAGCGCCAGAAACATCTCAAGATTTTTTGTTATTTTAACTCGTCAAGTATGTGTAAACGAGACACAATAGAAATTCCATTGTTATGCGGCGCCCGGCTGTCGTTTGATACCTGACTAATAGGGAATCAAAATCTTATTATGAAGCAATCTTAATCGTGTTTTACAGAACATTATCAGGGCAGGGAAATAAAAGTGCTTACATACATATGATAGTAAACTTAGCGCGATAACCTTTTCGTAGGTTCATTTAAGAGCGCTATCATTTACTTCACTTCACTTTAGCAGCACGGCAGCAACGCGACTTACGCGCGACAGTCGCGCTGCCGATAATTTCATACTATACACGGCAGCGCGGCAGCAGCGCCGCAGCGGCGAGTAAGTCGCGCGGGTCTGTTCCACTAGGTATACCCATTACCCATTTTAAATTTAAAATTGTTATTAAAGAAACCCTAATGACGAAAGGGTATTATAAAGTAGATGATTATTTAAAAGATAATAATGTATGGACTTGCATGATAACCACAAACATTGTAAAACTTTTGAAAAGAGGCATTGACAATAGTGACTGAGTTTCTTGCGCAGCTTCTTCTCAGCACTAGCCCACAATTGTCCCGAAGCTGTGGTAGGGTCTATATTGGGACTTGTATAAGTGCCCCCAGTGGGTCTATATGCAAAAATAAACGACTTTTATGACTTTTTTATGACTTTTTATGACTTTACCCATTTCAGTGGTGTACTATCCCCGTATTAGCACTGCAAATGGGTATAATGGGTGTTATTGGGAACGACCCAGTCGCGCGACAGACGCGCTGCTGACGCTCTAATGTGAAGGCGCGCTTTTAATATTCATGTAAATGAAATATTTACCTATACTTACTCTGTCTAGCGGGTGAATAATTAAGCAATTACTATGCAATACAAGTAAGTAATAGGCAATAGTCATCGACCTTGAATGAACACATCACAGATCTTATAGGTATGGAACGTAGACGGAAGCCGAATTCTATTCATTGTAAATAACTATGCATTAAATTAAGATTTTGACTCGCAGTTTCATATGATAATTAGTTACGAAAAACAAGATTTTGAATGAAGTACGAGTACTTATGAGGATCGTGTGCAGGCGTAGCGCAACGCGAGTTTTCATACATTTCGAACGCCAACTGTCGAAATATGCTTCCGGGGGTAAACGTTTTCCTACCCGTAAACCTTTATGGAATGAGACAAATTTGGACTCATTACGTTTTCATACATCCTGAACTACGCTTGTACGTCTTCGATTTTTTGTATAAAGGCTTGATTAGTTTAAAATTGACGAAATTCCGAAGAGATTTTTTGGTTAAAAAAGTGAATGTTTTAGGTTCTTTAATTTTCTGAAACATACAATATTAAAAAAAAAACACACGAGCATAGTTTTACAAAATATCTCTAACATGTAAAAAGTTGTCAAAATCAGACAACGTTTAAGGGGTGGAAAACGTTTTCTCTTTTTGTATGGAAGCTTGCGCGCATACGATCCTCTTATTTTCAAGTCAAACGACTTCCTTTTTTACCCCCCACGCAGCGAGACAGGGCGTTAAAAGTTTAACGTGCTATCTGTAGTCACAGCCCGGACACTCAGTAGAAACTTTTCATTTTGGCCATACATTGACAGGCGGCGTGTTGCACAGACCCTGCGTTTGTGTGCGTGCTATAAGGGTTGACAAAGTCCGTTACACCGCACCGGTCATAGCTATTTTCACATAACAATTTAATATAAACAGATACATAAACAACGTAAATAATTTACTTTAATTTAGTAAACAACGTAACGAGTACTAATTTTCGTAATGTCATATTCACGTGGTATCGTAGAGAAATAAAAATATAGAATCTACCTTAGCAACACCTGATTTCACCGATCACATAAATGATACAATTATAATTTCCTAACTACACATAATTCTATAGAATGTTAAAGTTGTTCACTGTAACTGAATAGTTAGAATAGGTTATATGTAGTTGCATATTTTGTATGAAGTTACTTTCCACCTCTCATCTTTTGGGAAACGAAAAAAGCTCCTATCGGAGTCATTTCTCGAGAAAGAAAGACACCCGTACACTGCACAGTACTAGGCATCTCTCGTACACAAAACTGTGTACTTCCGCTAACGTCGCAAACATGCGCGTGCCATGCCCGCTAGGCGGTCCCCTAATGAGAACCCTAATTCCGGCGCGATAGTGAGGTAAGTCAGACTAGGGAGGGGAGGTGAGTGTCCGTTCTGTATGTAGTACTATTATATATTCTGTGCTGTAGTATCATAGCTCCCAAACGGATGAACCGATTTTCATTTAGTTTTTTTTTGTCATTAATAATTTTAGTAAGGTTATTACCATGACCTGGGCCTCTATTTTTGAATCACTCGCGTCAAGATGGCGTGTGATATTCAATGTTTAAAGTCGAATTTTGGAATGAAAACCAGTTGTAATCTACACAAAAAGGATTTGAAAAATCATTGCTCAATTTTGTGAGTACTCACGTCTAGATTTTGAGTGATTTCCGTTGATTTTTTATGTGTTTTCGAACGAAAATCACACGCCATATCCCCCTGGGACCCTATTTTTGCATCACTTGCGTTTTTCATTAGAAAACCTCCCATAATACGTATTATCGATTCCAATAATCATTTATTTAACAGAATACATATTGACTTACAGTCGCCCAAAGCGTCAGTAGGTGTCTGCTCTGGTACTGGTAGTCACACAGTAAACATGGTCAAAAACACATTTTAAAGTTGAAAATCCAATCATAATAATAACATCAGAATTACGTCAGGATTACAGTACGATATAAATACTAATGATAATAAAATGATAAAGTAACCATGACTTAATACATGACAGGAACTCTATTTTTGAATCATTCGCTTCAAAATGGCGATTGATGTTCGTTCAAAGACGAATTAAAAGTCCACGAAAAGTAACTCGTTTTCGAACGAAAATCACTTGTAATATTGACGCGAGTGATTCAAAAATGGGGCCCCTGTGCTGGAAGTCTGAAGCAACTTCTTTGACATTTCGCGTAGACAATTTCAATATTCTGATTTTCTGCTCCATCGCATATCCTTTTAACTTACGTAGTATCTACTATCTATAATATATCTTAAAAAATATTTGTAATTTTTTTAAGCGTGATTCATATATTCTTCTCAATCAATATATACACAAAAATACCAATTTTGTCTCACAATTTTTCGAGCGCCACCTGGTGGTTTTACAGGGAACTTTGTCGAGACTTCCGGTCGGGTTTTTTTTGGATTATTATTAATTCTTATTTCATCCTTCCTTACTAATTCCGTATTTTAATAAGGGCTTTCAAATGTGTACGTCAATCTATTAAGGCTTCCAAACACGTGTGCAAAATTTCGTAAGTGTGTATGTATGTTTGTCCCCAAAGTTCTCGAAAACGAGAAGTCATAGCGAGATGATCTCAATTCGGTGCTTAACTATTCTCATAAATCACTCAACAAAATTAAGGCAAATCGTTATTTTTAGATTCAGGATGGGTTTAAACTAAATTTTTTGTTGTATAAATTACATGAAAAATCAAATTACAAATCAACTACTGAATTAAGAAAGAAAGTAAAAATGTAGAAATGTCCTTAACCTAATACCAACTATAATCATATTACATAAAACTAGGATTCATCCATACGTTGTTCCAATGAGACAAATAAAAAGTAAGAGTCCACGTTTTTATTTTATTTAGTATGGGTTTGCTCTTGACTTCAGACCAAGCCAAGTGCGACTAACGGCCGTTCCCTATACATATTATCTGTGCCTATACCTATTCTATCTGTGGTTTTGCCCTAGCCCTAGTAGAGATAGAAATAGTTATCTACCTTTAGATTTTTTATCTGTGTGAAATGTCCAAGGAATGTCCAAGGATATCTTCGATCGAGAAAATGCTATCTCCAGTCGAGGATAGCTATCTACCTTTGACTATAGTTTGCATATAGGGAACGGCTGTAAGACGGAGCCACGTTAATAATTTTACGCTTACATCAAAATACTAAAAGATTAATATTCAAATAACGCGTCTAGTTTGATAATAACTTGCGTTTTCGCATGCCACGTGTGAACTTTAAAGAATAATGTCTCAAAACCAAGATAATAAAAGGTTATCAAGATCATGGTCAGAAAAATATGTTTTAGGTAACCAATTTTTAGGGTTCCGTAGCCGGATGGGAAAAAAACGGAAAATAATAAAAAAATATATAAAGAAAATAATAATAAAATAATTTGACTTTGTCTTTGACTTTGACTTAGTTTCGTCAAGTCTGTCTGTCTGTCCGTCCGTGTGTCACAGCTACTTTATTCTAAAAATAATAGCATCACACAGCTGAAACTTGGTAGGTAGATGTATCTTATTTACCGCTTTCCGATCCAGATAGGTACAAGAAGTAAACAAAAATACATTGGGGCTCCCATACATGAAACTTAAACCTAAAAAAAATTTTTACTCAAACCTATGCATGTGGGGTGTCTATGGATAGGTCTTTTAAAATGATGTTAAGGTTTTTAAAACATTTTTTTCTAATAGACTAACGTTTGAGAAATATACGCGAACCTGATTGAGATATTGCACATTTTTATCAACCGCAAATATAACTTTGTCTTTCCTAAAAATACTATGAAAAACAAAGTTATTTTTGTTGAATTGAATTTGAATTGAATTGACCCAAAAAGTCTAAACGAAGATCGGTTCACCCGTTTGAACTTTGAGCGCTACGATGCCACCGACACATACATATTTTTTACAACGATTTAACGATCGTCTGCTTTTTTGTACTCTGTTTTCATGTATTCGTGCCGTTACTCTTTATAATCATGTTAGATGTTTGTAGAACTTTAAATCAACTGTCATTTTGTCCAAAAACATGAGTTTTCCTTCCTCGCTGAACTACATAATACCTCACCATGCCAATTGCCATGACATCTACAACAACTATTGTAAATTTAATGTTTTTCCTCACAGTTGAAATGTAATTAAACCGGGTATAAGCACCCATTTCACTCTCGAATTATTGACGTTCTTCGTTCGAGCGCCAGAAACATCTCAAGATTTTTTGTTATTTTAAGGGAATCAAAACCTTATTATGAAGCAATCTTAATCGTGTTTTACACAACATTATCAGGGCAGGAAAATAAAAGTGCTTACATACATATGATAGTAAACTTAGCGCGATAACCTTTTCGTAGGTTCATTTAAGAGCGCTATCATTCACTTCATTTCACTTTAGCAGCACGGCAGCAACGCGACTTACGCGCGACAGTCGCGCTGCCGATAATTTCATACTATACAGCGCGGCAGCAGCGCCGCAGCGGCGAGTAAGTCACGCGGGTCTGTCCCACTAGGTATACCCATTACCCATTTCAGTGGTGTACTATCCCCGTATTAGCACTGCAAATGGGTATAATGGGTGTAGTGGGAGTGGGAACGACCCAGTCGCGCGACAGACGCGCTGCTGACGCTCTAATGTGAAGGCGCGCTTTTCATATTCATGTAAATGAAATATTTACCTATACTTACTCTGTCTAGCGGGTGAATAATTAAGCAATTACTATGCAATACAAGTAAGTAATAGGCAATAGTCATCGACCTTGAATGAACACATCACAGATCTTATAGGTATGGAACGTAGACGGAGGCCGAATTCTATTCATTGTAAATAACTATGCATTAAATTAAGATTTTGACTTGCAGTTTCATATGATAATTAGTTAAGAAAAACAAGATTTTGAATGAAGTACTTATGAGGATCGTGTGCAGGCGTAGCGCAACGCGAGTTTTCATACATTTCGAACGCCAACTGTCGAAATATGCTTGCGGGGGTAAACGTTTTCCTACCCGTAAACCTTTATGGAATGAGACACATTTGGACTCATACGTTTTCATACATCCTGAACTACGCTTGTAAGTCTTCGATTTTTTGTATAAAGGCTTGATTAGTTTAAAATTGACGAAATTCCGAAGAGATTTTTTGGTTAAAAAAGTGAATGTTTTAGGTTCTTTAATTTTCTGCAACATACAATATTTAACTCGTCAAGTATGTGTAAACGAGACACAATAAAAATTCCATTGTTATGCGACTCTCTGCATTCGTTTGATACCTGACTGATTAAAAAGAAAACACACGAGCATAGTTTTACAAAATATCTCTAACATGTAAAAAGTTGTCAAAATCAGACAACGTTTAAGGGGTGGAAAACGTTTTCTCTTTTTTATGGAAGCTTGCTCGCATACGATCCTCTTATTTTCAAGTCAAACGACTTCCTTTTAAACCCCCCACGCAGCGAGACAGGGCGTTAAAAGTTTAACGTGCTATCTGTAGTAACATAGCTCCCAAACGGATGAACCGATTTTCATTTAGTTTTTTTTGTGTCATTGATAATTTTATTAATTTTGGTAAGGTTATTACCATGACCTGGGCCTCTATTTTTGAATCACTCGCGTCAAGATGGCGTGTGATATTCAATGTTTAAAGTCGAATTTTGGAATGAAAACCAGTTGTAATCTACACAAAAAGGATTTGAAAAATCATTGCTCAATTTTGTGAGTACTCACGTCTAGGTTTTGAGTGATTTCCGTGTATTTTTATGTGTTTTCGAACAAAAATCACACGCCATATCCAAATTATAGTGTCAATATTACGAGTGATTTTCGTTCAAAAACGATTTTTTCTATGACTTTTAATTCATCTTCGAACGAAAATCACTCGCCATCTTGAAGCGAGTGATTCAAAAATAGAGCTCTTGATCATCCGTTTAAAGAACATCAGCTCTTTAATAATTGAACCATGTAAAGTAACCATGACTTAATACATGACAGGAGCTCTATTTTTGAGTCTTTCGCTTCAAAAAGGCAATTGATTTTCGTTCAAAGACGAATTAAAAGTCCACGAAAAGTAACTCGTTTTCGAACGAAAATCACTTGTAATATTGACGCGAGTGATTCAAAAATGGGGCCCCTGTGCTGGAAGTCTGAAGCAAATTCTTTGACATTTCGCGTAGACAATTTCAATATTCTGATTTTCTGCTCCATCGCATATCCTTCTAACTTACGTAGTATTTATAATATATCTTAAAAAATATTTGTATTTTTTTAAGCGTCATTCATACATTCTTCTCAATCAATAAATACACAATAATACCAATTTTGTCTCACAATTTTTCGAGCGCCACCTGGTGGTTTTACAGGGAACTTTGTCGAGACTTCCGGTCGGGTTTTTTTTGGATTATTATTAATCCTTCCTTACTAATTCCGTATTTTAATAAGGGCTTTCAAATGAGTACGTCAATCTATTAAGGCTTCCAAACACGTGTGCAAAATTTCGTAAGTGTGTATGTATGTTTGTCCACGAATTTCTCGAAAACGAGAAGTCATAGTGAGATGATCTCAATTCGGTGCTTTCTCAATTCGGTGCTTGACTTTTCTCATAAATCACTCAACAAAATTAAGGCAAATCGTTATTTTTAGATTCAGGATGGGTTTAAACTAAATTTTTTGTTGTATAAATTACATGAAAAACCAAATTACAAATCAACTACTGAATTAAGAAAGAAAGTAAAAATTTAGAAATGTCCTTAACCTAATACCAACTATAATCATATGACATAAAACTAGGATTCATCCATACGTTGTTCCAATGAGACAAATAAAAAGTAAGAGTCCACGTTTTTTATTTATTTAGTATGGGTTTGCTCTTGACTTCAGACCAAGCCAAATGCGTCTAACGGCCGTTCCCTATACATATTATCTGTGCCTATACCTATTCTATCTGTGGTTTTGCCCTAGCCCTAGTAGAGATAGAAATAGTTATCTACCTTTAGATTTTTTATCTTCGATCGAGAAAATGCTATCTCCAGTCGAGGATAGCTATCTACCTTTGACTATAGTTTGCATATAGGGAACGGCTGTAAGACGGAGTCACGTTAATAATTTTACGCTTACATCAAAATACTAAAAGATTAATATTAAAATAACGCGTCTAGTTTGATAATAACTTGCGTTTTTGCATGCCACGTGTGAACTTTAAAGAATAATGTCTCAAAACCAAGATAATAAAAGGTTATCAAGATCATGGTCAGTAAAACATGTTTTAGGTACGTTTCCAAACGATTTTTAGGGTTCCGTAGCCGAATGGCAAAAAACGGAACCGTGAAACCGGGCATCTTTGCCCACTTTTTAGGGTTCCGTAGCCGAATGGCAAAAACGGAACATTATAGTTTCGTCAAGTCACAACCACTTAATTCTAAAACTATTAGTATCACACAGCTGAAACTTGGAAGGTAGATGTATCTTATTTACCACTTTCCGATTCAGATGAAAAAGTTAAAAAAAATACATTCCCATACATGCTTTCATGTAAGTGTTTCATGAATGTTTTAAAGCTAAAAAAATTTTTACTCAAACCTATGAATGTGGGGTGTCTATGGATAGGTCTTTTAAAATGATGTTAAGGTTTCTAAAACATTTTTTTCTAAAAGTCTAACGTTTGAGATATAGATGCAAAGCAGTTTGAGATATTGTACATTTTTATCAACCGCAAATATAAAGTCTTACTTACAAACACTATGAAAAACAAAGTTATTTTTGCTGTCAAAAAATATTGTGATATTTTCGTAAGGTGGAAAGTAACTGGACCCCGAATCCAGTTTAGGGTGGCTTGGAACCCTCAGTGCGCGGGTCCGACTCGCACTTAGCCGGTTTTTACATCAAAAACGTGTAACTACAATGGATGAACATTATAATATAAACATGTGATAAGTACGTAGCCAAATAAGCTAATATCATGTGTTATCATCATATCATAAAATTATTGTTTTGACCTCTCCAAACTTTTTAGTAGGTGCGCAGTACTTTTCTGCTGTTTTTGAACCGGATTTGATAAGCAATCTGGTTGTAAACTCTAGGAAATATTGTATTATACCCAATAATAACACAACTTGGTATTATAAATAACACTGAAATTAATACTTTATATCTTAAATCGATATTCTATAATGCTTGAATAGTAGGGAGGTACTAGATAGATTACATATATACACAAATTTCACACCCTACTGTGTGCTATACTAAAGCATGTTTCACTACTTCTGAATAAGTTCCCATTAGCATTATCTATCCAATACTTAATAAAATGAAATGACGTGTCATAATATTAGAATTATTCGTTGGTTAGCGCTTTATTGTCGTGTTTATTAAACAGATCGTTAACATAATTATAACTATAGGTAGACTGCGAAATTGAGACCTCGCCTGCGGGGCAAAGGGGTGCAGGGGGAGACGAGAGCGCGGTTAGTGAGCGGCGCGGGCGGGTGTTGCCGCGCTGCCCGTTTCCCGCGCGCCACCCGCTATCGCCTCCCCCCGCGCCCCTAGACCCCGCAGGTGAAGTCTCAATGAAGCGGTTTACCAATAAAGAAGTAAATTAAATAATCCCGAAGAGTGATTTGACGTTTACCGTGTTACAACTTTTTGACTCAAAATGAGTAGTGATATAACCAAAAGAATGAATTTCATTCATTTATTCAACAATTTTCGAATTAAATAATGTTCTTATTTTCTTTACTCTACAAAGCAATCGTCCAAGAAGATACTGGTTTAAAACGATTCATTTGCTAGTACAAATATATTTACAAAACTAATGAGCAACAACAACCAATAAATCATTTTTAATTACATCTGTCTCTGTTTCCGACTTCCTGAAAATTCGTGTACCTCGTCTTAGATAGAATTCGGATACATAAGTACCTTTTTTGTAATTTATTTAGTACTATGTTAACTCGTAATGACTTTTTTTGAGCCAACTGAATGAACAAAATGAACAAAACACATCACTTGTAAAATAAATATGAAAATTCTAAATTCTAAATCTTTATTTCAATTAAGGTCATGAAATGACACTTATGAACGTCAAATATACAGTGAAAAAAATAATTACAACATTAATTTACAAAGTAACATTAACATCCGTCAAATTACTCTAAATATTACTTTATTACGTTATACTTAGGATTATACTGGTATAGGTATTTTTCTGTCTTTATACATTATTACTTTTAACTCTCATAAACTCTCCGCTCTAATCACATTTTTTTTAAATGAACAAATGATGTTCGAAACCAATTTAAGAACAGACATATTATATCTTTTACAGGCAAGCGTTTCGCCAAGATGCAGATGCTGGCTGGTCTGGTCACACTCCTCAAGAAGTACAGGGTGGAGGTCACAGACGACACGCCAAAGAAGATGGAGTACGATGCCAGGGCGATCGTCACTATACCCTTACATCTGATCAACTTGAAGCTGGTGGTCAGAGACGGCTGGGAGAACAGGGTCTTTGTCAAGTAGACTTTGAATAGCAAGCCAAGCTTCAGTTTCTAAGATAAAAGCAACAAGAAGAGCCTCATAGGTAGAATAGACAATAATTATATGACCCATCGATAAGACCGCGTTCAAATTACGAAGCGGTTTTCGCTCAATCGTAAATATTCAACCGATGGTAACGATATTTAACTGTTCGTTGAGTTAACTATCGGGTCTAACGAGCGTTAACAATCAGTATCGTTACCATGAGTTTGCGTCGGTTTTACTCGCTAGAGACGACGTAAATTTTTGCATGGAAAATTTTAGTTCTGCAAGTGACCGCTAGGGGCGCTGTGCAATTTTCCATAGACTTTTTTTACGTAGTCGCTAGCGAGTAAAACCGTCGTAAACTCGTGGTAACTGTACAGGTACGTCTAACTGTTAGCACAAAAACCACAAGTGATTGTAACAACAGTAATGGTTAAAGTTAAATGATGTACTCGTTATTGATCCAAAATGAATGAAATAAGAACATTTTATATTCATAATGGAAAAATTATTGTATATTCTGCTTACTGTTTACTTAATATATCATTTCGGTACTGCCGTCTCAACCGGAGCAGAACATTAGCATACTTAATTATCTACTTGACATTGACACTTAAAGGCCCATTTAAATCATACGAGCGATTGCTTATTCCATCCTCACTTCATTAAATTCTTTTACTCAGAGCAATCGTTCGTTGTTCTATTGCGTTCTATAAAATATTCTAAGAATTTTGGTGTAAAACGCTGAAATCGAGCTTTCGTTTAGAACAAAATAACAAGGAAGAATGTTCTTGTTCTAGCTCTAGTTCTTTGTTTGTTTGAAGCTCACCTTTATACGTCGAAGCGTTTAGATAGTTAAATAAGTAGCACTTATATTTTGTTATAGATTTTAAAAAATATTGTTAAGAAGTTGGGCAGCAATTAAATTAAATGTTAGTTATAAGTTTCGTTTTATTTCAACTTTTTTCTGGTCGGTTAGTTTTTTTATTGAAATAATGTCAATTATAAAGAAAAAGGTATACCATACCGTATTTCATTGAAGTTCAGTGTATTAAAAAATATGCAATGTTTTTTTAGAAAAGCAATGATTATATTTTAATATTTTTTAGACAAATAAAAGAAGTCATTATACATAACTTGCCTTAATTAATGTTACAAGTATGCGTATTTATACAGTCGAATCTCTAGGGGGCAGATTCTCGTACAGTTCGTGTAACGGAAAAAGTTCACAGATCGAATTATCTTTGTCGAAGAAAATTTTGTTTCTGATTTCTCAGGGTCGCGATTGCTATGCATTTCGATTTCGTGCGGTATTTTTTTTACATTATTACTTTTTTAAAGTAAAACGGTAATAAAAATTGCGCATTTGAATTACCCACAATAAAGTTCGACTGACGCACGAATCGCCGCCCGGGGGACCCTATTTTTGAATCACTCACGTCTAAATGGCGTGTGATATTCATTGATCACCGATTTTCGAATAGAAAACAGTTAAATTTCAGACAAGAGTGATAAAAAAAAATTAACTCAATTTTATCAGCATTCATGTTTCCTCGGTTTTCGTTGTTTTTAGTTTGCCATTGAATGAAAAACACACGCCATATCGAGAACGCTATAGCGAGTGATTCAAAAATGCAGCTCCAACGCATGCTGAGAGAAACGAGTTGATGTTGATTGTTGTGGATTAACTTCATCGTATTTTTTTACTTAATCGAAATTGTTCAACTAGTGGCAAATAGTATCGAGTACTAATAAAAATCCAAGGGACCTTGAGCGCCATTGACCCGGCGCTAGCCGCCATCTTGAAGTGAACTACTATTACTAGCGTATGGAACTGACATCACGAACAAATTTTGTGCTCCATGAATTGATGACACGGTCATCAACTCATAGTCCAAAATCATAATTCGAAATTCAAATTTTCAAAGTAAACGTCACAATACTGTCGTCGTATTTGTGACACATTTTTTGCTTGGCATAGCTTCTCTATACGTAGTAGTAACAACTCGCTGATTTACTCACACATGTTACGTTACAAACATGAAGCAATAACAAAAATAAGTAAAAAAAACCGACTTCAGAACCAAAATGCACTATTAAGTCTTAAATAAACTCTCTTAAAGGAAAGGAATCCATTTTAGTCGTAAAATTTATTTTTGGGGTGCTCTGCTGGAGATGATTCTTGAGATAGTCTTGATTAAGAAATTGTTCGTCAAAATGGATTCCTTTCCTCTAAAGAGTCAAGAGTGTATTATAGCACTTTTGAGTGCATTTTGGTTTTAAGCCGGTTTTTTTTTTGTGAAAGTTAATTTTATTTGTTAATTTTTAGTGATTATACTATAGGAGAGGAGAAGGGGGTAGCACCATTTGACTCTGTTCTTGAAGAGCTACAAATTTACCTATCAGTTCTATCAATATAGACACTGAACTCCTAAGCGTTAAGGAGTTCCTACACTAGCTCAGCTCCACACAATGTTGACTATCACACGTAACAATATGCACGCATATTGTTTAAAGGTTTTCAAATTTAAAGGTTTCCCTCGATGGCACCAAGAGCCCATCATCAGATCCCGTCTTGGCAACAATGGGACCAAATAGAAGGTATAACCTCTAGGTAGGCGATTTTTTTTTCAAATCGGTCTACAAATGACTGTGATATTAACATTTTACAAAAAAATATATACAGTCGAATTAATAACTTCCTCCTTTTTTCTAAAGTCGGTTAAAAAGACAATAAAATAAAGATAACATTTATTTTATCTTGGTTGGGTCAGTAACTTTTTAGATTACCTACGTTACGTAAGTATATATATATAAGAGCCACGAGGCTCGCTATCAAGCGGAGTATCCCGCGGGACCGAGCCACGACCAAGTCGCGATGATCGGCACAATTCTGTTACTAGTCCTCGTATCAGTACTCACTGTGCTTGTCACAGTCAGGCACAAAAGAAATATAAACTACTGGAAAAATAAAAAAGTCGTCGTCCCGCCTTCGAAGCCCATTTTCGGACATTATGGAGACTACATAGTGTTAAAAAAATACGTCGGAGAAGTCGCACAGAAACTCTGCCAAGCCTACCCGAATGAGCCTTACATAGGAACGTTGTATGGGTCGGAACCGGCTCTCCTGGTTCAAGACCTGGAGCTTGTCAAGCTCGTTTTTACGAAGGACTTTTACTACTTCAGCAGTCGAGAGGTGTCTAAGTATACGGAGAAAGAGGTGTTCACGAGAAACCTATTCTTCACATACGGAGACAGATGGAGGGTGATCCGTCAAAACTTAACGTCGGTCTTCACGACGGCGAAGATGAGGCGTATGTTTCATTTAATAGAGAAATGCAGCCAAACCTTCGAGGAGATACTGGACCATGAGATAACCCTGGGCGATGTGATCGAGGCGAGGGAGCTCACAGCTCGTTTCACTGTTGAAGTTATCGGTGTCTGCGCTTTTGGTGTTGAAATGAAATCCATGAAAGAAAGTAAAAACAACCCTTTCATTAAATTTGGAAGAACAATCCTCCATAACTCCACTTATAGCGGCTTGAAATGGATATGGAGGGCGATGTGGCCGGCCATATTCTATGGATTAGGATTCAAAACTTTTGATACTTCAATCGATACGTTTAGTAGAAAGTTCTTAAAGGAAGTTTTTGAAGCAAGAGAATACAAGCCGACCGATAGACACGACTTCATTGATTGTTTGATGACTCTGAAGATTAACAAAACTGGTGTTGGAGACAGCATAGTCAATTCGAAACCTGGCGTTGAGAACCAAAAAGCAGTTATAGAATTTGACGATGAGCTGTTGATGAGTTTATGCTTACTGTTCTTCGCTGCTGGCTTCGAGACCTCGTCGTCGACCATGTCCTATACTTTGTACGAGTTGGCGAAAAATCCTGAAGTTCAAAAAAAGCTTTGCCAGGAAATAGATGAATATTTGAAGGTGCGAGATAACAAGCTGGGCTATGACTGTGTGACTGCACTGCCGTACACAAATGCTTGTGTTGACGAGACTCTGCGCCTATACCCGGTGCTGGGGATTGTGACTAGAGAAGTGGTAGAAGACTACACGTTCCCATCAGGGCTGACTCTGGAGAAAGACATGCGCGTACACGTACCGGTGTACCACATACACCACAACCCTGAGTATTTCCCTGAACCGGAACAGTTTCGGCCGGAAAGATTCATGCCTGGGGAGGAGCACAAAATCCGACCCTACTCGTACATGCCTTTTGGAGAAGGACCTCGACTATGTACAGGTTTGTTCTTCCATTACTTTACTATGAGAAAGATTTAAATTTTTTTTTTCGAAATCTTCATTTGCAAATTTTATTACTGACTTTAAAATCAATCAGATATTAGTATTTTTTTCTAATAATAAAGGCTTTCATGCACGTGTGCAGTGATTCAAAAACAGAGCTTCTATCCATCCACATAGGTTTGACGAAAAAAAAAACCCTCGCCTAAAATATTATTAGATTTTAATTTTTGTATTCGAGTCGTAAAGTGGTTAACAGGATACATCTACCAAGTTTCAACTGTGTGATGCTAATAGTTTCACAATAAAGTGGCTATGACATACGGACCGACAGACAGACAGACATACTTGACGAAACTATAAGGGTTCAGATTTTTTCTATTTGGCTGCGGAACCTTAAAAACGAGAAGTTATAACGAGACTATTATTTTTAGTTCAAGCAGGTATATTCCAACTAACAAACAGGTACAGAGAGAGAGGGGTACTGAGTAAGTTTCATAAAAATCGTTTCAGCAGTAATTTTTGAGATATGGGTGACTCTCAAACTCAACTTCGAAAAAAGAAATCTTCTTTAATTATGCCGTTTTCTTATCGGTGGAGTAATAGCCATTCTTCTCTTCTGTGATCATTGCTACTTCAAAGTTCTACTGAGGGAATAATATCCTCAATGGAAACATCAAAATAAAGAATAGGACGTATGGACCCTGTCCAAAGCCGTGAAACCAGTTTAAAAAAAAAAGAAGTTCTATTGTTTTCAGAATATTCCTTCACTTGTCTACAATCTTAAGCGCATCTTTGTTTGTTTTCTTTTCTGCCCAACTGACTGTCTCCATTCTCCTCATACACCACATCTCAAAAGCTTCCAACCTCTCTCTGTGTCATTGCCAATATAATGTTTAGAAGTGAATGCTCTCTGAAAAATACTAAAAAACAAATAATAACGCATTTATTTTCTATTTAAGAAGATTTAAGCGTCGAATTTTTGGAAGATTATCTCCTCATGGCGTCTATCATTTCCAGGGATGAGGTTCGCAAAGATGCAGATGAATTCGGCTCTGGTGACCATCATGAAGAAGTTCACAGTAGAGTTGGCGGAAGGGACCCCGGAGAAGCTGACTTTTGATCCTCGGTCCATCGTCACGATGCCCAAGGGCGGGCTGCCGCTCAAGTTCACCGTGAGGGAGGACTGGGAACAGAGGGTGCTGCAGAAATAAACGCAACCGTGTAGCTAATAATAACTCAAATTACATTGGATAATCAATGATCCCGTAGAGTGTTTTAACGTTGAAAACGTTACCACTTTTTGACAAAAATAAATAGTGTTGTAGCCAGGAGGCCGATTCTCGCATGATCGAACTTCGTTTCGTGTGGTAATTCGATTACGAATATCACTGTTTTACCGAAAAATCAAGTAATACCTATATCCACGTAAAAAAACTACCGCACGAAAGAAATCAATATGCAAAGAAATCGTGACCCGGATAAAGCAATAACTGTATTTTCTTTGAAAAAGAAAATTTGATCGGGGATCTAGTTTTTCGTATACGAACTGCACGAGAATTGGCCTCCTACAGAATGAATTTTATCAATGTCATTCATTCACTCAACCAATCTTACGCTTGTTACTGGTTTAAAACGTTTTATTTGCAAGTGCAAGCTCATTTACAACAATAATATACAATAAAAATCATGTAATTATTCTTGTCTCTGTTTCCAACTCCCAAAAATTCGTGTACTTCGTCTTTGCTAGAATAGAAATTCTCCTACTTATGTGCCTTTTTAATAATATAATATGTTCGTTTATACCATAGAAAGTAGTATAGTATAGAATGACAAACGCGGATTTTCAGCGTAACCAAAAAGTTACTTTACATGTGTGCGTTCAATAGTGATGTGTATCTTATGGTGGTCCAAGTTTTATCGACGAGGTTACGATAAATCATGTAAATTGAAACAAAAATAATTAAATTAATGCAGTTTTAGTTACATAATACTTTTTATTTGATAAACAAGACAACCTCATTTTTGTTAAATTACGTATTTATTTATTTATGTATGAAGACTTGCTAGAAGCACTTATACACGTTCCAACATAGACCTTACCACAGCACAGCTTCGGGACAGTTGTGTGGGCCAGTGCTGAGAAGAAGCTGTGCAAGAATTACGGTTACCTAAAAAAATCAGTCAAAAAATTTATCGATACTGATGACGTCATCATTTAGTCAAGCCCTAGTGTAAAGAAACGGTTTCTTATTTTACTGAAAATACCTGAATTAATCTATTGGAAACTTTGATATATGGCTGCAAATCACAAAGGAAGTCCTAAATTTACTGTACAATTTGGCATCGGAGTCGATTTCACTCACAAATTTTATAAAATTTGGAATTAATTTTTTTATCAATGATTCATATTTACTGCTGGAAATTATGATTTTCGGGATTGTATCCTCGGCGCACTTCACAGTTGCTGAAAGCACAAGTCATTTCATCTGAAATTGTTATACAAAACTTAAATTATAATTATATTCATTCATAATTTTTCAAAAATTCCAACGACGGAAACTTGACGTATCCACTAAATCCATTATTTCTTAGAAAACGGTCTCGCTGTCATAAGGTGTTTCGCTGTCAAATCCTATAGAATTTCACTAAGTAGCACGCTCTTTTTAAAGCGAAGATTTTTTTCTTTCTCTATGGTTTATACTGACTGTGATTGAATGAACTGAATGAACGAAACGAACAAAATGAACGAAACACATCACTAGTAAAATAAATGTGGCTAAATTAGGATCTGTCAAATTACTCTACGGCATTATTTATTATACTTTATGGGCCTGTTTCAACATCCACAAATAAGCACTAAGCAAAAAATAAGTAGTTAGTTGTAATTTACAACGTCATTTTGAAGTATCTGGCAAATAACGCTAATCAGATTATAGGATTTTAGGGTAAAGAGAACTGTATACTCGATGTATATGTACGATCACTAGGATCTATAAGTCGGGTTACCTACGCCATATCGAATTCCAAATGATCGAAAATTAAACTATCGAACACTATTCATCGCACGGTCAAAAGATCGAACGTGCAAAATATCGAATTTACAAAATATCGAAGGGTCAACATTTCGAACGCTCAATACATCGAATAATATAAATAAAACATAAAAGTTTTTATATCATAATTTTTCCAAGCAAGACATAATGTAGCCAAGGCGAATTTTGCGGGACCCTCTACTCTGATGGTGAAGAAGAAAGGAATCTCAATCATCATCATTCTCTTGCCCTATTATCTTGGGCTTGGCGCAGAATCAGTTTATACGCTAAATATACTTATCAACACTGTCTAGGGATATTTTAGATTTACTTAATTAAATCAAAATTAATTAAAAAATACATGTATATATTATAAAAAAACCGTTTATCAGAACTTTATACAAAATATCCCCAGACGGTGTTGATGTGTGGATAATAATAAGCTGTATAGTTTGTTTGTTCAAAGTCAAACGCGCTTATCTCAGAAACTATATTGGTACAAAAAAAATGTGTTAGATCTTTTATCGGGAAGGTTATAGGTTATAAAAATAACGCGCTGTTACTGAAAAAACAAGATCGTCTAAGAAAAACTTTGTGAAAACGGGTGGAAAGAAGAATAAGAAAAAAAATTTTTTTTAAGAGCTTATGTTGCCTGCGGCCAAAGTCAGGAGGCTGATTCTCGTAGGTAATATACCTATCCTCGTAAAAAAAACTACCGCACGAAAGAAATCAAAATGCATAGAAATCGAGACACGGATAAAGCAATGACTGTATTTAATTTGAAAAAGAAAATTCGATAGGTAAACTTTTTTTGTATACGAACTGCACGAGAATTGGCCACTGCATAGGTAATTCCCCGCCAGAAAAGTCCCGCGCGGGGAAAGTAGTCCCTATGTCGACCATTATATAAAAAAAAACATAAAAATCTTTAAAGTATTCTGTAGTGTGTAACAATAATATTAACTAGTTATCTATATATACATTATCTATAAATACATATTAATTTAATATAATAAAACTGTAAAGTAGGTGAATTCTGTACATTGCATATTTTAAAAAAAAATTGCATTGAAGGGGCTTCTTACACGTAATAGATACCAAAAGTATATTTTTTGAATTTTTTGTCTGTCTGTCTGTCTGTCTTTCTGTCTGTTTGTTCGAGCTAATCTCAGAATCTACTGGACCGATTTTGATGGGGCTTTTTTTATTTGACTCAGCATCACTTGGAGAGTAAACTAGGATAGAAATAATCACGCCAATAGACTTAGGGGGTAAGCAGAAAATTGAATCTCAGCAACTACTGGACCGATTTTGATGGGACTTTTTTCATTTGTCTCAGTGTCACCTGGAAAGTAAACTGAGATATAAATAATCACGCTAATTGACTTAGGGGGTAGGCAGAAAATTGGATTTTGTTTGTTTTTCAACCGATTTCAATAGTTCTTTTTTTGTTGAACTAAGTGTTATTTGGACTTATACTTATGACATTGCTAATCACGCTACCTGACTCAGGGGGTAGGCAGGAAATAGAATTTGGGTTGTGTTTAATTGATTTTCATGGATCTTTTTTACTCAACTGTGTGTTACCTGGACTCAAAGTTACCATACAAATAATCACGCTACCTGACTTAGGGGGTAGGCTGGGAATTAAATTCTGAACGCTATTGAACCAATTTAGATGTTTTTTTTATTCAACTGTGTGTAGGTACCTAAAGTCGCAGGTAGGACTGTTTCAGCTGTGTGTACCTAAAGTCGCAGGTAGGCCTGCATTTGGATAATGTTAACCTCTAAACCAGTTTTTGTTTGTTAGTTTGAACGCGCTGATCACAGGAACTATTGGTCTGGTTGTAAAATATGTTAGATAGATACATTGCTAGATAACTTATATACTTCTTCTTCGGGAAAGGCTTTGCAAGTAGTTTAATGCATATAGGCTTATAAATATTTTCGCTACGATCAATGGGAACGGAGCAAAATTAAGACGCGCGTGGGCGGGCCGTTAGTGTTAAATGTGTATGTTAAATGGAAAATTCGTAGAGGATTTTTGTGTGTATGTTAACAACTGATTTTTATAAACGATAGGTAAAGTGGTATTTTAATGAGTTCGGCTGTGAAATGTAGGATTTAAAACATATTTTACTTAATTTTATTTCCGTGAAAATCTACAAAATCTAGAAGTTATCAAAACCAAATGCTTAATAATAGTCATACTTGAATAATCGGCTCGCAAGAACCAGAACACTCTTTCTTGATCTTTTACTGAAAGCGGAAGCTTGATGTCAGCGCTTACACTAATATTAACGAGCAAGAATGAGAACCAAGAACTAGAACTAGTATGAACAGATGTTTATATCAGCCGAACGCATGCTAATCGTTATTCAAATCGTTAGAACACTAGAACACTTTGAAGAAAACGCTCCGGGGAGAGAGCAAGTCCGAACATGAAAGAATGCTCTAAGCAACAGTTCGCACGCTCTAGTGCCGTTTACATCAATCGAGCGAGCATTCCTAGAATATTCTATAGAACCCAATAGAACGAACGAATGCTCTGAGCCTGTTTAAGAAAATAATAATAAGGTGGGGATAGAATGAGCATTCACTCTTATAATTTGAATGGGCCTTTAGGTAGTGCGCCTTATAAAAAAGTTAAACAAAATCGACAGAACGTTTTCATTATGCTTAGATACTGCGAGTTATTTATAGGTTTGTTTGAAACGACCATGTTTGCGTACTGTAACTGCAACTGCCTCGGTGCCGCTGCGCCAGGGTTCGATTCCCGGGTCGGGCCAAAAATACGAACCTGGGTATTTCTGTTCAGAAATTCACAGGGAAGCCCGGAGTTTGGAAGTTGCCGGTGTTACAAGCCCGTACCTCGGAAAGCACGTAAAGTCGATGGTCCTACCTACGCCTGATCTCCCTCCTGTCGTATCAGATTTCTGTCCCATCGGGCTATGAGAGTGAAAGGAATAGAGAGTGCACCTGTGTTTGCGCACACACTTGTGCACTATAAAATGTTCCGCGCAGTGGGTTAGTCGTTGTGACTGGCCACCGTACTCGAAATCGGCTAGGGGGACTTTTATTTTTATTACATTGGTACTCAAATCCAAAGCCCAGGCCTATATTATTTCCTTGGACGTGATCGGGTCCCTGACATACGGATTCAACCAAAACGCTAACTATGGACCTTATAAACAAAAAATAACACAACGAGCGATAGAGAGGCCTATGCTCGCAATTTCTCTATAAGATCGAATCAGAGATGACGAGATACGTAGAAGGACTAAGGTAACGAACATAGCCCTGACAATCAGTAAGCTCAAGTAGCAGTGGACAGGGCACGTAGCGCGAAGAACTGATGGCTGTTAGGGCAGTAAATTTCTACAACCTACAAAACATACAAAAAACCTTTACACCAAAGACGCAGCGTAAGACGTCCACCGAAAAGATGGATAGATGAACTTGTAAATATTGTAGGATCGCACTAGATGCAGCCTGCTTGTAATCGGTCGCTGTGGAAATTCGTGGGAAAGGCCAATGTTCAGCAGTGGACGTCCTGTGCCTAAAAATGATGATGATCGGTGCCCTTCGAAGACTGTGGCCAATCCAGTTCTACTTGCGACGCGCTTGATCTGCTGGTCTATTAGAATTTCGCTTGATGTTTTGGCCCTGACAATACGACACTTCAACTTAGAAATAGGTAGAAGCATTTTTGATATTTTTTTTATCCGACTTAAAAAAGGAGGTTCTCAGTTCGACCTGTATATTTGTATGTATGTTCTCCGCAAATATCTCGCGTTTGGCTGAACCGATTTTGATGCGGTTTTTAGTACTGGTAAAGTCGGGTTACTTTGGCTACTTTTTTTATATATTTTATTGAATCCCTCTGGCATAGATACTCTAGGTGACTTTAAGTGTTATAATATTTTTTTTTGGCTTAACACGTTCCGGGACACTACTCCAGACACAATAGATGTTTTATTGTTTTCACGCCTGTAGGCGGTCACTGTCCCGGAACGTGTTAATAAGAATAGTAGCTAATTATAAATACATTATTTAATTAAATAAATGAACAGGCATATGTTTATTTTAATATTTTTTATAAACCCAACCTCTTCATTTTTCATTTCATTTTCGCGTTTCGTTCCTCGCATGCTACGTAAGGCCATGGAAATAAGAAAATATCGTCAGTTGCAGGTTCAATTGGTGTAACTAACAAAATTACGTCAAGTGAGTTAAATATACAGTAATCCTTAGTTTTTTCTGTTTTTTCGAATGGTATTTAAAAAAAAAATCTATCTTCAAATAAAATACAATTACATCACTTTTTTTGGCCATATACTTTTTAAATTTCCTTTACAATTTTGTTGTAACTGACATGCTATTAGTTTTGACAGGTTAAATTGGTGTATTTTTATGACTGTAACTATTTTGGTATGTGAAAGAAAAGGATTTGCAATTACACTAATTAGCTATGACTCGGAAACAATATTAAGACAGATACATCTTTATTACTCCAATAGTATCAGCTAAAAAACTTACATGTGTCAAAGATCAGGATTGCTACGATGAAGAAAAAACCGGCCAAGTGCGAGTCGGACTCGCGCACTGAGGGTTCCGTGCCAACTTTAACTGAATTAGGGATTCTTACTTCCACTTAGCCAAAATACCATAATATTTTGTTGACCGCAAATATAACTTTGTTTTTCATAGTGTTTGTATGAAAGACAAAGTTATATTTGCGGTTGAATAAAATGTGCTATATCTCAAAAACAACTAGTTCGATTTCGCTCAAACCTATTTTCGTTAAAAGTTTTTAATAAGATCTACATCATATATTTTTTCCAAAATTTTCACTACCTTAGTTAAAAAGTTAGATGGGGGGGACGCCCATTTTACCACTTTGGAAGCGTCTATATCTCAAACATTAGACTTTTAGAAAAAATGGTTTTAGAAACCTCAATGTCATTTTGAAAGACCTATCCATAGATAGACGTACACGTATAGGTTTGGGTAAAAATTTTTTTTAGGTTTTAGTTTCATGTTTTTTAAATTTTTAGTACATGAATCAGAAAGCGGTGCACAAGATACATCTACTTACCAAGTTTCAGCTGTGTGATGTTAATAGTTTTAGAATAAAGTGGCTGTGACATACGGACGGACAGACAGACAGACAGACAGACAGACAGACAGACAGACTTGACGAAACTATAAAGGTTCCGTTTTTTGCCATTCGGCTACGGAACCCTAAAAAGACGTAAAATCTATCAAAACTAAACATTCCATGAAACCTGATGCAATTACCTGTGAAGTCAAATTAGATCCAAATGGAAAAGATATAACAAAGGGAAAAGGAAAGGGAAAAGGAAAAGGCAAGAAAAAAGGAGAAGGAAAATAGACAACTAATGAAGCGTCAAATTCGACTGCACATACGTTTGAAACAAGACTGAAAAAAACATTCCAGAATTTGAAACCGCTTTATAAAAAGAGACTGCAAATATCACAAGTAAAGTATAATAAGGATTTAAAAAAAATATGCGATGATGGTGTTATTCCTAGCAGGTTCCACGGGGATTTCATGAATCTAAGGTAGATGCTGCAAATGTGCGAGACACACTAAACCAAAGTGACGAAGAAGACTCTTCGTCTTCTGACGTAGCCATAGATTTATCCTAAGAAGATTCGATAAAGTTGTTCTTTAATTATTTCTCAGAAAACATCTGAAAGTTCATTTCTATTAAGAAGTTTTTGTTTTTATTTTCATAGATTACCAAAGCAAATTCCAGAAGCTTATAACTTTTTTTTTATTTCTCAATAAATGTCTCAAAGTTTTTTCTATTAATATAATAGTGTTTTATTCAAATAATCCTACGTTTTTCTTAGAACTATAGTAAAATAAACAAACTAGTGTAAATGGCAACAGGATGTTTTTTCAGTAATTCCCTTGATTTTAATACTTTTACCCAAATTATAAAGCAACTAAGTACATAAAAACCAGCCAGTGCACCAAAATGTACTAAACGATTTTAATTTTTGAGCACACTTACACCAATTTGTCCTAAGTTCTTTCAAAAAATATTATGTAAAGTTAGTGTAACTATCAAGAGTACAAAGAATTTTTGGTGTAACTGAAATTTATTTCCTTAATTAAGGTTTATTGGAACATTATTTATATTTTAGTTAAATCCGCGTTGAATTCTAAATAATAAAAAATAAAAAATTGATACAATTTAAAACAATATTTATTCAAAAATTAATTAAATTAAATTAAATTACAATTGTTATTACAATAAATTAGAAATTAAATTACAGAGATAATATTACACAAGAGAGCCGGACTAACTATAGGCAGAGCAGCGGGATATGTGGGTAGCTCTGGTGTGAGATCGGAGCCGAACAATACAAGATTTAGTTTTTTAAGGAGCAATCACAATATTTTACAGATAAAATAACCGATAATGTATGAATTTCTGTGAAATTTATTTCATTTCTGTGAAAACATATTGAGAAAATATTAAGTAGGAAAAAAGTTATGTTCAGTTTTTGACGAAAAAAAACTTAAATCGCTGCTCCTAACAAATTGTGTTTTGTCAGTAACCCCAATTGAGCCTGCAACTGACGATATACAAAAATGACACAGAGAAGATGGTTAGAAAGTTCCACCAGCATGCGATCCTATTCGTTTGAAGACCCAAGCAACATCACATACTTACTGCAAGATCTCAAGACACAGTCGGATCTTTCTGCGTGGATAGAAACGTCAATTAATATTAATGAGTAATTGTGGTTTTATTTTTCTATACTTAAGTAATATGACAAATAACACCTTATGGTGTATCTGTCACCGTAAAATTGTAAAAACCGTTAGATTATAATCTCTCTTGCGATATTGTATGCTGTTGATAGATTGTCAACCTTAAAGTATTGCTTACAAATTCAACGCATTATTTTCGTTAGATTATAATCTATTTAAGTGAAACCATTTACAATTTATCGCGCGGATACTCGCGTTAAATTGTCAACTGTCATGACTGCCCCCTTATTGGTCGGACTTACAGAAGGCCGTTCTATGTCCTTGAAGTTCAACCAATCAGCGCTCAAGGTGAGGTCTCTCGCATGCCATTTCACAATTTCACGGTTTTACTTCGATAGATTATAATTTACCGAAAATGTGTGTGTTTTTTTTTTTAATTATTTGTAAGGATAACCAGGGCTTACAAATAATTAGTAAGCTACAAGTTATACAATTTTTAAACCACTTATTGGTAATCACAAGTAGTAACAACTTTAAAAAAACGAACTCACAAATCGAACACAATCCAAGGTACACGAAAACATATTAGAAACATTATGCCTTATTAAGGGGATAACAAACTTAAGTAGTCATATAGATAAAAATCTAACTACAATGTAATATTTATACTATTGATCATTGAAAAAAAAGTTCACTTGACGTATGCCGCCGGAAATTCCGCCGGGTGGTGTGGAACGTCTAGTTTTAAATAAATGTGCGCGAAACAAATTTATTTATTTATTTAAATCTTCATGCACAGGACATAGAATTGTACATATTATGGCAGACATAATGCCAAAAAAATTATCACCAGGCGCTGCAACAAAAGTTATAGAGGCAAGAAAAAAAAATCCTTAAAGTGATTTTATTTTAATTTCGCAATGTCATTGAAAGATATTTTCGCAATGTCATTGAAACATATTTACTATGTTAGTTAGATATATGTATCATCATCATCATCATCATTCGCTTACCCTGTTCCCAGTTTATCTGGGGTCGGCGCAGTATGTTTTTCTCTTCCACACTATTCTATCACTCGTTACTGAATCATCCACTCCTTTCACACTCATATCATGTTTCACACAGTCCATCCATCTCTTTTTCGGCCGGCCTCTTCTCTTCCATTCATTAACATTCATTTAGTTAGATATATGTATGTTTATATTATGATCAACGTGGTTCACTGTTTACTGTCCACATTTGTTTATTACTTTGTCTGGTAGAGCTTATCTATACTAGTTGTTGACGCTACGTTTAAGTTAATTATACTACACAGATAATTTATCCGGTAAATGAAATGTAAAAAAGTATGGTTTCTGAATACAAGTCAATCAAGGTTACTAAATCTTTTTTGTAACATGCCTTACAAAATATCGTTCGGTGCAACACACATGACAAAACATTTTATAATCCTGTATTTATATAAATTCCACTTGTAAAAAGCAATTGTGAACCTGTGACAGACGAGGAATGTATGTATGGTGACAAAACACTATAAAAACAAAAATAAACTATCCTGTATTTATATTGTAGTTTCAGGAAGATTTCTAAAACACCTCCATCATGGATTCTAGTAATAAGTTTTCATTACAAGTAGGTAAGTAAGTCAAATTTTAATAAAATGATGCCTTCAATTACAATAATAGGAACAAGGCATAAAAGTATTCAACAAAAATTACTTTTCACGTAAATCCTTCGCCTTAATAACATGCAAAATTGTTTCTAATCGTTGTTTACGTACAGATATAAGAAACCTTCACAACATGTTTAAACTTAAACACACTGTCTGAGCGTGCCGAACTGTCGTCTTCACAATGATTTTAATCATTTTAGTAGTAATTTTATTCTTATGTTTAAGTTTATTGTTTACCGCTTCGAAAAGAAAACTGAACTTCTGGAAAATAAAGAAAGTGCCGTATCTGCAACCACAACCCATTTTCGGAAATTACGGGGACTACATTCTGTTGAAGAGATTCATAGGTGATGTCTCCCAGGATATCTGCCGGGCGTTTCCCGATGAGCCCTACATAGGAACCTTCTACGGCTCTGATCCAGCTCTCCTCATACAAGATCCTGAGTTACTAAAGCTTGTTCTGACCAAGGACTTCTACTATTTCAACAGCCGAGAAGTGGCTCAGTATACGCGCAATGAACTCATCACGCAAAACCTATTCTTCACGTACGGAGACAGGTGGAAGGTCATCCGCCAGAACATGACTCCCATCTTCACATCGGCTAAGATGAAGAATATGTTCCCCTTAATAGAGAACTGTTGCCACACCTTCGAGAACTTACTGGACTATGAGACGCGCGTGAGTAACGTGATAGAAGTGAGGGCTCTGACCGCCAGGTACACAATAGAAGCCATCGGGTCCTGCGCTTTCGGTGTTGAAATGGACTCCATGAGCAAAAACTGCAAAGAGAACCCTTTCATTGACATGGGCGCCAAGATCATGGACACTTCCACTTACCGAGGATTGAAGTGGATAGCGAGAGCTATGTGGCCGTCAGTGTTCTATGGGCTAGGATTCAAAACCTTCTCAACTGACATCGACAAGTTTTTCGATACTTTACTAACAAACATCTTCAAGGGTAGAAACTACACGCCAACAACAAGAAACGATTTTGTCGACAGCATTCTGACTTTATACAAAAGCAAGCACATTACTGGAGACAGTATGAGCAATATGAAAACTGGTGGAAATGAAAAGGTGTCTTTGGAAGTAGACAATGAAATGTTGGTAGGTTTATGTGTAGTGTTTTTTGCTGCTGGCTTCGAGACCTCATCTACTACGTCATCATACACTTTGTTCGAGTTGGCAAAGGACAAGGATGCGCAAAGACGTGTGCTGAAAGAAATTGATGAGTATTTGAAGGTGCGCAATAATAAACTAGGCTATGACTGTGTGACTTCGCTGCCGTTCACGGAAGCTTGTGTTGACGAGACCCTACGCCTTTACCCGGTGCTGGCACTCCTAACCAGGGAGTTGGTGGAAGACTACACATTCCCGTCAGGGCTAACTCTGGAGAAAGACATGCGCGTGCACATACCGGTGTACCACTTGCACCACAACCCGGAGTTTTTCCCCGAACCTGAGAAATTCCGACCAGAAAGATTTTTGCCCGACGAAAAGCACAACATCAGACCTTATACGTACATGCCTTTTGGAGATGGACCTCGAATTTGTATAGGTATGTAATTATGTTACTTTATTGCTGGATTTCATGTGAAGGCGATCCATTTTAAAAATGTTTTTAAAAGGTCTTGGAAAGAAGTATTATAATGTTTCGAAATCTTCATATTAGAAATCACTTTAGTGTCCTATTTTTATTTATTCTTATATCAAGATAAGTTTTATTTACCATTTTAATAGGTTGGTTACCTAATTTGTTTTTTTAAATAAATTTTTAATCTTTTGTTTTGTGCCCATGTGTATGTCTGACTATGACTTGTATATATGTCGTGGAACTTACAAAATGCGAAGAGAGATTTCTAAAACTTGATTGTCCTCATCAAGCTACTATTTTTACAAGTCTCTTTCATATAAATAAAACCTGTAGAGTTTCCTTAAATTTATTCTGAAATTGGTCCTTGTACTATTTATTCTTAAATTCGGCGCAGATTCGGACCCCATCGTTTATTTGTTGCGTGGTTTCTCTGATCATAGTGTTACATTCCTAGGAATGAGGTTCGCAAAGATGCAGATGATGGCGGCGCTGGTGACGATCCTGAAGAAGTTCTCCGTGGAGCTGGCAGCGGGCACCCCGCACCAGCTCGCCTTCGAGCCGCGCTCCATCGTCACGATGCCCAAGGGTGGGCTGCCGCTCAAGTTCACCGTGAGGGAGGGCTGGGAACAGAGGGTGCTGCAGTAATAGATGTTTCTGCTTGAAAAAGTCTTCAAAGTTGTTACGTAAAACAGGGTATTGAGTTAGAATTGTAAGTTATGCGCTCGAGCTTCTATGTAAAAAGAGAAAACGTTTGCCACCCCTAAACGTTGCCCGATTTTCGAGATCTCTAAAAATCTAAAAGCTATGAAGTATGATAACATTTGTCTAATTAGTAATATTTTGTTTATGTGGTGTAAGTTCGTTTAACTTTTATTTTAGTACCAACAAAAACATGTCCTTTGATTGTTGAATTTGACTTGTAATAATTACAAGTACAATTATTGTAGTAAATATATGCTGCTACACCAGAATAAAATGAATTTAGAAATTGATGGTTTCAGTTTCAAGCGAAATAATAGACAAAGTTTTGTTTAACAATGCTTATGAAGAATCGGAGTTCAGTGCCCAGGCTATCAGTAATCTACAAGTAAATCATTTTAAAGATAACTAGAAGACACTAATAATAACGTATCTAAATGCTAGAAATCTATTTTGGTTCCGAATTGTATGTATGGTTGGTTTTCCTTTATCGCCGTATGAAAATATTATAGTGTGTTGAGTGAAAAAAAAGGATATTTCCTTTTCTAAAATATAAATAAATAACTGAGGCTAGAGCCTACCTAGGAGTACGCATGGTACCTACCTGTCGCGGCAGTCCCCGCCTTTAAACAAAGGGGAGTGTCGCGTTTTAAGACAATAAGGAATACCAATACATAACAATAATACAGCAAAAACGAACTATCAATCTAAGTAGTTAAGAAAACATCTATATATTATAATGACAACCGTTTGGTGACAAGCAAGTTTTTAAGGGATTTAAATATATTTTATGTTGCAGCCAAATGTTGCGTTCATTGACTTGGCTAGTTTTTTTATTTATTTTTTTATTTATCAAATCCTGTAGTTACATTACAATAGCCTTAAAAACCACTGAGGTTAGACTATTGATTATCTTAACTACGGTACAGAGGAAAAAGGAAAAAACCGGCCAACCGCGAGTCGGGCCCGCGCACTGAGGGTTCCGTTCCACCCTTAACTGAATTCGGGGTCCACTTACTTTCACCTAGCGAAAATATACAATATTCTTATTAGTATGAAAAACAAAGTTATATTTGCGGTTGAGGAAAATGTGCTATATCTCAAAAATTACCGGTTCGATCTCGTTCAAACCAATTTTTGTTGAAAGTATTTGTTAAGATCTACATCATATATTTTAATTTAATTCAAAAGTTAGATGGGGGAGGACGCCCATTTTACCACTTTGGAAGCGTCCATCTCTCAAACGTTAGACTTTTAGAAAAAACCGGTTAAGTGCGTGTCGGACCCGCGCACTGAGGGTTCCGTGCCACCCTTAACTGAATTCAGGGTCCACTTACTTTCACTTAACGAAAACATCACAATATATTGCGACCGCAAAAATAACTTTGTTTTTCATAGTGTTTGTATGAAAGACAAAGTTATATTTGCGGTTGATAAAAATGTGCAATATCTCAAAAACTACTGGTTCGATCTCCTTCAAACCAATTTTCGTTGCAAGTTTTTGTTGAGATCTACATCATATTTTTTTTTTTCAAAATTTTCACGTTCTTAGTTCAAAAGTTAGATGGGGGGGGACGCCCATTTTACCACTTTGGAAGCGTCTATATCTCAAACCTTACACTTTTAGAAAAAATAGTTTTAAAGACCTCAACATCATTTTAAAAGATCTATCCATAGATACCCCACACGCATAGGTTTGAGTAAAAATAATTTTTTAGGTTTTAGTTTCATGTATGGGAGCCCCCCCTTAAATATATTTTTTTCTTACTTTTTGTATTTGAATCGGAAAGCGGTGATCAAAATACACCTACCTAGCAAGTTTCAGCTATGTGACGCTTATAGTTTCAGAATAAAGTGGCTGTGACATACGGACGGACAGACAGACAGACAGACAGACTTGACGAAACTATAAGGGTTCCGATTTTTGCCATTCGGCTACGGAACCCTAAAAATGGTTTGAGAAACCTCAATGTCATTTTGAAAGACCTATCACACGTAAAGGTTTGAGTAAAAAAATTTTTTTTTGGTTTTAGTTTCATGTATGGGAGCCCCCCCCCCCCCCCTTTAATATCATTTTTTAAAGTTTTTTGTACCTGAATCGGAGAGCGGTAAACAGGATACACCTACCTACCAAGTTTCAGCTGTATGATGCTAATAGTTTCAGAATAAAGTCGCTGTGACATACGGACGGACAGACAGACAGACAGACAGACTTAACGAAACTATAAGGGTTCCGTTTTTGCCATTCGGCTACGGAACCCTAAAAAGGAAAAAGGAAGTATTTAATATTACGTAGGTAGTTAATTGGATGTCTGTGTTTAATAAACTGCCTAGGCATCTAATTAACTGGCCGATGTGCACCTTAGGCAATACTGTTGCAACATGTTTTGCGAACATAGCAATTTATCATGGCACTTAGTTATATCTTGAAGAGTTAACACGTTAGTAGATAATAATGATATGCAATCATTCAAGTAGATGTGAAGAATAAATTACTACTAATAGCATGTACCTGTATTTAATAGCTAAATAAATACGAGTTTGAGAAAACATATGATTGCGGTAAATACTATTTACTTATTAGCAAGACATTTAAATGACTTCGCAAAATTTCTTAACTAAAGGCACCTACATAGTGGAAGGCGTACGAATTTAATTTTAAAGAAAAACCGCAACTTGATGTACAGTCACACAACCTTATTCATAAAAACGCAAACAGTTTAATAAACCTGTTTTAACTATTACACTGTTTTGTCTCGTTCTTTCTTGGCGCTGTCATCATTTGACAGAAAGTGACAAAATAGTGTTATAGCTAAAATAGGATTATTTGACTGTTTGAATTTTTATGAATAAGGGGGACAGAATATATATGTACAGTTTAGTCGTTTGGCACCAGTAAGTTGTTACTATCTTGCTTGTATTCTTTTGAAGTATGTGTGTTTATCGTATTTTTAACCGATTTGATCCTTTTTTCCAAATTTTCCTTTCCTTATTCCGGTACTTGTCCATCTCCTTTCGTTTCCCTATCTTTTACTCACTCCGTCGTGGCATAGCACAAGCCGTGCAAGCCAAAAATTATTTAAAAAAAAAGTTGTTACTACTACGTATAGAGAAGCTATGCCAAGCAAAATATGTAAAATTTTAAAAAACTTTGAAAATTTTTATTTCGAACTAGCGATCCCGGCGAACTTCGTTTCGTTGCCCTCGGCGGCCCCGTCCCCGTTTCCTATATTTTGAAATTTTCCGTTTAAACCTTCCTTAGACTTCCACGAATATTTCAAGACCAAAACGATCAAAATCGGTTCAGCCGTTCTCGAGTTTAAGCGAGACTAACACAAATAGCAATTCATTTTTATTATACAGGGTGTCCCAGGATACCTGTACCAGCGAAGGTCTGGGGCTAGAGGATACTAATACCCAACGTTTGAGCCCAATGTATGTTCCGCGATATTAGGCTTGAGAAGGCCAGGCCAGGCTTAAGAAGGCTATTGAATGAGCATTAAGAGGCGGGAAACCCCCGCTTCTTAAACCCCCGCTTTGGAAGGCAAGAGGAAACCCACCACATTATCTTCTCTAGTTTGGAACTTTAGAGTTTTTATAAAGATGAAGAAAAACTCCACAAAAACGCTCGAACTGTCATGGCGTCCTAAATGACGTCACTGCTTAAGTCGAAAGTCTTCTTGACAGCAAAATATTATGAAGAGTGGTCTATAGATAGTGCCATCCACGAAGGCGCGCTCCTTTTATTTTTGATTGAGGAAAGCACGGGGTGCGAGGTGTGTGGCAAATATTAAAATATCAAATAATATACATTTAATAATTGTATTCATTATAATATCATTAAATATTGGCAAAAACTTGCACACATGTACAATAAACGATAAGGATGAGAGATGGCGCGCGCTTTCGTGGATAGCACTATCTATACAACAGCAAAACATTGCCCGACATTGTGCAAGGCGTGACGTCACGTCACATACTCTGATAGCCGCGGATTCACACTAAACGTAGGTAGGGGAGACTGGGGCTGGTTTTAACAGGGGTAAATACTAACAGCGTAATTACATAGAACCTATTCGACTTACCACTCTGATTCCAACGCACTTTGTGCTTACGATTACGCGCGAACGTGTCTAGATCTGTCAGTTACCGGCCGAGCGTCA
This sequence comes from Pyrausta aurata, assembly GCA_963584085.1. Taxonomy (NCBI): domain Eukaryota; kingdom Metazoa; phylum Arthropoda; class Insecta; order Lepidoptera; family Crambidae; genus Pyrausta; species Pyrausta aurata. The sequence continues at coordinate 9,016,792 of OY757273.1, forward strand.
TGGGAGCAGGTTGTGTCAGACGCCTCCAATTTTACAGGTAAATGAACTTTTTTACTTGTTTAATTTTTTGCATTACTCTTTAAATATGTATCGTAGAAAATTGGCTTTGGTATTGAACAAATCCGTATTTATTATATTTTTTATTAATGTTAAAGTTTTAATCGACAATATAACCGACAAAAGAAAAATAATAACTTTGTGCAAAATGGGGTCGTGGGGTTGGTTTTAACAAAATGCACGGGGTAGGTTCTAACGCGTTAATATTTGCCCCGCATACGGGGCAAGTTTTAACAGTTGAAAAAATTTAAACGTAGTTCATATCTTTCTTACTGTTTCTGGATACGAGGATGCAATTTTGATCACAACTGCGACCCCATTTCGAACAATGTTCAGGTTGAGTGGTTAGCGTGCCGGTTTTCAAGGCGCCACCATCTCTGAGGTTCCGGGTTCAATCCCCGGTCGGGGCAATGTAGAAAAATAAGTTTTCTACACTGTCTCGGGTCTGGGTGTTGTGGTACCTTCGTTATTTCTGATTTCCATAACACAAGTGCATAAGATACTTACTAAGGGATCAGAGCAATGTACCTATGTGATGTTGTCCACTATTTATTTCTTTATTCATTTAATATTGCGTGCGATGTGGATCGACCTATTAAACTTCTATTGTTTTTTTAGAATGAGGAAATATAAAAGGAAAACCACACGTGGAAGTACATCGAAAGAGGCCTATGAACTAGCAGCTAAGGAAGTGGTGGAAAATAAAAAGATCTTTAGAAGAAGAAGCTAAGCTAAAGAATAACAAAAAGAAATCTACTGCGAAGTTTAAAGTCAATAAGAAAAAGCAAAGAGTTAAGAAACATAAAGTGGAGGAAAAAGAAAAGAAGTCCAGTAAGCAGCCTAAGGATAGAGTGAAAAAGAAACTATTAAAAGAGAGTTTAGAAGAAGACGATGATGAGGATGTGGAGGAGATCATATCTGGAGATAAAGGAGAGGTTTACAAAAATGAAATTTTAATTTAATTAACAATTTTTAGATAATTTAAATAATAAACTTTTAAAAACCTTCGCAACTCATCCTGTCTACTTACTCCAAAAACATGTCGAATCGTGAATAAAAAGTTAATCTTTCAATGTCAAATGTAATTTTTCTTAATCTGAAAATGTCATTATGCTTTTCGCTTTCGATCTTTTTTAATCTGTTCAAATAACTGATTGGCTGGCAGGTATTTGACATTTTTCAGCAGGAATTTTTATTTGTTAAAGATGAATTTAGTGACTTTTAAGTTTATTACACATGTTTAAACGGCAAGGAGCCGAATTTCATTTTATTTGGATGGTTAATGATCATTTGATGATCAAAAAATATTTTTTGTTCTTTCATTTGAGTAATGCTGATTGAGTGAGTCAGTTTAACTAATACAATTTAAGTTTTCTGTTTATTTTATAAACGATAAGGAACCGCATTTAATATTATTAGTGTTTCTAATAAACATTGAATATTATTTTGTTGTTTATCTTAACTAAAATCTCATTCCAAACTACATGTTATTTCTTACCCCCGCTGTTAAAACTTTCCCCAGCGGTGTTAAAACCAACCCCAAACCGGGGGTAAGATCTAACAAGTGACTTGTTTGCCAAAACTATTTTTTTCTCAGATATGGTAATTATTATAAACATTTTGTTGTGCTTTGCGTAAAGCTCATTAAATTTTGCATCATGTACCAAAAAACCATGTTTCTTGCTAAAGTAGTTTAGAAAATATAACGCTTAATTCAAAATTTGTTAGAACCAGCCCCAGTCTCCCCTACTATACGTTTATTAACATGTGTCCTACCCTTGGATCTACAACAACATGTAATGTCAAGTTCTTTTGTTTATACTAGATAGCTAGCTTTTTTTTCCGTTTATTAACAAATAAAAAATCTTACAAAACAAGTAGGTATGAACTTAGTATAAAACCACTAAGGTTTGTAATTTCACTAAGTTGTAAGCTTACGTCGATCAACATATTAAACAAATAATCAAAGTATAATGCAGGCTAACTTTTAGACGATTATATAATAATGACTCAATTTACCTTTTTTTTAAAAACACACATCTTTAAACGACAAAAAAAAAAGAGTTTGACGAATACGTGTTTTTGTTTTTACATTTTAACTTTCAAAAGAGAATTTAGAAAATGTATTTTAAGCTTGTTTTTAATATTTTTAACTGTCAGATTATCCCTTACTTCAGTAGGCAGTTTATTTATGAGTCGCGGAACAATATAATCAGATGTTCGTCTCCCGTATTCATTACTTACGCGCTCGAGCAAGTTACAATTCAGCTGACGTCGAGCTACCGATCGGGTGTATACAGGCTGTACAGCTTGTGGTTGATCAATTGTACTGAAGAAAAGTTTTTTTAACAAAATTAATTGAACTTGACTATGGACAGGCAATACTTTACAATAATTAAAAAGGCCGGAATAATCGTCACAATATTGATATCTTATTTTATTAGGTACTATATTCTTTAAAATTCTAATTTGAAGGTCATAAATTTTATTTAAATATGTGTTATAAGTACGGCCGTAGCTGCATAAACCATATTGAATGTATGATTCAGCTAGCGAATTATAAAGCATTAACTTAACTTTAAACGGGATTCTTTTCTTAAGTATTATTATATTTGCCAAAAACTGTCTTAATTTATTACAAACATGTTCTACGTGATTAAACCAATTAAATTTACTATCAAAAAAACTAGATATACTTTGCTAGACTGAGATATACAAAAAAAATCATTTTTCATCTCTCCTGTTCGGAAAATATAACTTTCCTGTGTAGATAGTCGAAATGATAGTATGTTTAACTCGGGTGAAAGCACCCATTTCACTCTCGAATTATTGGCGCTCTCACTTCGTTTGAGCGCCAGAAACATCTCCAGTGAAATGGGTCGCTTTCTCCCTTTGTATAACAATCTACCATTTTTTAACAATGGGACATTAATGCGCTTTCTGACATGTGAGATTAATACTATAGATTAAGAATTGGTTACTAACGTGTTTTGTGAAGATAGGAGCGTAGATTGAGAACGGTTAATCAATAGGTCGGTATATTTTTTGTTTGGCATAACAAGAAAGGAAGAAAAAAAAGGTACTAAATAAAGATTTATTTATTTATTTCTTTTTATAATATCACATGTTATTCTTCATTAATATTTACCTTTTGTAAAAGCGTTAGCATCTAGCACAAGTTCTATCAAGCTCCAGCGATATTTAGTGCTTTTTTCTTCTTCCAAATGACTTTTTACTAACCATAAAGCTATACACATGAATCTATTCTAAGCAGCATATACGAGTATATTGCTAGGAAGCATTATCGCCAGGTTACAATTTAGCACATTAGGGCATTATTGCGATCTTGCTTTAATCCGTTCAAATTCTAGGCAGTTCGATTCCCACTCAACTAGTTGAGTCGCCAAATTGACATTGCGAAGCACCTTAAGATTTTTTTTCTATTTTTCTCACTCGTGTGTGGCTGGCCCCCGCATATCTGCTAAATGCATTTACACGAAATTGCAATTCGAGTTTACTAATCTGTTCAAAAGCAGAGCTGCTTAACTTTTGAATTGAAGCAAGATCGCAATCTACACCAAGTTCTAGTTAAGTGTATTATAATCATTTTTACTGTAACCTGTAATGCGTGTTATATGAATTAAATAAATAAAATAAAAACATAAAAAATTATAGGTACTTACAATAGCCGTTATTTATAAGTTAGGTAAAAGAAAGCTTTAATTTTATACTCTTTGAGTTAAATTCAACGCACATTAACTGTGATTTTTTATATTTTCTAAAATCTAGCTTAGTATAAAAATAGATTATAGCTATTTCACGATCGACTAATAACCAATAACCAAGGAATTATTCAAATATGATACTATCGATGCTATTGCTTATTTTTTTTTATGCTCAACTATTTATAATATGTTGATAGAGGACTATCGAGCGGCATCGAATTAGGTTATCAGCTCATCAATGGCACTTATTTCTGCAGCACCCTCTGTTCCCAGCCCTCCCTCACAGTGAACTTGAGCGGCAGCCCGCCCTTGGGCATGGTGACGATGGAGCGCGGCTCGAAGGTGGGCTGCATCGGGGTACCATCAGCCAATTCCACGGAGAACTTCTTCAGAATCGTCACCAGCGCCGCCATCATCTGCATTCTTGCGAACCTCATCCCTGAATAATCATAAATGACAAATTTGAGGACCCCCGACAGTTCATATTTAAAGTCATGATAATCTTACCATGTTATTTCAATATCATTGAACCAAATTTCGAATCGATAGGACATTATGGAAGGTAGTCAGATCCCCTCATCAATTTATTAAAGACCTGATGATCTTCAAACTGCCGATCGGGTCAGGGATACCAGATACTGTCATCGGCACCATATTTTGAATCAATCGGACAACTAAAAAATAAAGAGCTGATGATCTTTGAACGGCTGATCAGATTTTTAAACATGGCTAAGAACAGTCGGGATAAAAATATCTGATACAAAAAAAATATATCGAAAATCGGTCCATCCGTTTTGGGCGCTACGATACACAGACAGACACGTTGATCTTATAACAGCCCGCTCTTTATTCTTCGGAGGTTAAAAATTAAAGACACCATGATCAGATGAACTCCCCAAAAATAATGAAATTATAAGCTCTTAACTGGACGGAATTATAAAAGAACAAAGCAAGAAAATATTCAGATTTATCTTGATGCGAAACTAAATAAATATTGTGAATCCCATTTTTCTTATCACATTGTTTAAGCAAATCGTTGCAATTAATAATGAAAACAATGTTTGACGTCAATCAAAGTAAATGAAATGACTGATAATTAAATTGAAAATTGAGATTTCGATAAAATGTATGTACGGTAACACTTTCCCTTTGTTTTTTCTCTTCTTCTTTATGTGTTCTCAATCATGAAAGTCAGAAGCAAAGTTCAGAATGGACATACCTATACATATGCGAGGTCCATCCCCAAAAGGCATGTAGGTGTAGGGTTTGATATTGTACTTCTCTTCAGGCAGGAATCTTTCTGGCCGAAACTTTTCGGGTTCAGGGAAATACTCAGGGTTGTGGTGCATGTGATACACCGGTATGTGCACGCGCATGTCTTTCTCCAGAGTCAGCCCTGATGGGAACGTGTAGTTCTCCACCACCTCTCTAGTCAAGAGCGCCAGCACCGGGTATAGGCGCAGAGTCTCGTTGACACAAGCTTCTGTGAACGGCAGCGCAGCCACACAGTCATAGCCCAGCTTATTCTCTCGCACCTTCAAATATTCATCTATTTCCTGGCAAACTTTTTTCTGGATTTCAGGTTGTTTCGCCAACTCGTACAAAGTATACGACATGGTCGTCGACGATGTCTCGAAGCCAGCAGCGAAGAACACCAAGCATAAACTCACCAGAAGCTCATCGTCAAAATCGATAACCACTTTTTTGTTCTCACCGCCGGGTTTCGAATTGACTATACTATCTCCAACAATAGTTTTTTTCATCTTAAGGTTCATCAAACAATCGATAAAGTCGTTTCTAGCGGTCGGCTTGTAATCTCTTTCTTGAAAGACATCCTTTAAGAATTTTTCAAAAAACGTATCGATTTTGGTGGAGAAAGTTTTGAATCCCAATCCATAGAATATGGCCGGCCACATAGCCCTGCATATCCATTTCATGCCGCCATAAGTAGAGGTATTGAGAATGGTTCTTCCGAGTTGAATGAAGGGGTTGTTTTCGCTTTCTTTCAAGGATTTCATATCAACACCAAAAGCGCAGGCGCCGATAACTTCAACAGTGAACCGAGCTGTGAGCCCCCTCACCTCGATCACGTCGCTCAAGCTCGTCTCATAGTCCAGTAACTCCTCGAAGGTGTGGCTGCATTTCTCTATCAAATGGAACATACTCTTCATCTTCGACGACGTGAAGATCGGCGTCATGTTTTGACGGATCACCTTCCATCGGTCTCCGTATGTAAAGAACAGATTTTGCGTGAAGACCTCTTTTTCCGTATACTTAGACACTTCTCGGCTGCTGAAGTAGTAAAAGTCCTTCGTGAAGACGAGCTTTATAAGCTCTGGGTCTTGAATCAGGAGAGCCGGTTCTGACCCGTAGAATGTTCCTAAGCAAGGCTCATTCGGGTAGGCTTGGCAGAGTTTCTGTGAGACTTCTCCGACGAATTTTTTCAACATTATATAGTCTCCATAATGTCCGAAAACTGGTTTCGATGGTGGGACGACTATTTTTTTATTTTTCCAGTAGTTTCTTTTTCTGTTGTACGCTGCGAATAGTACAGTGAGTACAAATAAAAGGATGAGTAAGAGAATTGCGCCGATCATCGTGACGGGTCGTGGCTTGGTGCCGCGAGATACTGCGCCAGATAGTGTGTCGCATGTCTCTTATATACGTACGAGTATGTGACCCGGTTCATAATTAACGAAAATAATGATGAGTTTCAATTTTAAGAGCGCTATCTACGTTCGCTTAGTGACTGCAGGGACATACGACTCTGATGTGCTTTAATCGCTGTATTTTGGAATAGATTATAACTCTGCATTTTAAGGATTTACTCATTACTTCGATTGATTTCGTATTCCTACTATCTGGGACACCTTTTCTTATACCTGAGTGCGTAATTATTTTGTCCTAGATAATATGCGGGAGCGTGTGAAGTCATGTTTTTGGTTTTAGGTAACAGAACTGGCGAGCGGCACCGTGTGGTCTTCCAGTGTTGAAGTTACGAGTACTATATTAAGTATAACTGCCTCGGTGGCGGTGAGAGGGTCGCATTTTAAAGCGACGGCTGCGCCGGAGGTCCCGGGTTCGATTCCTGGGTCCGATTCCCGGGTCGGGCCAAAAATATGTACCTGGATTTTTCTGTTCAGAAATTCTCAGGGTAGCCCGGAGTTTGGAAGTTGGTGGTGTTTCACCCCCGTGCCTCGGAAAGCACGTTAAGCCGTTGGTCCTGCGCCTGATCTGATCTGATAAAATGTGTTAAATGAGACAATCCCAATGATTACAATAAAGATTTAAATAGGTTATGATGTTACTTGTTATCCTGACTGCAGCTATCCATTTTAACCGTTATACCACTTTCCAAGCCGCTGTTGGAAATTGGTAAACCTTAAATAAACTATTCCTGCTTGTATTTTTACAGTTTATCACACAGCAACTACAGCTATTAACTATTTTCTTATCGGCTCTCTGTCAATTTTTATATTTTGTCAATTATTATCTGTGTCATCGCTGTGATATGATTTTATCAAGGATTTTAATAATTGACTTATATCGTCTCTGTTTCTAATTCTAATCGTGTGTACTTTTGAATGTATTAGTACTGTAAGTAAACTGTCATGCTGTGCAAAATCTTGAGTTTTCATCTCTCGCTGAACTACCTACTTTACATCATTATCACATATATATCTGTAAAAACGACTCTATCTTTACGGCCTGTTTTGTCCGTATAAATGGTTACTGTTGTCTGTCTAATATTTCATACGAAATGACGTTCCATATTTGAATTATTCGTTGGTTAGTGCTATAATTTCTCGATGGTGGAACAGGCCCTCGATCTGTTTTCATGGCTTGCTCGTTACGCATCCAATTAATTGTTCTCAAGACTCACGTTTAACCTTGTAGTTTCATCACGAGTGCTCTCAGAACGTGAAAACCTCAGTGACTCTAAGCGCATGCGCGAAGCCCCCTCGCTGACGCCCTGTCTATTAGGGTGACAATGGATTACATCGTACTAAGCCTCTGATAAAACGTTCGATAAAACGACTTATTACATAAAAATGTAAATATTTTATTCAATTCAATTCAATTCAATTAATTTATTCATATAACAAAATACATTGTGTTTGAATTCATAGGATAAATAATATTAAGATAACAATAAAAAAAATACAATACAAATGACTATTTTAGACTAAATAGTTCATAATTAGCCACGTAGAACTTACGTCGATCGATAATGTACAGTAAAATATAAGTTAATGCGACAGACAGACAGACAAAAAAGTCATCCTATAGGAGTTTAGTATTTTTCGTACGGAATCCAAAAAATTACAACGGAAGAAAGTACTTAGATTACTCAGTGATAATATAGTATTTTTTAATTGTGCAAGAAGTACACGATTTTTGAAATAAAGCAAACGCAAGATGCGAAATACTTATCTATTTTTAACTATATCGTGTAGCGGGGTTTTTAAAAATTAATACGTTGAGTTTTCTACTGGAAGACGAACTAGGCTTCTATCGCCTATTTTTATTATTAGATTAAGTATTCAATACCTAAATAAAATAAATAATTTTATTATCGAGTAAATTAAACGCATAGAATTACATTTCAATTATTAAAAATTAATTGATTAAATATAATATTCCTTTGTTTAAATACAGGATGTTGTTTTGGTCAGCGACGAGCGCCTCAGGGATGAAAATATGAGTTATGCTTATTCTAAAAATAAATTCTTTTTAAATTATATGCAAGTTTTATAAGAGAAAACCTCTTCACAACCTTCTAAAATAAAACAAAATGAATGGGGAAACTCGCACCCTCGCGCGTAGCTCGCGTGTATCTACGAAATATTACGTCGTAGCTAGTAAGCTACTAGTTTTGACTCGCCCGCAATATCGCAATGAAAAATTGATTTTGTGATTTTTTTCCATTAAAAAAAATATTTTTTTACATTTTTTTGCCACCAGTATCGTTTGTGCAACCACCCCTGATTCGCTCGTCACTGACCAAAATAACACCCTGTATTAATTAAATTCAAATATCACAACAATGAAATTTCAAAATTAAATACGTACTTATTATAGAAATTTGCATTACAAATGTACATAATGCAGTCCTAACCTTAAATAAAGTAACTAATGAATCTTTAATCAACAGGTTTTCTATTCTAGAATCATGGTCACACTAGTCAATAGCACTCACCCCTGGTAGTATCTCGCGGCAGCCTCCGAGGCTGGTCTCATGTCGTGATAGCTTTTAAATACTTACAACATAACAATAAGGTATCGACAATAACATATCTCTACTATGATCACACATATCAGGACTAGCGTGGTGTGTTAGTAAATTAATAGTGAGAATGCAGTTGTGTGTTTTAAAGTGAATAGTGGCACATGTGTACTTTTATACTGCTGTAGCTTCAAAGGTAAGTAGATACTATGTGAGCAAAATATGTGTCACGTATCAAACATCATTAAATGATCAAACATCACTATTTTTGTGTAAATGCTTCACACTTGACATTGGCGGAACAAATTTCTCACCCCTTGGGAAACATTAAGTTCGGACGCCAAAAAGAAGAAGAAGACACTATTTTTGTAAAAATCTGTAAGGTGAGATGAAAAAAATAAAACATATTTTTGAATTTTTGTACACATATATTTGTACTTTTTATACAATTAATTAATTATTAGCCCAATAGTACATGATTTGGTTAAATATTGGAGCTGAAATTAAGACTTCATAGTCTGTTCATACACATTAACAAGATTTAAGAAACATTTTAACACAGTTGGGGCTGGCGTTAGCATTTTCTTTAAAGCATTAAGAGCCTCCGCTCCGCTCTTGTTTTTCAACGAATAAAATACCCTATAAACAAAAGTGGCATTGTATGTTTTATTAAAAACAGTCGGTTCAAAGCACCGTCCACATAATGTATTGAGGTTATTCATCTGATAAAGACAATGCTGGAATTCGACAAATTCGTGGATTAATTTCCTATCGAAGATTTCGATTAGATCACCTCTCGATAGTTTGAAGAATGGCTCCAAAATAGAGCAAGCCATATTACAATCAGCCACTATCAATTTTCTGAAACTTTCAGTATTTTCGGAGTCGGCACTTTCATTGTTATTGTTGTTCTTTAATTTCGGAAATACAGCACCTAACATAACGTATGAAAGTAGAATAGCGTATACTTCGCGCGCTGTGTCCGCTGTCCTACGACGAGAAAAATACACCAAAGTTATCATCAGAAGTCTTGCATCTTTCGGGAGATCGAGGAGAAATACGAAGCTTACGTCTGGTAATGAATCTTCTAAGAAATGGTCAAATAATTTGAGCGATTTGATTCCATCCCAACCATTCTCGAACGGACTGTTAAGCGCTTCATACTGTTGTTCTCGACCTGACTTTGAGTCTTTAAGATCGACGTGTTTCACCCCCCACTGGGTGTTGTGAAAAGAGATGCTGTCTTTTTGGTAATTCGTTAGCAAATTGAAAGCGTACTTTATAATCTCGATCGAGAAAAATAAAGAATCGTCGGCATCTAAATCTTCGATGCACCAAGACCCAAGCAAGGCGTTTGAGTGGTACAAGTTGATGTATGGCAAGGCGATGTGGTTGGCAGTGACGCCCTTCTCGAACCATCGCGGGTCATTTTCTTTGAAAGAAACGCATTTTCCATTCATCAGATACTCTACGGGTGCCCCTGGACTCTCGATGCTGCCAATCAAATTGATCATTTTTTTATGTTCATCTTCAAGCTTCAGCCTTTCTTCAGGACTCAACATTTGTAAAACTTTCCTGAGAGTATGATCCACTGTGTTTCTTGAAAGCCAATTTATAATCTCTTGATTTCTTTTCACATGGTTATAGCGAAAAATTCTCTCTCTTTCGAGTAAAGGTTGAAAAAATAATGCTGGGAAAATATTCTCATCTGTCAATACAATGAATAAAGCAAGCTTTTCTTTAGAAATGCCATACTTGTTTATAAAGTTTCCAAGATTGAATATGCCGCAGCGAATTGACCGTGAACGAGTTTCGTAGTCAAGGGGTGGCTTATATGGTATATAAGGGACACCGGAAAATGCGAATTCTATGTCATAGCTTATGATAGGGCACTTCAGCTTCTGAGCTAGAGCGATGCACTGTTTTTTTGATTCGAATTCGCACATAACATAGTCGATCTTCATCTCATCTAGTACCTCTTTATAAACGGATTTCATGAAAACGGGGAGCACTATGTCATCTTGTGGCCCGCTTTCGTCATATGACGGACCGTTCATATATCTCTCCTTGATTCTGAGCCTCGTCGTCTCATCAGCATGCCCACCTTTGAGGATGACGTAGCACTTGACGTTAGCTTTTTTGTACATTGAAAGATGCTCCCTCAAGTAATCAGCATATTTGTCGGATTCGCAACCGAACTGAAAAGGAAGTCCACTACGTTCGTACAAGTTGTAGAAATAATTTTGTCCGTCGATAACAACGCTGCAATTTTTCAAGTTGTAGTCCTCGAGTTCGTTCGCTTCAATGTTGAAGCTGAATGCTTTGATCCTCATGGTGACCTGCAAGCAAAGTGCAAAGTCAGATGAACAATCATTGTTGAAATAACTTTTGTTAGGGCAAGTAGCTTAAACATTTTGAGTAATAACAACACTCCAAATGTCTGGTCTAGAACTAAGAAATTTCCTTCCTTGTGTTAAAAAGGACCAGACAACGATTGCTTGACGGGGGCGTCTCCCACAAATACAAATACATATTACATATATGACCCAGGTACCTACTAATGTTCGTGCTCATCACACAATCATTTTCCCCTTGCGGGATTCGAACCCGCGATCGCGTAGTAGTCAGGAGCGCTAACCAATACACCAAACGTGTCTGTACACTTTTTGTATTATTTATTTGCATAGCACACTGGCAGACCAAAGCTCAACAAACGCGACGTTGTTCCGCAACTTATCACTAATTCTATGAATTTCCACAGTACTCACTCACAAATAAAGAAGCGCATTGTATGGAAGGATAACGTAACGAAATATTCGTCGAATATTCGAACGTCGAATTCTTAGTCTAAATATTCAACCGCTGGTATAATAACTTTTTACGTTACCAGCGGTTGAATATTTACGATTGTGTGTGTTCTAAAGAAAAAATACCATGGTAATTAAAATAGCCATTCTGATATTTGGTTAAGGCAGTTATTTTTAAAACACACACAATCGTAAATATTTAACCGCTGGTAATGTAACTTTGAAATTGCTATCGATGAAGAAATTGGGCCTAAGAGATTTATATTAACTGGTAGACTTAGATAAATACTGCATTGTAGATTACATTTCACAGCAATAATAATAATAATATAGCGCGTAGATGGCCGTAATAAAATAAAACAAATGAATTATAAAGGAGACCTACACTGGCCAAGAGCACTAAGTATCACGCTTTTGTAATTGCGAAAGCATACACAAATACATTCTGAATAACAAAGGCTCTACATGGAGTTTATTCAACTTAATTTAACTCGTCAATATGTGTGAACGAGACACAATAGAAATTCCATTATTATGCGACTCCCGGCAGTCGTTTGATACCTGACTGATTAATACAAAAGCTAATAAAATATGATTTTTATTACCGACTACAAAAAAGGAAGAAATTAAATTTATCTAACTTCATAGTTTTATTTTTTATTTTGCAGGCCAGGCGCAATCCAGTGTGTAGACTTACTAATGGTTATTTTATTAACTCACTCGTTATTACAATTTCATAAGTATTTTTTTATTATAATTTATTAAAAGTAATTATTACTTGTTGTAAGTAGAGCCACAGTGATAACAAAATGTTTTAAATCTTTTTCGTTGAAACATCTTTCCCACTAAACCCAAAATTTTGCAAATGACAAAATAAAATCAATAAACAAACTTACCGATTGCCACAATAACACCACAAATAAAACTTTTTAACTTATTATTCCAGCTCAGTATCACTATTGAAATAATATTAAATTCGGTATATTATTAATATTAATTTAATTTGAATGTAGATATAAGTTAGACAATGCGTTGAAAGGAAGTGCACAAAACGAATGATCCAATGCAGCAAATCAATCTCACTTTTATATCTATTCTATCCTATTTTTAAATCTCTCGACAAACCCAGAAAGGTCCCTATCCATAGACTAAGACTTCCCTCGAACTTATTTTAAGCGTTCAGCAAATGAACGATCGGGTATTCCCCTTTCTGTACTACCAGTGCGTTCCTCGTTAGTACGCTGGCTGTTGGCTGATAACGCTGAATCGCGCACTACAAATACTTAGTCTGGTTACTTTTAAGGGTTCCGTAGCCGAATGGCAAAGAAGGGAACCCTTATAGTTTCGTCAAGTATGTCTGTCTGTCCGTTTGTCACGGCCACTTTATTCTGAACATATTACATATTGCAACACAGTCTATGGATAGGTCTTTCAACATGACATTGAGGTTCCTTAAATCATTTTTTCTAAAAGTCTAACATTTGAGAGATGGACGCTTCCAAAATGGTAAAATGGGCGTCCCCCCCCCCCCATTTAACTTTTGAATTGGGAAAGTTAAAAATTAAAAACAAATACGTAATTTAGATCTCAACAAATACTTTCAATGTACATTTTTATCAACCGTAAATATAACTTTGTCTTTCATACAAACACTATGAAAAACAAAGTTTTTTCTGCTGTCAAAAAATAATGTGATATTTCCGCTAGGTGGAACTAAGTGGACCCTGAATTCAGTTTAAGGGTGGTACGGAACCCTGAGTGCGAGGGTCAGACTGAGGGTTTTTGCCATTCTACTACGGCACCCTCCCTACAAATCAGAGTAAAGTAGGGAGGAGAGGTCTTACTTTCAACACAACAATAAAAAAATACCCCGATTTTAGGGAATTTCCCTAAAATCTAAATCGAATGTGTTAAATATGATCGACCATATTCGATCGCGTATATATGACAGTTCATAAAAAATAACCAACCATAGACTAATAGTCTATGATTGGTTATTTTTTAAGAACTGTATATATTAGAGCTATTTATATGAATGAGTCATGGCTTGGAGTCATGACGACTGCGAGTGAATTACCTATTAGTTTCTGTACTACATGAGAGACGCAGGATTCTAGAAACCTGGAAAGTAGCACATGAAACACGATGCGAATGGCTAAAAACGGAACCCTTATATTAGTTCTGTCTGTCCGTCCGTATGTCACAGCCACTTTATTCTAAAGTTATTAGCATCACACAGCTGTAACTTGGTAAGGAAGTGTACCTATCTTATTTACCGGAGGTTTCTAAAACGCTTCTAAAGTGGTAAAATGGGCGTCCCCCCATTTATCTTTTGAACTAAAAAAGTGAAATTTAAAAAAAATATATATGATGTAGATCTCAACAAGAACTTTCAACGAAAATTAGTAGTTTTTTTTTTCATTAACCGCAATTATAACTTTGTCTTTCATACAAACACTATGAAAAACAAAGTTGTTTTTGCTGTTTTTTTTTTTATATGATATGGGTATGCTCTTGTCTCTAGACTATGCCAAAGGCAGACAGGGACGAAGATGAAGCGAGCTTACCCAGAAGAAGCCTGTTCACTCTTTTTTTGAAAATAACAGGGTTATAGACCGATGGATACACAGATGCGGGTAGAGAGTTTCACTCTTTTGCTGTGCGCATTATGAAAGTAGACGAGGAGCGCTTTGTTCGAGACAGTGGAATATCAACGAGGTATGGGTGGTAATCCGCAGTGCGTCTTGATGTACGATAGAAGAAAGGAGCTGGTGGGATGAGCTCATGGAGGTCCTTTGCACACTCTCCAAAGTAAAGCCAGTAAAAATCCGACAGACAGGCAACTTTGCAGCAGTGGGCCAAGCTGTGGAGCTTGGCGCTAAGAGTGTCTTCACCGACAAGCCTCTTAGCTCTGCGCTCCACTGAATCGAGTGCGGCTAGCTGGTACTTAGCTGATCCGTCCCAGAGGTGATAACAATACTCCATGCAGGAACAGACTTGAGCTTTGTAGAGTGTGAGAAGCTGTCCAGGCGTGAAGTATCGCGTCACCTTGTTGAGGATCTCCAGCTTTATAGCCGCAGTTTGAGCTTTTTGTTCAATGCTAGCGCCGAAATTGAGACTAGGAGTCAACTTCATGCCCAGGAGTTAGAGATGGTCAGCCACAACTACAGGCTCGCCTCGGAACCTTGAAAACTTGAGGAAAGGCGTCCTCTTTCTTTGTAAACACGCACGCCTGAGTTTTTTTGGAATTAAAGTTGACCAGATTGTCGTCGCCCCATTGGGAGACACGAAAAATATTGTGATATTTTCGTTAGGTGGAAGTAAGTGGACCCCGAATCCAGTTAGGGGAGGCACGGAACCCTCAGTGCGCGGCTCCGACTCGTACTTAGCGGATATTTTTTTTAAAGTAAAAGCTTTCATATTACCGTTAATAAAAAAAAAACATTCATACGATGGCAACTTTTCCTTTTGCTGCCCTACATTTGACATTTCAAGTAGGTACATGACAGTACATGTATGGTCGAGGCCTCTGCCACGTAACCACTTTTATAGGAAAATCGTTTGCACACACCACACAAAACGGGCGTAACTTTACAAACAAAAAACCGCGACACGTACAAGCGATTTTGGCTCTTAAGGTGGTTAGGCGGTTGTGACCTCCACAGTACATAGTGTGATACATAGTGTGTACATAGTGTAACTGCCTTGGGAGCGCAGCGGTTTGAGGGACGCATTTTAAAGCGACGGCTGCGCCAGAGATCCTGGGTTCGATTCCCGGGCCAAAAATATGTACCTGGGTTTGTCTGTTCAGAAATTCCGATGCCCGGATTGTGGAAGTTGGCGGTGTTTCACCCCCGTGCCTCGGAAAGAAGCCGTTGGTCCTGCGCCTGATATCTCTCCGGTCGTGTCAGATTGCTGTCCCATCGGGCTACGAGAGTGAAAGGAATAGAGAGTGCACCTGTGTTTGCGCACACACTTGTGCACTATAATATGTCCCGCGCAGTCGGTTAGTCGTTGTGACTGGCCGCCGTAGTAGAAATCGGCTAGGGGGACTACTACTACTACTACTACATAGTGGAATGTTACAGGCATGCGTGCGCGCGCGTAGTGCGCATGGGCAGCCTCCCGGATCTGACGGAGCGCACGCGGCCCCCCGTCGCCGCCGGCCGCACCGTGTCCGACCCGCATCGCCACCGCGCCATCATCGCACAGGTAATATCGAGGTCACCGCCGCCTTACCAATTTACGGTTTTAGACATTTATTAGTCTAAAAGAAAATAACATTCACTTACAAGAGAAATACAATATAAACTTAAGACTAAGAACGGATCAATGTTACTTAATTTAAAGTATGAACAACCAAGTTATTAATTTAACAGCCAAAATATTTTTATTTATGTAAATTTAACCATGTTTACAATAAATTATAAGAAAAGAAAAATTGATAAAAAGGGATGGCTCACTCAAACAACCCGCCCTGTGTCGCCCCTGGTACAAAGCCCATCACACTCGCCGCATTTCCGCGCTGAATTCAGTTTTTTTTTCAGTTTCAAAATCTCTTTATTTTATTATAATAACAAATGTACAGTTTTACATTACCAGTGTTCATTGTAATCCTAGAATGTAATGACTTATTGTAAAGATGTTTTTAAGCTATTTCGCTTATCAAAACTTATAAAAATATATTATAATACCTATTTACGAATCATGAACTACGGAGCTACGCGTTACTTAATCTCTTAATAACTTAAATACTTATGCAAGCTATAGTTCAGCATTACATTTGTAACAATTATATTTAAAACAACTAGATCGGTAATAAAAACCAACAGATAAAAGTATTTACGAAGGTATTAGCAAAAAAAGAAACCAATTAGTTGGACAAATATGAATACAAAAGACAACAAAAGAGCGGTAATAGGCAAGTGAACTCTGACCGCGCTGAATTGCGATGGACAACCTTTGGGCCAGAAACGACCCAGAGCGGAGGGTCTTACCAATTTCCCGGAGTCGGCGGCCCAGTTCAGCAATGAACCTCCTAGCATCCTTGCCCAACAGCCGGTGGTTTCCACTGCCATCGGTACGAAAATAGCTTGCACCTGGCGTCGTCTTTTGTTTAAAGTGGCGCCCGTTTTTGTACCGTGTACCACCTCAAACGATTTTAATTTGAAAAACGTAAGGCGGTAGAGACCTAGAATGTACACGTCCACCCTGAAGGTAGACTTCCAAGAATATACAAGCTCTTTCAAAACAACGGATAAAGAATGAACGGAGCTACTCAGTATCAGTAACTAAACAACTTTCTCCTAAGACGTAGGTCGTAGTAGGTAACGTCAAAAACTTTACTTCCCATACTAAATCGGTTACGTGAACCCTCTATGTCTATGACTCTATGGAGAGTCGATATTTATTTTTTTTGCATATTACGTTACGACCCATGTTGCTAAGAGAAAGATGTTAAGTTACTGATTCCGAGTAGCTCGCTTAATTCTTTACCCCATGTTTTGAAACATCTTGTATAATAGTACTACATACTGGGGCTACGTCTCTCGGGTCCGCGTGGCTAGCATAGAACTATGGAGTTGTGTGGGACACCCGCATGGATATAGCCGCATGACTCCGAATGCTCCGAATGCAGCGCGCCATTTGCAGACCTGTCCGGTGACCTAAATTCAAATTCAAAATTCAAAATCTTTATTTCAATTTAGGTCATGAAATGACACTTGAGTGAATTTCAACAGGTCCCTAAAAATCTTCATTCCGTGGCTTTTTTTATCTTTAGCTTTTTTAAAAAACAAAGTCGCGTTTAGTAAAGTACTAAATAATGTAAGTATTATTGCCCAATATCTAGCAAATAACTTAAAAAACTAACGAGATATACAAGATTGAAAATTTGGTGCCACGGCGATGAAAACTGCGTGCACGGCGATTAAACAAGCGTCCACGGCAATGAAAGAACTGTGCTACGGGAATGAAGGAATCAATCCACGGCAATGAAAAACCTAATATCTTTACCTTATAAGTAATTTTAATACTTTCATATTATTTGCCAATTTAGGTAAATGTTGATGATGAATGATGTTTTACTTTACTTTGTAAAAAATATCAGTTGTAAATATATTGTATGGAAGGTTAAAATGGTTTTGTACCGTAAAAAACGTATCTCTCCTCATTTCAAAAAGTTAGAACCATGCTTAGAACCCAATTATGGTATTAACCGTTCAATTCATAAAAAAAACCGCCTTCAAAAAACTGACTAAAAAGCTTAAAATAACGCATTCGTCTTCTTTTTAGAAGAAACAAATTCTTTTGGAGTCGGTGCATGCACCGACATTGATGACAAAAATTGACATCATGATGTCAAGCTTACGTACACCGACAGTCTACACACATGCACCGACTCTAAAAGAATTTGTTTCTTCTAAATATGAGACGAATGCGTTATTTCAAGCTTTTTATCCAGCTTTTTAAGAGCGGTTTCATTTTTAAATTATTTTTTATTTCATGATTTTAGTTATTTACCCATATCTCAAACACTACTGGACCGATTTTGATAAAACTTACACTGTGCCTTAAGCGAAAATATACTTGATTTAACTAAAATAGAATCATTGCGCTATGACTTCTCGTTTTCGAGAAATCCGTGGACAAACATACAAATATACAAACATACATACACTTACGAAGTTTTGCACACGTGTTTGGAAGCCTTAACAGATCAACATACTCAAATTTTATCCAATTCTAACGATATCACATACATACAGGTTGAATTGAATACGTCCTTTTTTTAAGTCGGTAAAAAAGAATGTTATGATGACAGTATTCAAATAATAGAGGTATACTTTTTAATTAGTTGGGTAACCTTACTCTTGGCTTAAACCAGCGACCACAGTCTCAAACAAACGAATCGTCATATTTTTGAGATTCAGCCTCAATTAGTTCGATTTTTTTATTTTCTGCTACATCAGACATGCTTTTAATTTAGTTACCTAGCAATTTCTTTAAAGAAATAAAAAAAAACATTCAAGTATTTATCAATAATTGTTTTCGATAAACAAATACATGAAAAAACGAATATTATGTCAGCGTTTTTCGAGCGTCAACTGATGTTCGTCAGATAACTCTGTGTCAAGACTTCCAAGCCTAATGCTATCGTTTTTTTAGTAAGTGGGATCAAGTCCATTCTTAAGGCCTTTATGTTTTTGCAGGTAGGAATGGTTGAATTAAATCATACGTCGTAATAGCATATGTCAGTGTGTAAAAACTGTATATTTTTTGAAACACGATATTGTGACAAATTAACTCGTCAAGTATGTGTAAACGAGACACAATAAAAATTCCATTGTTATGCGACTCTCGGCATTCGTTTGATACCTGACTGATTAAAGTTATAAATAACACTTTGATAAATTGATTTATCGAAGAAATTACTGTTTAAGAGTTTCTATTATTGACTAAAAATTCTAAAGTATCAAAAATCTTTTTCCGCCTAAGCGTACCAGCCTGCCAGTATCCCTTTGACTCCCGCGCCGCGCCACTCAGTTCCGCATTGGCTAAATAGGTGCGACGACGCATTCCCCTAGTGGGAACAAAAGTGTAATTTATAGGATTTGTATCTTTTAATGTCTCAGTGCACGTACAAGATCGTAGGTGGGGGCCGATTAATTTGCCACATGTTTTTGTACCGCAAAATACTAACTCAAGTAATTTTCAAGGGGAGTGAAAGTGTTGTTTGTAATATTATGATAGTGCTTAGGCTTATAATGAAACACACCAATCAACGTAAAACGTAAGTTAACTCAATTACCTACAATATTGAAAATAATAATATCAGGGTGAAACATTTTTTTGCTACTTGATGAAAAAGTATAGTTTCGATTTGATATTGTGAAATCTGATACACATCGCTCTTGCAGAGGGCTAACTTGAAAAGCTATGTACTGTCAGTATTCGATACTACCTTTTTTATGGAACCTTATGCCTAATCATACCATGGCGATGAAGACATAAGGCACAGAAATGAAATACTTGGCCTCGGCAATGAAAGTAAATCGTTTCAAAAGGCATGGCAATGAAATTTTTTTCATTGCCGTGTCTTTTTTTCATTTCCATAGCAAATTTTTGCCACGGAAACCACGAAAATGAAAGCATGGCAATGAGAATCGAGGCAAAAACGTAAAATAACAAAAAAGCTTTTGTTTGTGCAAAGTAATAATAACTTCACAAATAAACATCATAGCACTAGCATTCTATCGAATGGCTAATCAAGAGGCAAAACTTATTCAAATAGAAGTTATACCTATGCACGGCGATGAAAGAAAAAATGTCCAGTAACGTGAAAATGGAATACTTAAATTTATGGCGCGAAAATGCAGGCACGTCCTTCCACGTCGAGCACTTAGGCGGCACTGCTAAGCAACGTTCAGCGGGTAGGGGGCGGGGCGCAAAACAGTATTCTCTAACTTGTTAAGGACACGGAGATGAAAGGTCGTTCTGGGACAGATGTTTTTTTATTGACAATTCGTTGTCTTATTAATATATTTGAATAAATCTATTCCGTAACAATGCTTTAACTATTCACGTATTTAATAAAAATAGGTTTTAATATAAACAACCAATAGATTTTTATCAGTAAGGTATAATATGCATCAAGGTGTCGTGTGGACAAACATGGCAATGAAAGATTTCGAGGTTTCAAATTTTTTTCTAGAAAACCTATTTATCCAAATAATAAAATACTTAGGGCTTCACAAAGGCTACCATTTCAACTAACTGAAAAAAAATGATTGAACATGATTACTATGTTTTTTAGTACCGATTTCATCGATGCCACGCAGTTTTTGCTGTTGGGAAATCCACCCACTTATGAACGTCAAAATATACAGTGAAAAAATAAAGGAACGCCAAATAAGCTGCCTAATTCGAAATCCCGGCAAGTTTTCCATGTGAGAATATAGTATGATAGGTTCCAGGAGGTCTACTACGAAAAACGAAATCCGTCAATACGATTATAGTTTTTCGGATCCGAAACATTTTTAGTATGGAATCCTTACTACGAAATGCTTCGGATCCGCATAACGATTATCGTTTTGACGGATTTCGTTTTTCGTAGTGGGCCTTCTGATGCTAAAAAAGCAAATTAAGCTTCGATACATTAACGTATAGGTCATACCACACTGCTGGTGCTACTTAACACGTTCCGGGTCACTACTCCAGACACAATAGATGTTTTATTGTTTTCACGCCTGTAGGCGGGCACTGTCCCGGAACGTGTTAATTTATGAACAGGCTTTTTGTGATGAGCATTGGAAAATCAGGCCTTTTGCCTTCTTAGCGTCAACGATTTTGACGACGACGTGTTTGTTTGTTGTAGTGGTTAGCTCTCCTGAATACTGTACTAGCGGTCACGGGTTCGAATCCCGCAAGGTTAAATGTTTTATTTATTTATAATTATTTTTACTTTATTGCACAACCAGAGTTTGTACAAAAGGTGGACTCAATGCCATATGGCATTCTCTACCAGTAAATATAAATAAAAGGTAAATTTTATTAATTCAAAATACATAAGCAATCTATACAATGAAATGAAAACAAAATAATTACCTACAATGTTTATGTGATGAGCACGAACAATTGTACCTAAGTCATGGATGTTTCATGTATTTAATTATTTATGCTCCCATAAATCGCAATCGGTGTGTTCATGTGTTGTCTGACGCATTATTATTATTAATTTAATCACAAAATAAATTCCACAGTGTGGATGTGTTCCTTCTTAGTCCTAATTTTCTTTTGTGAAAAATATTGTATTTTACTTTATAAATAAGTAGTTTCTTTTATTTTCAGATCCCAGTAAACACAATATGCAAGAAAGAATGGCCGTGGAAGAAGCCGAAGACACCATCTCGGGCTGTGGCGCCTGTCGCTCGCAGGCGGGACTCCGCCGCGTCTTCGCTCGGTGCCGCTTCTGTCCGCCGCCTCCTCACCAGACAACCCCCCAAAGTCCCCAAGCCGGTCGTCCAGCGATTCACCCTTCTCTGCCTCTCCAGCGGTCTTTGCGCCACAGCTCTTCTGCCTTTCACAGCCTTTGCAGGCGCCGAAGCGGGCGCAATGCCTCTCGCCATCATGCACGCCGTCGCTGCAATAGTAGCCCCCTTCTCTCCTTTAATACTGCAGAAGACCGGTATTCGAATCGTCATCGCCGCCTCCTACATACTTGTCTGTCTACTGCTCGTCGCACACACCGTTGCCACTCCGCTATCAGTTCTGTTGCCGCTGTATGGACTGTGTGGAATGACTCTTTCTCCCATGTCGCTGGCTTTGTACGTATCTGCGACTTCGCTTGCTCAGGCGGCCGGTGATGAGTCTAGGAGAAAAATCGCGCTGAGACGAGCATTAAGAGCGTTGAGGGCGGCTCAGGACTTCGGGCTGGTGCTCGGTTCGCTGATGCTGGGGGGTGCTCTGATGATCTGGCCGGAAGACATGACGCCACTGGCGCAGCTCACGCCAGCTCCGACGAACGCTTCAGTACGATGGCCCCCTTCTGAAGAGTACTTTCTGGAAGATGATTATGAGGTATGTTGAAACTAGTTGCAGTAAGCATATTGCGCCAAAAACATAGGTAATAATGATAATGATATATGATAATGGTATGATGATACCTTCGTTGTGAAATAAATATTTATAGAATAAAGATAAACGTTGCTGATAACAAAAGTGGTGTCATGCTTAGTAACTGTTTATATCAGACAACTCGAACAAACTAACGAAAGTTTACGAATGAATTCTGCATGTAATCATTGCAAGCATGATGATTAGTATTTAGCTCTCATCAAGTCATCATTATACACTCTTATTTGCAATTTTTATAATATAACGATGACATTTTTATAATTACATCTGAAAAACAAATTTCATTGTTAATATGTATTTATAAACTATTGTAAGTATCTAAACTTAACAGATGTAGTGATTTCAAATCCTGGCTTTGAATCTTGTAGACTGTCTAATCCCATCAACGTTGTAACAGTGTCACGTTTTCAATACAAATCATTTTTATTTTTGCCTGAAAAGTGTAGTAGGCAGAAACCTTAATAATGAAGTTTAACGAAGGTGAAAAAAAAAAACATTTTTTGACCACAGGAGCGGACTTGCGGTGCTGCTGGCTGTCCCAACACTAACTCGCAATCCGTTTCTGGTACATCACTCAGCGCGGAGGGGCGTCGCTACCTCGTGGCAGTTTATGCCACGCTGGCCCTGGTGGCCATCGGAGTGGGGGTCTATGGGGCCCCCTCAGCCCCCGCGCCCCCTCCTGACGCTCGCTCGACTGTCCGGGACCCCCGGGCCTTACTAGGGGCCCCTATGGGCCTGTTTATAGGATTGCAACAGGGATTTATTTATACTTCTTATATTAAGGTGAGCTTAGGCTTTGTTACCTAGATAGTATTGAATTGATCAGCATCGTTTCATCGATAATCATTATACAGCGTGTGGCCTGAAATAGGAGCAAATTTTTTAATCAATGATTCCACAGAGTATAAACGTTGTTACCCTGACCACAGATAACCCTGACCTGGTCATAGTGCTCTTAAATGCTAAAACTCAGAGAAAGAATAATCCATAGTTTTAATCCCTAGTCAATGTATATTAAAATCGCTAAGTAGTTGTAGTAAATGACAAATATCAAGATCTATGACTGGACACATTAATTAATTAATAAGAATTCAAATATAACACTGTGAGTGTTAAGAAACATTCTAAACCATGGACACATTTGTTTGCAATACATTGCAGGTTCGATTTATTTTGTTAGAAAATATCAATAAATTTATTTTTCTTTATAATAAATTAAAACCATATGGAATTGATCACTTGGTTACTTATAGGGCCTATATTTTAATTTTTGCTTTTATAACAGGCTACAACCTGTATATTTATTATAAAAATCATTTCCAGTGGTACGGAGTATGCGTGGGTGGTTGGTGGTGCGCGTGGCGAGCGCTAGTCGGCGCGGGCGCACTGCAAGCGCTAGCCGCAGCTACCCTCAGTATGGCGGCAGCGAGAGGCCGACGCGGCGCGCTCGCAGCTGGCGGCGCGGCGGCACACGCGTCGCTCATGTTGGCGCTGCTTCGGTGGAAAGCCGCGAGGACGGATTTGGCGCTACCCGCAGTCGCGTCGGCTGCGTGGGGTGCTTGTGCTGCACTGTGGGATGTTCTGCAGGTACGTGACTAAAGGTAGAGCTAGATACTGCTGGTGCTGCTGTGGTAGCGAGCCGTGAGGACGGATTCGGTGCTACCTAGCGTGGTAGTTTTTTGGAGAATATAATGGAAAGAAAAGTGGAAGAAAAGAGAAGAAGAGAAGGAGAAATTATTTCGACCGAGTCAAGGAAAAGTAAATCTGATGTCATATCAGGAGGTCAAGAAAAAGGCAAACAAAAGAAAAGAATGGCAATTA